>JACYFF010010365.1:90884597-90906779 GCA_017589665.1 Selenicereus undatus | reverse complement strand
GTCCTTTATTATTTTCATTGTTGTGTTGTGTTCTTGGTTGAATTCTGTTTGCATTGTCACATCCTATTATCCTGATTTAATTCCTAACAAGTATTACCTGTAATTGATTTCATAGTCTAGTTCGGTGAATTTATTTCCGTGAAATGCAATCTATTTGACCTCTCAAATGGAAACATCCGTCGTTACTGTACAGGACTTCCAAGTTATGCCTGTTCTACCAAATGCACTCGTAAGTGCTCGATGACATTAAAAAAGCCTAGAGGAAATACTGTCTCCAACTTATAGAGAGTAATGGGAATGTTCTGATGCATTTCCTCAAGGACATCCTCTCATAGTGTTGTTGAGCACAAGTTCTTGAAGAATTGACTTATCGCAATAAGAGGTTTCAATATATCATCTGAGAAAGTACTAAATGCAATGGGTTAAAGATTGTCCATGAAAACAAGGTCATGATCTTTCATGTTGTTAAACTTTACATCATTAGGGTCCACATTATTATTCAAATTAGAGCAATATCTATGTGACATTTGAATTTCCTTAACCCATGTATGCAACTCTCTTCAATTATCTATAAGAAGAACAGATTTCACCTTTGGTTTTACTCTTTTACACCAAGGTCCTGGCAGCAAGTAGTTCTTCAATGCCACCTATATCTATAACATACATGCTTGACCTGGCATTGTCCTTTGTTTTTCATAAAAGTCCCTAATAGCATTAATGATGTTTTCAAATAAGTTCATTTCTATTAGAGCTGGGTAACGAGTCATCTCGGGTGGACTCATATAATAAATGGGTCAATTTCGTGCCTGCCTTGAAAATAGTTTAGATTTACTCAAAATTTTAAAATAACATATTTTCAAGCTAAATGGTAAAATTGTGTCGGCTTCGGCTCGAAATTGGTTCAGTTCATGTCGGGTTCGTGTTTCTCTCAGTAACATTAGGTCGGGTCGGGTTATCATGTCGGGTCAGACTTTCCAGCTCTAACTTATATGTGCATCACATCTAAGTTATGACGGAGCAACTAATCAGTCGATAAAGCAACTCCTAAAATATGCTCCTCTTCGTCCAATTATGCTCATTTTTCTTAAATTCTAATATTTGAAAGTCACCATGTGTGGTTGCCATTAGATGGTACTCCACCTCACCGTAAATTTGGTCCCCAAAGAAGCGATGAGGATGACCCCCTATAACAGTTATGCCTTTTTAAAATGTAGTTATGTTTCTTCTAAATGCATGACTCCTTAGCAAGAATGACCAGCTACCATCATATAAAGAGAATTTACCTCCGTTCTTTAGTTACAAAACTTTTCTTCATTTCACACATATTGGGCATGCCAATTTATCATTAGTACTTCACCCAAATAACATTCCATATGCCAACAAATCATTGACAGACCACATACGTGCAACCTTCGATTGAAAATCTAACCTATAGAAATGTCATATGTTCAAATCCAGCATCCCACACAACTCGTCAAAAATAGGTTGTAAATATATATATATATATATATATATATATATATATATATATATATATATCAATTTTATTCTTAAGATCTTTAGGGCCGAGGATTACATAATTTAAGACATAGATGGTGTGGTTATACACAATTTTGGAGGAAGGTCATAAGGTGTAACCACAATGGAATAAGATCTTGATGATGAAGTGTAAGGTTTTAATCCATCAGCACATAAGCTAAGCCTAACATTTCGAGGCTCTAAGTAAAATTAGGGCACCAATTATCGAAATGTTCACATGTTGCCCCAACTGCAGAATGACATAAAACACCTTCTTCATACTGATGTTCATGATGTCATCTCTTGTGCTCTACAGTGCTTCTTGACGCATACAACCTATGAAGTCGTGGTTTCAATGGCAAGTAATGCATCCTTGGATATGGTGAGGGTTTTGATTTATCTGTTGTGACCTTTGTTTCTTGTATCCTGAATGTCCGCAAAACTTTGGTTTGAGTTCTCTTTGAAGAAGAGCATGCAACCTTTGCGGAAATAATCAACATATATCAAATTGTTTGTGAAATCTTTAACAACATTTTTCGCCAGGCCATGCTTATTTGGCATGCAGTTGTTAAGAATATAAATATTTTTCATTAATTGAATAATTTCATTGAAACAGTTTTATGGCATGTTATAATTAGACTAGATATTTAATAGCATAACAGTAGCAGAAAGCTCATTATGCGTAGTACATCCATCATATAAGGGTTACTAAGCACATTGAACCATATTATAGAACAGTTCATGAGAAGTGCTTAGCTCTTCAACCCATATATTTAGATTTGCCAGTATCACTACTAAAAAGTTCATATTAACGACAGAATTCACCGATGGAAAAAAATAACGACAGATTTGGCTACGGAAATGGCGACTGAAAAAAAAGTTTTATAAAAAAGTCAGATTATGCGACAGATATGGGGACGGAAATTTTAATCCGTCGCCAAAATTGGTAGTGGGTGACGAAATCTCCGTCACCATAATTAATTTTTTTTAAAAATAAAAACTAGGCGACAGAAATTCTGTCGCCCGAAAAAAACGAATTTTTTTAAAACAAAAAAGGGGCTAGCGACGGAATTTCCGGCGCCACCCCTTAAAAATGAAACCAGATTTCGCAAAGCTTTGAAGCTTCGAAGAGAGAGAGAGGACATCGTGTGCTCAGCTGCTGCCCAGCCACCGGCCGCCTCCCCCGCCCTGCCCACCCACCGCCGGCGGTTGCCCGTCCCCTTTGTCGCCGTCTATCACCACCCCCGCCGCTGTCTGCTGCCCCCTCACCGCCTGTTTTTTGTAGTAAATTGAGGTACTTTTCTCAACTAAACTACTTGAAATTTCTACAAATTTTTGTATTACATAGTTAGAATTTCATAGTTAGTTCATATTTATGTTGAAATGTGGTGTTTGTGTGAGGTTATTGCTTTAATTTGGTTCAAGATTGGGGTAAATGCGATTTAGAGTTTAGGTTTGGTAGTTTGAAGCTAAAGTTTGATACGTTGTTGGAATGAAATGGTTTAATTGATAATGTTGTTGAAATGTGCAATTTGTGTGAGATTATTGCTCTAATTCGTTACAAGAATTTGGTAAATGCGATTCAGGGTCAGGTTTGGTAGTTTGAAGTTGAAATTTCATATGTTGGTAGAATGAAATGTTTTGATTGATAATGTTGTCGAAATTTGGTTGGAAATTTTACTTAATGCAATTTAGTGTTTAAGTTTGGTGATGTGAACTTGAAAGTTGATATGTTGGTGGATTGAGATACTTTAGTTTATAATTTTGTTCAAATGTGATGTTTGTATGAAGTTGTAGCTCATATTTGTTTAAAAATTTCGTCCAATGCAATGTACACGTATATTTGGTAATTTTAATATGAAATTTGATATGTTTGTGGAATAAAGTGGTCAATTATGTATGAATTATTAGTTTTATGATATTCGTGAGAATGTAAGTATATTTATCGAAATTTATAAGTTTTTTTTTGGGTGCATGTTGAAATTTTAAAGTAAGCATACATAATATATAATTGCGTAATTTATGTAATTATTATAATTTTGGTTAAAATTAATTCTTATCAAATACCTTATATGGTTATTGTTATTTGACCAGAATATGAATGGTCCTCCACATCGTAGGTGGATGTATAATAGATTACTGCCTTATCGTAGTGGTTATACGCAAGAATTTCTAGATGGAGTAAACGAATTCGATCAATTTTTACGTACATAGATAGAGTTTCTGATTGGGTGAAAGTATAGATGTCCTTGTACGAAATGCAGAAATAGGGTGTGCTTGACACCTGATGAGGTCAAGATGCACATTATGTATAAGGGTTTTGTGCAAGGGTATTGGTTTTGGATAAGTCATGGGGAAATAGAACCTCAGGAATATGGTTTTGGGTATTCAAATAGTGAAATTTCCGAAGTTAGAGCTTCAAGTCATGTTAATAATGACTATTCTGAATCCCCCATAGATCGGATGGAGGACATGGTTGGTGATTCTATAATAAAAAATCAAAATGTAAGGGAAGAGGGGTCAAGCACTTGCCGAGAACCATTTTATAATATGGTTCAAGCTGCTCGACAAGCCTTATATGATGGTTGCTCCACCCACAGTGACCTATCTGCAGCGGTGAGATTGTTGAGTATTAAATCTGATTATAATATGCCTCAAAATTGTTTTAATGAAGTTGTTCAATTAATGAAAGAAATGTGTCCCCCTAACAACCGCGTACCAAACAACTATGGGCAAATGAAGAAGGTTATCAAGGATCTCAGCAACGATGTGGTCCAAATTGATTGTTGTCAGAAGAGGTTAATGATGAAATAGGATTTTCATTCATTCAGGGTAATGACGAGATAGAAGAGGTAGAGAATGATAAGGGTGATGAAGAGGGGGAGTGGGATGACGGTAATGAAATAGATGAAGCTGAAGAAAATTTGCATTTGTATGATGATGACGACGATGACATTGATGAGGATGAGGATGCAGCTGAGGATGCAGATGATTGAGTGGTTATGAATTATTATTTATTTGAGTACTTTGCATGTCAAACAATTGGTTGTGACTTTACCTATATTGTATGAATGAGCTTTGCAAAATATGTGTAACCTACGTACCTATTGTGATGTATGAGGAAAACGGTTTATATGTGCAATAATCATATATTTGTACTTGGCTTTGTTGTCACCTATTTCAGGTATGGATTCAAGTTCTCGTCGAGCAAAGTCCTTCCCTCGAGGTGGAGGACGAAGGCGTAGGAGCTCTACTATAGATCCAACCGCAATGGACATTAATCCACCTTCCTCCCAGGTACCTCATACACCAGTTCAGCCAGGACCACTGCCTCCTGCTTACACCCAGGACCACTGCCTCCCCCATTTGGGGCTTTACATCATCAGACCTCATACATTCCCAAATAAAGCACCATGTACGGCCAATTTGCATACAACATTCCTCCAAACCCCTATGTTGTTCACACTGTTCAGCCCACTCCCCAACCCACTCACCCTAACACAAACCAGTCCCAAAAGAACATTGGAAGTGGTGAAAGTGAAGCACGATCCAGGCATGGGAGCACTCGAGCTAAGACTTGGATTGAGCCACATGATAACGAGTAAGTTTTCATTTGTTATATCTTATGAAGTACTACATGAATTTTGCATAACAAGTAATGAATTTTATGTGTTATGTTCAATTAGGTTTCTCCCCAATGATGGTGTTGTTAATAGGATTTCGCTTATATTTCAAAGCAAATTTGACCGAGCTTGGCCTACTTAGAGCAAAGTGCCCAAACCAATACGAGATTTGTGGTTTGGAGAGTTCAAGGTAACTACAGTGACTTCGTATTAATAGTTTATGTGAACATGATAAATTACTATTGAATTATTGGATGAGTTTTTTGTTTTCATAATTGCAGAAGTGGTTTACTTGGGATCTGGTCTATGAGGACCGTATAAGAAGAAATTTTAAAAATCGAGGCAATGCACGCTTGAGAGACTTCTTTGGCAAAGTAAGGAACCATAACAAGAAGCCTGTTTGGCTCGGTGATGCTCAATGGGAGGGACTTCAACAGCACTGGGCAAATGAACATTACAAAAAATTGCGTGAAACAGCCTAGAAGAACCGACTGAGAACTCCAGAAAGTGGTGGTCCATCTCTCCACACCTGTGGCTCGATCCCTATGAATGAGCATAGGCAGTGTCTGGTAAATGAATTAATGTTTACTACGTATTTGTTTAATTTTAACACTGTATTTTATGTTGTGCTTGATATCATTCTTTCTGGCACGTACATAGAGGGAACAACTTGGGACGGAGCCCACCATTATTGAATTGTTCAGTCGCACTCACAAACTCCACAGAAAAGAAGATGCCCCTTGGGTTGATAAGAAATTACAACAAACATATGTAAGCAATTAGCTATTATCAATCTTCATTGGTAGTTCAACATGAACTTGTATACTTTATTTTAAGTAATTGTAGTATGCATGATTTCGTGGGCATGTTGCGGTATTGTAGAAATCCTTTGAACCTGATTTTCAAAATGTTATCAACTCTCAAGAGACCGGAGATGGAACTTCTCAAGATCCAAACCAACCATTTCCAAACCCAAATGAGTTGTGGGTGAAGACGTTAAAGAACAAGATGGGTCGTATTTATGGCATTGGTGATGAGGCTGTCAATGAGGGAATTCGATTACTTCAATCCCACTCAAAGATCCAGTATAGTTTTCATATTAAAGCTCTAACGACCATGGTTATACATTGAATTTATTTAATTGCAATACTAATGCATACTTCATTGAAATGCCTATCAGCAGGTACCGGTTCTACGCCATCGCAACAAGAGCTCAATGACTTAAGGGGTGTAGTAACCAACTTGGGGGGTGAGCTATCTTCACAAGCTAAAAGCTACCGATTGGTTATGGAGAAATGTAAGCAACTAGAGGAATCCAACAGATTACTCACCCAAAACAACCAACAACTGAGCCAACAAATGATGAGCATCGATCAGCGCCTCCAAGATTTCTTTCAAATGCAACAGGCGTCTGGCTCGGGATCTCAGCCACCGTTTACTCATCACTCGCAATATAATGAGGAAGATGGTGAGGCAGAGGAAGAGGAAGGGGAAGAGGAAGAGGAAGACCTTGGTGATTGAGTTGGTTACAATTTTCCTTCAGCTAGTGGCTCTTCTGCTTGATTCTTCACGAATTACATCTCTTACTGCTTGTTTCCCCTCCCCTTTCTGGTTATTTCACTCCCCTCTCCCTGGTGCTTATTTCACTCCCCTCCCATTTGGCGCTTGTTTCTCCATCTTCTGCAAACATATATATAACTTCACTCTCAATTACTGGCAATTTCTAGTTTGTTTAGATTTGTGGTTTGTGATATGTATAGACTTTGTTTGGAACTTGTGGTTTGTGAATTGAAAACCCTTGGTTGGAAGTGTTGCGTTGGATGTGAAATTTCACCTTTGTGTGGCTTGAAATTGTTGAGAACGCTTCGAATGAATTCATATTCGAAGCCATTGGATGATGGTTGAGTGGGAAGATCTTGCAAATTTCTTGTAGGGATTGAATTGTATGTACGGATATAATAAAAAACAAGTGATTTTATTTTTTTTAAAAAAAGAGAAACTCAGCGACAGAATGGCGACGGATTAGGATGGAATTTTTTTTTTTGGGCAGGGGGTGGGGTGGCGATGGAATGAGGAATTCGTCGCCATCAGCGAAGGAAATTCTGTTGCTGATTCCGTCGCTGACGGCGACGGATTATCATTCCGTTGCCACCCCCCGCCGCACCACTTTTCCCGCAAAAAAAAGTATGTCGCAATTTCTATCGCTAATTCCATCGCCAATGACGACGGAATTTTGAAATTCCGTCATCAGGTACTTAGCGACGAGCGAAAATCCGACAATCGTATTTCGTGGCCAATTCCGTCGCTGATGTTAAAATTCCATCACTGATTAACCGTGTTACGTTGCTGATTCCATCTTTATTTGATCTTTTTCTTGTAGTGTATGGAATTATTAACCATATACTTCATGTTGTCTATGTAGGATTCATTGTAGTCATAATTAATATGACCTGAAATGCAAGCATGGGGGTCACGAGTAGAATACCTAAAATTATATTTTTGAGGTTCTACTTCTGAATGACTTATCAAATATCAATACCCTTTCACAAAACCCTTATCTATACAGTGCAACTTTACCTCACTGTGTGTTAAGTGCACTCTATTTTTGCATTTAGCACATGGATATCTATACTCCCCCCTGAAACTCGAGCTGCCTACGGGCAAAATCATCAATTGATTAAGTCCATTTAGAATTTTTTGCATATATCCATTATGATTAGACCATAATCTATTATTTATCCACCAGGACCACCAACGATGTAGAGGGCCATTTGTATTGTGCTCAAACAACAATATTTACGTAAGTTATTTGGTGGCTCTTAATTTTAATTTATATACTTATACTAATCAAACATTGCTTAACTATTACATATATTTTAATTCTGAAATATTAACCAACCACGAAAATGTAAATAAATGAAACTAAATATAGCATCTTAATTTGGAGTCTATAAGATCCCTCAATAAATATATTATCATATAAACTAACTTACGTTAAGCTTCTTTGAATAACATGTTTCTCCAACTACAACCTCTTATATCACTTAAATATTCACAATTTCTATTCACAATTTCAATTACCAAGAACTCTAGTTGTAATTAGTCTAAGTAATTCCAATCCTAAAATTCATATAAAAAGTTCACTAAATATTTACATACAACATACACCTTCAACAAGATTGTGCCAACCAACTCAATTAAATACACAATATAAATTCAACAATCCTAATTTATAAAGCACACTAATTTACTGCACTTCTACTCACACAAATTGTACCTTTTAAAAATAAATTACAAAATTCTAATACATATCTACTCACAAACACCTACAATGTATTTCAATCCATACAAATTTCACCACCAAAAATATATTCAAGCACGAGTACCCAAATTTCACCAATCACTCACATCCCTAAAATTACGAAATTTAAACCCTAAGTTTTAGTGAGGGAGTGGAGGAAGCAATTTAGAGAAACCATTGATCACAAATTTCACCAAAGTCAATATAAATATGAACGAATACTTACGATTGGATACTTTAATTTTATAAATTGTGACAATTAAACCCTAAAACAAAGAGGGAAAGAAAATTGACATACTTGAGAGTAATGGGAGGAGGAAACACTGTCGGCAGGAGGAAGGCGGTAACATTGGTGGCTTTGGGAGGTGTCGACAGTCACTCGGTCTCGATCTCAATCTTGCTCTCCAATCACTCTCTCTTTCTTTGTTGCGTTGAGCGAGAACATCTAACATGTTTCTTTAAAAAGACGCGGCGACAAATGGGCGACCAATATATCCTTCATTGATTACTTAAAAATTATTATTTAAAAACTAGCATCCGTCACTAAGTTCTAAATATATTTTGTTTCTAGCCCAAGACAAAAATATCCACTGCTGATAAGTAAAATTGTGTGATGAAAACGGAATTTCTGTCGTTGGCAGAAACGGAATTTATGTACGATGCTAATTTCGGTCACTATATCTCCTTTTTTTAGTTGTGAACGATACAACAAAAAAAAACTCTTGCAAGGGAAGAAAATGCAATCAATTTAATACTTTACGAAAGTTTTAAATGAATTTTATATAAATATATAATTTACATATGACCACGCCTGGCTCGGCTCGCACGCCCGCACATGTGTATTTCCCATATGAGATAAGAGTTTCACTTTTTGGTTTCCCACTTGCAAAACTCCGAAAATCCTAAAATTTTTGATTAAATTCTAACATAATGCACATTTCTATAATCAAAACAGTATCATGGTTTTATTTGTGCATGCGCTCTCGTAATATGTAAGTAATATCAATAGGAAATTCAATTTCCCAATAACGATCATAGTCCCGTAGCAAGAAACGTAAACAACAAAATTCAACACTAACTAGCTATTGGAGAACTTCTGCTGTACTATGCATATATCCACCGAAAACGTGCTAAAATCTATATCTACACACACCATGATACTAAAAAAAATGACCCTCTAGGGAGAGAGAGGACAATGGTTTTCTAGGTTTTCCCAGCTCTTTCTCGCCCAACGCCGCCACTCACTTCATCTTGTCTCGCGGATGTCTCCTATCTGATAGAGTTTGCTGCTATGTTAATTCGATTCTCTGCCTTGTATATCCGAAAAAGGCAGAAAGAGCTCCCTGATCTGCCCCTTTTGCTCTGTTCTTTCTCGATCTGTCCTTCTTCTAGTCTTTATCTGCCCCGCTTGCTCTGTTCTTACTCAATCTGTCCATCTTCTTGTGTTAATCTGCCCTTCGCTTGCTTTGCTGCGTCAAAATGTCTCATTGGCAGCTTTTCTCTCAGTCTTTATGATTCCCTATAATTGCCCAGATTCTTTGCGCCTTTCACTGTCCAAGTTAGTGAATTTGATGCTAGCCACACCTTCTACTTCTTGGTTGATCAATTTGTCAAAGTTTGGGTGTATAGGGTTCTGGCCTTGGTGAACCATTGCTATAAGATTTTTGATGATTCTAACTCAGAGCTTACCTTTGAGGTAGGAACGTATGGAGTTACCTGGGTTGAACAAGTTGCTTTTACCAGGCCCCTCAGTAATGGCCATCGATTTCGGGAAAGTAAGGGTGGTGCCCAGCCCTCCGGATTCATGTCAGCTATCTCTGCCGTTGATCGGATTTCGGTCAGTCCCGAACTTCTCCAGCCAAGCTACTCTTATGGACCTCAGGTAATCATCTGTTCTCTAGTTCTTTAATTTACTTGCTGTCTTTTGGGCTTGTAAAGTTTTGTCCTTGTATCTGCAACCTTCAATTCATGTCTGTGTCATTTTCCTTTGGCTGTTCGGATTTTTATTTGCAAACCAAAATTCTGAAAATTAAGCACGATCTTGCCTTTTTAGGACTGCTATGCCCCATTTATCCCTTCTTCATGGACTTGCTGAATGTTTTGGACCAATTTCCAGTGAATTGGTCTCGCTTTTTACCTTTGATGGGTTGGATGCCACTGTACCTGTGGGCTCGAGTCTTCTCCATTAATGAATTTGTTTTTACGAATTTGTTTGGCAATTTTGAGCAACATGATTGGTGTTTGACTATTGCTAAGAATTATGTGTCTGAATTCTTGGTTGAGACTTATGCATTGCGCCCTCTCTACAAGGGCGGAGCTACATTGAGACTAATGAATTGACCCCCCAGCTTTTTGAGAAAAAAAATAATTAAATATGCAATATTTTTATGGGAAACAAAAACTACATATATTAATTCGTTTATGTAAATTTCACAGCGCTGCACTAGCCAGTGCGGTCCTTTGCCCTTGCTTCTGCTTGTTCCAGGTGGTTGTGGGTTCGAAGATTGCTAGCAGCCTTTACTGCTTTAGGCCCTATGTATTTTTTTTTTTTTGGAGTTTTGGAACACTTTCCCCAAAGCCCTGTTGCGCCCGAAGCATCGAAGTGTCCCAGCTCTCAGACAGTCAGACTCAGACGCTCTGTTGGCTGTTGTGCCTCTGCCCACCCTCTCTCTCACTCTCAGCCGCCGGCCCACCGGCCACTAACCGGCCGCCGCCGCCACCCGCCGGCCGCCAGACCCGCCTTCACTTCTCCTCACCTCTCCTTCTATCTCCTAAATCTAAACTCTCAATTTAAGGTAATTCTCAAAAATACTCAATTTTTGTTTCTAATTTTGTTATTTTGTAAATAAAAGTCTTTATTTTACTAATTTTAGTTAGATTTGTGTTAAATAATTGATTAACTTAGTGAATTACTCATGATTCATGGATTGAAAAATCAAGATTTTAATTTAATTGTCTTTTTGGTTGAAGATTTAAAATTGGGCTAATTTTGTTTGTAATTACTTCCTTGTTTACGTTTAGTTTGCTCATTTTTATTGAATTTGTGTTGAACAAGTGGTTAATTTAGAGATTTACTCATCAATTAAAAAATTAGGTTTTGCTTTTCTTGATTGAGAATTTTAGAAATTAGAATTGGGGTAATTTGTTGGTTGTTGTTTATTTATTTGTGTTAAATTTATTGACTTTAGGAAAATTTGTGTTTGTTTATGATAAACACAAATTATCCCAATTATAATTCCTAAATTCTCAATAAAGAAAGGCAAAACCTAATTTTGTACGTAATTATGTAAATTATTTTGTAAATAATTATGTTTATGATTTACTAAAAATCATGAACTTAAGTAAGAACTTGATTGTATTTTTCAGTTTGAAATGGAGAAGTTTCTCAACAAGATAGTTAGACGATATATTGGTTTAAGCTATGCGTCAGAAAACTCACCACTGATCCAAGAAATTGCCAAACAAAGTACTCAACCACCGTCTAGCAATGAACAACCAACAAGCACTAATCCATCTTCTTCCAGGAGAACTCCAATCGATATTAATGCTCTTCAATCGGATCCAGCTGATAGAAAATCGATTTCAAGCTATCATTCGAATGATCGTGATGAGGTAAGAAGAGCATATTTACAAAAAGGTCCTTACCAACCCCAAAATCATGTATTCCCTCAAATTAAAATGTTCAATTATATGCGGCGTTTTAATGAATCATGGTTTGCGGCATATCCTAATTGGTTAGAATATAGCATAAAAGAAGACGCGACATTTTGTTTGTGCTATTATTTGTTCAAGAATGACAAGTTGGGTCATGGTGGAAGGGATGCATTTACAAGTAAAGGCTTTAGAAATTGGAAGAAGAGGAAATCATTTGATGCACATGTTGGTGAAGTAAATAGTGTGCATAATCAATGTGTTAAAATGTGCGAAGATCTTATGATGCAAAAGCAATCCATACAAACTGCCTTAGACAAACAATCCGAGGAGGTTAAATCTAAATATCGAGTCAACTTAAATGCTTCAGTTGAAATGGCGAGACAACTTTTAAGTGGAGCATTGCCTTTTTGAGGTCATGATGAAATTGAATCTTCAATAAGGAGAGGTCATTTTTTTGATTTGTTAGAATGGCATGCTCAAAGTAATGAAAATTTTGGAAGTATTTTTCAGATGGCTTCATTAAATCATAAATTGACTTCTCCTGATATCCAAAAGAACATTCCTCATTCTTGTGCAAAAGAAACCATTGGAAAGATTCTTGAAGAACTTGGAGATGGATATTTTGCTATATTAGTTGATGAATCCTGTGATGTGCCTTGTAAACAACAAATGGCTATTGTCTAGCGATATGTTGATAGAAAGGGATTTGTTATGGAGCGGCTACTTGGTCTTGTTCATGTCACTGATACTTCCTCTTTGTCACTAAAGCAAAATATTTATTCTTTATTGTCTCAATATTCCTTGAGTCCATCTCGCATAAGAGGACAAGGGTATGATGGGGCTAGTAATATGCTTGGGCATATCAATGGGTTTAGAACTTTGATTATGCAAGATTGTCCATTGGCACATTACATTCATTGTTTTGCTCATTCGCTTCAATTAACTCTTGTTGCGGTTGCAAATCATCATGATGATATTGAATGGTTCCTTGGGTGGGTTGGTGTTACATTGAATGTGATTGGTAGTTCTTATAAACGTAGAGATGAGTTTCGTGAAAAACAAACAGAAGCAGTTAAAGAAGCATTACGTTTAGGTGAACTACAAACTGGATGGGGTTTAAACCAAGAACTTGGACTTGAAAGACTTGGGGAAACTCGTTGGGGCTCTCATTATAAAACATTTAAAAATATGATTATCATGTTTGCTCCTATCATTGATGTGCTTGATGTTATAGCAACTCATGGAAATCATTCACCTGATAGATTCACAGCGCAAGGTGCTTTAGATGCCTTACAAACGTTTGAGTTTGTTTTCTTATTACATTTGATGAAATTGGTGTTGGATATTACAAATGCATTGAGTCAGGCTTTACAAAGAAGAGACCAAGATATTGTTAATGCTATATCTCTCCTTACTAATGCCAAGAGACAGCTACAAATAACAAGGGATCAAGGATGGGATGATTTGCTTGATAAAGTTTCTTCATTTTGTGTGAAACATGATGTTGAGATTCCTAACATGGATGAATTTCATATTATTCGAGGAAAATCCAAGCGTAGAGTTTCCAAGATCACAAATAAGCATTACTATCGCATTGATATGTTCTACACAATTGTTGATATGTAAATGCAAGAACTTAATAGTCGTTTCTCTTAGGTGACCACTGATTTGCTTCTTAGGGTGGCTTGTTTGAATCTTAGTGACTCATTCTCTAGCTTTGATAAGAACAGGATACTAAAAATGGCTCAGCTATATCCAGATGATTTTGGTGACTTGGCTATTGAGACACTTGCTTGTGAACTGGATACTTTCATTGCTAATGCAGCTGATGATGTGAGGTTGTCTAACATTTCGGGACTTCCTGAGCTTTGCAGGAAGTTGGTTCAAACAAAGAAGCATTTAAGCTTTCCCCACCTACATCAACTTTTAAAGCTTGCATTGATTTTACCGGTTTCCACGACAACTGTTGAAAGAGTGTTCTCTGCGATGAAGTTCATCAAGACCAAATTGCGGAACAAAATATCAGATGAATTTTTAAATGATATTGTTGTTGCTTATTTTGAGATTGATATTTTTAAAAGTCTCTTGAACGATGATATCATGCTTTACTTTCAAAACATGAGGTCTCATTGAGGACAATTTTCTTGAATGTAGTAGCTATGCATTTCATTTTTAGAACTATTAAATTTTATATTATGTATATTATTAATCTCGCCCCCCCTTGGTTTAAATCCTGGCTTCGCCCCTGCCTCTCTATGAAGATCTCGTTGGCCTCTACTTGTTTTTGGCAGTGTCAATTCGGTTCTGGGAAATGCTTTCTTGTGTCCAATTACTCAATCTGTCTTGCATTTCTTTTATTATTAACTTTGTTATTTACCCACTACCTATATATTTTTTGAGTACTTGGTGCCAGGTTAGGATGATAGTTCTATTGTGTTTCTTGCTTATGGCTGGTTATGGCAAAGATGTGTTCTTTGAAGTTGTAATTTCCTTGTGCTGTTCAGCCTCTATGATTTTGTGTATTTTGATTTTTACTGACGTATCATATTGTGAGTTCAATGATCTTTGGTCTGCCTTGTTTGCTCCCCGGGGTTTTATTGCCAGATTTACGAACCAAGTTCTTGCAGTGATAGGGTCGTTGCATGGTGGGTTCATTACTTTGCCCAGCTCTATGATACTATTGTTGCATTCCGTTAGCCATCCCCAGTTGAATGGTTGGTATCTGTTATTGTTGTCACCTGAATTTTTTTGGGGTCTGCTTATGGTGAAGGGACATAAGGTTTACCCCCTATGGCCCAAGGCCAGTCCATTGAACGATCCTTATGGATCACTTAAGCCTAAATGCCCGTGCTGTCAATTGGCTTCCCTTTGGGGTCAGTCTTATTATGCTCATCTAAAGTCAAAGTCTTTAGCATGCACTACCAATGACATTGTTTGTATCCAAGTTATTGGCTTCCTCCCTATATGTAGGTTTTCCTGTTTGTAACAAAATGGTTATGCCTGGTTCTGGTTTTTGCATTCGCTGTTATGTACTTTACTTGCCTTGGGCAGTTTTTGTTGACACAGGTTGCGAGTCCCTCTGGCCTACTTGATGTCTATTGTTTCGGAGATATGTCTATTGTTTCGGAGATTGGCGACAGCACTGTATGTGTTACAGCAAACTTTATGCCAAAGATGTCTTACGGGGCCAGAGGAGAACTCTTCTTTTTTCCACCGTTGTGGCTGCCCAGTTTTCTTGTGTTCTAGCTTCTTGTTTTTTTTACAAGGATGAATGGTGTAATTGTTGCCTCTAACTTTAATTTTTATGAATTTATTTTCCCGAAATTTTGACTGGTGAGTGGAATTAAGCTTTATCGCTTCCTTCCCAAGGCCATCTTACCGACCGATCCCATGGATCAAATAATACAACGTGAATGCTCTCTGCGCTGGAATAGCTTTCAACATCATTGTTTTTCATGAAAGTCAGTTGTTGGAATGTCCAGGGGGCAAAAAAATACCAATTGAGACAGGAAATAGCATTTATTAATCATACTATTAAGCCAGACATTTTGTTTCTACTTAAAACTATGGTTAACGAACAGAATACGGAATTAATTATAAGGAATTTGAAATTTTCACAGTACAATATAATTCCAACGGTTAATCATGGGGGGGGGGGGGAATTTGGTGTCTGTGGAATTTCATTAATGTCGATCTTAATGTCATAGCAAAAGACACTAGGGCAATTCATTGTCATGTTATCGACAAAGTCAGTAGTAAACAATGTCTTTTTGACACCAGTTTATACTCCTGCACAGGAAAGAGATAAAGACATTTTCTGGCATCATATTAATCAGCTCAGCAACTCCATTACCTTACCTTGGTGTATAATGGGGGATATTAACGAAATGTTGTGTTCTTATAAGATTCTTGGGGCTCGTTTAACTAGTTCTCGAACACGACGCCTTAATGATTTTTTGAATTACACTCGAAGTATTGATGCTAATGTCCAAGAGCGGGTGTTCACTTGGAAAAAAAATCGTGCGCGGCCAACTCATCTATGAAAAACTTGATAAAGTTCTGCTTAGGGAGGATTGTGCACAGCTATTCCCTTCCTACATAGTCAATAATGGCCCCTTTACATGCTCCGATCATGCTTTTGTGCTGCTCAATACGGAGTCAGCGCATCCGCCTCGAAGGGGCACGAATTTCAAATACCAACACTCCTGGGTTCACTACTAGAAAATGCACAGTATTGTCAAATAAAATTGAAGAATGAGAGTGCAAGGCACTTCTATGTATCGGTTAGTACAGAAGCTGAAAAAAACCAAATTGGACCTTAAATCATGGAGTAAGCGTACTTTTGGAAATTTTAAGTATAAACATGAAAGGAATACGGAACAGCTTCTACATGTTGAAGCCAAGTTAGTCCATGAGCCAAATAGTGCCCAACTGAATAACTGGCACCACCAACTTGTAAAGCAGCAGGAAAAGATGCACCTCTTCAACCAAAAATATTGGGGGAACTTTACTAGAAAAGATTGGCTGGTGAATAGAGATTAGAATTCCCGTTATTTCCATCAGTCTATGAAAGCGAGAACGACAAGAAGTAAGATTACAAAAGTTAAGGACAATTCAGGAGTCTGGGTTGATGAATCTGCACAAATTGAAAAAATGTTTATCACTGACTTTACTACTCGGTTTAAATCAGCTCAGGCAGGCCCCTCTAATATTGATATGAAAATGCTTAATTTAGTAACTGTCGAAGATAATCAAAGTTTATTACAACCCATTCAAGAAACAGAAATAAAGGTAGCCCTTTTCCAAATGGACAAGTTTAAAGCTCCAAGGCCTAATGGCTTCGGAGCCACTTTTTCCCAAGACCATTGGCATATTATTAAAGATGATGTCTGTCGGGCCATCAGGTCCTTTTTTGAAGACGACAAACTACTCAAGCAGATTAATCATAAGCTTATTGCACTAATTCCGAAAATGAGTCAGCCAGCAACCACTGCCCAGTTCCGACCCATTAGCCTGTGCAATACTGTTTACAAACTTATTTCAAAAATTCTTGCTAATCGGATGCGCCCGATTCTGGAAAAGATAATTGGTCCGACCCAAAGTGCCTTTGCGCCTAAACGTTCCATCCATGACAACATTCTACTTACACATGAAATCATCACCAAATTCAAAAATCTGAAAGGGAAAAAAGCGTGGGTAGCACTCAAGCTTGAAATGAAAAAGGCCTATGACAGAATTGAACGAGATTTCCTATTTAATACTTTATGCATTTTGGGATTTCAGTCCAAGTGGGTAGACCTAATTAAGGCATGCATTTCTATTGTCTCTTACTCGGTCAATGTCAACAATAATGTATGCGGATTCTTTACTCCTACCAGAGGTACTACGCATTTTGGGATTTCATTCCAAGTGGGTAGGCCTAATTAAGGCACGCATTTCTATTGTCTCTTACTCGGTCATTGTTAACAATAATGTATGCAAATTCTTTACTTCTACCAGAGGTATTCGACAAGGGGACCCCATATCCCCTCATCTCTTCATTTTATGCATGGAAGTTCTAACCAGGGACCCTCGTAAGGCTGTTGGTCGGCAAAAGTGTAGGATTGGGTTCAAGCTCTCACTGCGAGCTGCTAAAATCCCATGCTTGCTTTTTGTCGATGATAGTCTACCTTTTTGCAGAACTAATCTTGAATTCTGCCATGAGTTAAGTTAAGTTCAGTTCTGAGTAATTTCTGTCGAAACTCGGGCCACCTCATTAACTTCCATAAATCGTCATTAACATTCTCCAGTAATGCAACTTCTCATGACAAGCAAATTGTATCGTCGATTTTTAACATTACGCATCAAGCCAATCTTGGTAAGTACGTAGGGTGTCCAGTTTTTAAGGGTTGACCAAGAACAGAAACTTTTTCTAACTTAGTTAATAGAACAACTGCAAAATTGCAACATTGGAAGACCAGACATGTTTCCAGGGCTGGAAGGGTGGCACTAATTCAATCTCATATCGAATGCATGCCTGCACATACAATGCAATGCTTTCAATTGCCTAAAGAAACTAGTCGCCGGATAGATAAAATAAGCAGAGAGTTTTTTTGGAAAAAATCACATGAAAATAAGGGAATGCACATGGTTTCCTGGGACAAAATATGTCAACCCAAGAAATCTGGAGGTCTTGGACTCAGAAAAATGGAAGCATTTAATAGTGCTTTTCTAAGTAAATTAACCTGAAAATTGTTCCATAATCATGGTTTGTGGGTGGAACAAATGCAGGCGAAATACCAGTTTGATTCTAACTTCTTTGCTCTGAACGCCAAAAAACATAATTCCTAGGCTTGGAAGTGTATCCTTAATAATGGACAACAATTTAGGAAAGGAGTAAGGTGGGAAGTGGGTAATGGAATTAATATTAACTTCTGGCTTGGTAACTGGTGTGCAAATGACAAATTAGCCAATCTGCTCAACATCATGGACCTCTCGCTCATTGATACATCTCTTAAAGTATCACTGTTTATAACGGCAACCAAAGAATGGGATACGGCACAACTTAGTTTATTAGTTGACTCTATCAACTTACAGTGGATTCTTGCAACCCCTATCCCTGTCAATTCCATTCCTGACTCTGTGTGTTGGGGACTTTCTGAAAATGGTCAATTTACCACTAAATCAGCGACTTGGGTTGCACATGGGCAAGACCTAGTCAACCCACCTGTATGGGAGTATGAATGGATTTGGAATTTAGATGTTATGCCAAAGTTAAAAAATGTTCTTCGGCAAATTTGTCATGCATCGCTGCCGACGAGAGGAACCTTGGCTCAAAGAGGCATGTCCATTGATTCTCGTTGCCCTTTCTGTCACACAACGACTGAAGATATGACCCATTTGTTTTTGGAATGTGCTGTGTCTCAGGGTTGTTGGAGACTAGCAGTTTCTCACAATTGGATTAACATAACCCCCCAATTCGACCACAAATTGGTATACTACAAATGCTTAGTGATGCCAGAGCTGCAGGTCCTGCAGTTAAAATGGATGGATTAGTTGCCCCGCTATGGAGTATATGGAAAACAAGGAACAATATGGTGTTTCGTCAAGAAACGGCCAACCCATGAATAACATTGATCAGAGCCAAAAAAGCTACTGCTGAATGGTGCATTAGACACAACCTCACACACTCCCTTCAATTACCAACCCCAATTATCTCAACTACCAATCGGAAGAAGACATATTGGGTAGCATGGAAGAAGCCACGAAGGGGGTACATCAAAATCAATTTTGATGGATCCAAATCACCATAAGGTGCAACAGGAGGATTCATCATCCGTGACTGGGAACGAAAGTTCATCCAAGCTTCAGCATTCAAATTGGGAAGATCATCAATCTTAGTAGCGGAAGCAACAACAATGCGTAATGGTATTAAAGAAGCAGTTCAAGCAGGTTTCACTCATATTCAAATTGAAGGAGATAACAAAATTCTCATCCAAGCAGTTCAAGGACATATTTAACCCCCATGGGAAATTCAAGTACTCGTGCAAGATATATTATCTTACACTAAATTATGTAACAAGGTTATTATTCATCATATTTTTAGAGAGGGTAATTGCGCATCTGATTGACTGGCAAAGTTTGGTCACTCCTTACATTCCAAGGTTGTTTGGAATGTGGTCCCATCCAGGGACCTTCTTTCTGTCCTCTATGAGGATAATTTAGGAAGAATCCTTGAGAGAAGGGTTGCTTAGATTTTATTGCTTATCTTTCTTACAAAAAAAAGCACACCATGAAACGACTACATAAGATTTTGCTTTTTCGCTGTCAGAAAAAGAACAAGAAAACTACATAAGAATTAGAATATATCATATATTAGAACTCTCCCTACAAAATTTGGAAGAGTAATTGATTCCATAGATCAGGCACACCAGGCAAGCACCAATGTGCACAATCAGAGTATGACTCTGGTTTTCTCCACTTTGTTGCACTCTTTCTTCCCCTAAACTTGCGGTTAATAGAAGGATGTGCGTCTTTTCGATACTCAGACAACTGTGTGATGTTGATCACCGTCACCTTCGAGCCTAGCCGACTTAGGATTTCTTCGACCATTCTCATTTTTGTTTGTCAAAGGTGCTTCCTCAATATGTCTCATCATCAATTGGTTTGGTTTCACTGTAACAGTTGCCCTCCTTTTCTGGATTCCATTATTGGCTCCTGCGATATCAATACAAGTCCCTTAATTTGAAAGTCAACTAAACAACTATGCTGGATGGTTACTATGATTAGCTAGCCACTTAAAGCCAGTAATGCACTGCCTGTGTTATCCAAAAGTTTCATTTCAACCTAAAGAGCCCATTATGAACAATTGACACCCGGAGATCAACATAAGACTTCGACACATCAAAAGAAGGCTAAAATTCCTAAGAAACTTCATGGAAAGACTATATGATCTCACACTTGCACCGTACTCCAAGTGAAAAAGGCATGGTCAACATGAAAAATAAGGACTGCTGGAAAATGGGTAGAGGTTTAGGTTGGTTAATTTCGGTTTAGATTATTCTTAGCTTAACAAAGTTCCTCGCTTAAGTCATGTGAGTTTGTTGTCAGTCGGTTTAATAAATTAAAATACTAGTCATATTGGCTAGTGAAGTTTCATGGTGTTTCAATTTTAATTGGATTGATTCCCTTTCACGTCAAATTGTTTGTTGTCCATTCATATCTATAATTCGGGTCAAATGATCAGACATAAGACCATTTTGTCAAATCCAAAAGTGATAAATTATGATATGAGACGGGCAGGTAACTCAAAGAAAAGGTTGAAACACTCACGTAAAATGTGTAGGTGACATGGTAACAAAGAATATGCGTTTCTTAAGAGGATCGACATTAGAATCTACCCATTTTGCGCAGGTTTTCATGGCCAATTCCATGGCTGTTAGACCATCCGTCTCTTCACAAACTCCATATTCTTCACTAGTCCACCTGACATTCAAAAGCAAGTTTTGTAATTAGCAGTTACCAGTGTTTTCTCCAGCTAACTCTCCTCACGAATAGGATTTATGATTGCACGCACCATAATTTAACTGGTCCTACTGTCCACCACAAGTACGTGTCAAAGACTAGTATATCGGCCTTGTCCCAGATGGATAGATGCCTGAAATTATTATCAGGGTGAATTATATATTCTTTTACAAATCGATGATCATTAGGGCCATCGCAGTTTGATTCAACGAGGAAAGGAGACTATAGATACTCAATCGAGGTATTGTATTCCTAAGCCAAAACCAAAGCATTAGATCTCGAAGACAGTCACATTTACACTTTACTGTCTAGATATGAAGTAACAAGATTGACTATGCATGATCGGCTTCTTATTGTTATATAATTAATTTTAAGGGAAAAAGTATTACAAGTCTGTTTCAGACAAGTCGTAATGGAAGTAAAACATACACATGATAACTGACATTATTACCTCTGCTCGGAAAATTTTGATCGGAGCATGTTGAGGAGTCAGAATTTTTATCTGGTGGAACGACTGAATTGCAATAAGCACACCATGGAATACCATTGGCCTCTGTTGAGTGAGTCCCCCACAAAGGTTCATTCTCTTCCCTCTCAACTTTTCCCATATTTCAGTCACATTCCATCTGTTTCACATTCAAGTCACCATAACAACAAACCAAAATCATTGTAAATCCCGATCAAATCAACTTAATATTTTGGTAATTAAGTGTCATTTTCATTTTTGTGTTTATTTCTTCGTAAATGTAATCTTTTTAGATTTTTTACTTATTTTAAATATTGACTTTTACTTCCAATACCTTTAACTTCTTGTAGTGATATGCGCTATTTTTCCAATCCTAATAAACGATCTGCCCTACTTTTTTCCTTACCCGTAGACATAATTAATTTTAATATACCAATTTTCATAATAATTTTTTCTTTTCTCCCCAGACCCTAAAAACATTTAACTTTAAGAAGGAGATTTTGCTTGTGAATATATTTATAAGTTTCACAGATTTTACTTGTGTGTGTGTGTATACATATATGCATACAAAAATACATAAATACATACATACATATATATATATATATATATATATA
>JACYFF010010365.1:90858136-90874597 GCA_017589665.1 Selenicereus undatus | reverse complement strand
GGGTTGTATCAAATTACATGTAACGACATTGGGAAGTATTATTCTCCTTTGTTTAAGGATTCTTCTATTCCTTAATCAAGGTTGTATATATGCAACCATTAAGTTGTTCATTATTCATAAGCTACAATTTGTCCCTTTTTTAAGTTTCTTTTTGTTGGGTATCTTTTTTAAGCCTACATTTACTAAATTTAGAGAATTAATTCAACCCAGATGTCAATTTCACATGAAAGTGATCCATCAATCTTTAACTCTCTTGCTTTTTGGTGTACTTGTGCATGCCTACGAGCAATTATGTGTATTGTTTGTTGGCCTGAATTCCTAATGCATATTCGTCTCTAGTGTTGACGGGTAGAAATTGAGTCTATTTGTTGGCCTGAATTCGTAGTGCATATTCAACTCAGAATTTATATTACACATTATAAACTATTAATTTGCAAGGATGGAACTTTGGTTTCACTTTGATTCAGAAAACTACAAATTCTCTATGAAGGAATAGTGCAATCTAAATGAGGAACTGTTCTATCTATAATGTTATTTGAGTTCTGATACTAATTGAAAAAATTACTTGCTTACTAATTGAAATAACTAATGTCTTTCTTACTACTGATGATAGAAATGGAGAAAAGTTGGATTGATAAGGATAGAAGGTCTAGGGAATATATAAGTGGAATTGAAAAGTTTCTAGATTTTGCTTTTGGCAATGCTAAGGGTAGTAACATGACAATTTGCTCATGTAATTGATGCAAGCTTGGACGGAAATGTTGGTTCACTATAGAGATGTTTCGACACATCGTGTCATGTTCAATGGATTCATGCCAAGCTACAAAGAATGGGTGTGTCATGAGGAATCAATTTTTATGTCGTTTGTTTCGAAACCCCGTAGTGAAATCCATAGTGACCCCAATGCTGGTCGTACTTTGCTCATATTGACACTATAGAAATATTAAATGATATTTTTAGGATAGATAAGCAAGGATGGATTCAAAATAATAATGATAATACTGCGTTTAACATTGGAGATCCTATAATTGGGGAGTATACTGAATTTGATGATGAACCTGATTGTAATCATGTACCGAATGAGGGAGAGCACATTGAAGATGTTGGATACAGATGATTAGTTGAGCAAGTTGAACAAGAATTATTTTTAGGGTCAAAATTTTTGAAATTCTTCTTCCTTTTGCATTTGTTTCATTTGAAAAAATCCATGATTGGGTGGTCAATTAGGTCCCTTGATTTGTTACGTGAACTTTTGTCTACTTTGTTCCCTCAAATTAATCCATTTCCAACGCCTTAGAGTAAATGTAAGCAGTTAAAAAAGGATTTGGGACTTTAGTACAAAAAAAATTCATGCTTTCCCTAATGATTGCATTTTTAATTCAGCTGGGAGGGAAAACCAGGAAGAGTGCAATAAGTGTCACACTTCCCAATGGAGAAACAAGGAAAAGAAATTGCCACATAAGGTTTTACATTATTTTCCCCTTATTCCGAGGCTACTTAGGATGTGCAAGTCCTCCAAACTCGTAGAAGATATAGTTTTGGCATCATAAATGTAGGATAAATGATGACATCCTTAGGCATCCTACAGATGGTAAAACATGGAATGATTTTGATGAGAAAAATCCTACTTTGCGGCTGACCCACGTAATGTTAGATTGAAGCTTGCAAGTGATGGATTTAATCCTTTTTGTGTTATGAGTAGTAATCATAGCACTTGGCCAGTCTTGTTAATTCCCTATAATTTACCTCCACGACTTTGCATGAAACAACCCTATGCCATTCTTTCTTTGATCATTTTGGGGGAAAGGCACCAGGCATGGATATTGGTGTATTTCCTCAACCACTAGTAAAAGAGTTGTTACAATTATGGGAAGGTGTAGATGCATTCGACGCATACACAAGGACGCATTTTAAATTACGGGGAGCGCTTCATTGGACTATGAATGACTTTCCTACATATGCTAATTTATCTAAATGTAATACAAAGGCTAGTTTTGCTTGTCCGCCTTGTGCAAAAGGTACACGGGCTATTTTGTTAGAAAATGGATGTGAGTTTTGTTACATGGGTCATAGATGATGGTTGCCTAAAGACCATCATTTCCATATGGTTCTGGTGCATTTGATGGGAATGTGGAGCTCGGTTGTGCTCTATAGCCTCTTAGTGGAAGTGTTGTGTTAGCTCAATTAGAGGGAACTACAATTACAAATGGTAAGGGTGAAGCTCAACATATTGACACTGATGAAAAGGGCGACCAACAAATATGAAAAAAAGAAGCATATTTTTTTATTTTCTATATTGGGAGTTCAACACTCTTCATCATAACTTAGACGTGATGCATATTGAGAAGAATGTATGTGATAATTTGTTAGAGACATTATTGAATCTTGAGGAAAAATCTAATGATAACTTAAAGGCACGTAAAGATGTTCAAGTCATGAAAATAAGGCCAGAACTTCATCCCATTCTACTACCGAATGACAACTACGAACTCCCAAGCACTCCTTATAGTTTGTCATTTGAAGAGAAGATACGACTACTTAGTGTTTTAAAGCATCTAAGAGTCCCTAACTAGTACGCAAGCAATGTATCCCATTGTGTTAATTTGAAGGTGCGTAAGTTGTTCAATTTGAAAAGCCATGATTGTCATAGTCTTATGGTAGACTTGCTTCCGATTACATTAAGGGCAGTAAAAGACAATGATCTTATATATATTTTTTGGGGTCTATCGACATTTATGAAGGAGTTATGTGCCAAAGAGCTTACTATTGAGAAGCTCGATGAAGCTCAAGCCAATGTGTTTTTGACACTATGTAGAATGGAGAAACTGTTTCCGCCTAATTTTTTCACTATTATGGTGCATCTAATTGTGCACGTAACTAAGGAAGCAAAGCTTGGAGGGTCATTTTATATAGATGGATGTATCCAATTGAAAGGTTAGAATTCATGCTTTCAATATATGCTTAAATGTTAACTCTAAATATGTATTCAAGTGTTTATATACATGTGTTTGATATTGTTTTGGCAACCTTGAAAGCCCTTGTACGTAATAGGGTGCAACCTGAGGGTTTAATATATTGCCCAAGATTGTATAACTATTTGGCACGGCTGTTTAACGAAAAGGAAAGGTGGAAATGGTTGAACTTGATGAATTAGGTCATAAATAAGCACATCGATATGTACTCCTCCACCTTGACAACGTTGATGAATACCATAGGTTTGTATGAATAACTAATTTAAGGATACATATATCTTTTAATACCATAGAATATTGAAATATCATTATAAATTTCAGGCTGTCTTTGGAAGAACGTATGACATCCTATCCCCATGAGCCAACTAAGAGACTTAAGTAAAGGTCGTTGTTAGAAAAATTTCTTGGCTGGTTACAGGAGAGGTTAATGACGCTATCATTTGTACAATCTTACCTTGTTGGCCTTATCTATGTCTTCTCATTATTTTTTCCACATGTCACTTAGGTGTCAAACATGGTGGTTGATGAGCCTGAATAAAGATCTTTTAGTGCTGTGGCTGGTGGTCTTCATCCAATTGTTAGGAGAATGAAGGCATTTGTCACTAATGGATATTGCTTTCACACTCGAAAGAGAGACAAGTTAAAGAAAACTCAAAATTTCGGGGTTATGGTGGAAGCTGAAAACAAAACATATCACAAAAAAATTACTGATATCATTGAGTTAGATTATTATTCTGAGTGTAAATGTTACTATTTCGATGTGATTGGGTGAATGTGAATTCACAGAGTCTAAAGAAGGACAAAATAGGCTTCACCCTTTTAAATTTCTCACATAGGATACATGAGGGAGGAGCTTTAAAGGGTGATCCATATATCTTTGCATCTTAGGCACCACAAGTGTTTTATGTGGATAAGAATGATAAAGGATGGGAGCATGTCACTCGTGTAAAACTAAGAGATGCTTACCATTTAGGATCATTACAAGCAGATGAACAGCTTTACCCCCAATGCTTGCCTCCTTACATTTGTAATGGGGATGGATATAGAGACCCAGTGAATTGGGCTATAGTTGAGTGAGGGTTCTTGAAACTAAGTTGGTTAATTAGCTTATGTTTAAGATTTATTAAAGATTAACATGTTATGTTTTTTGTTTCCTCCATTTTGGTAGACATTTTATCCCTTTGCTATTATTGAATCTTGCTGTGAATGACTTTGTTTTTTGTAGTTTGGAAAGAAATATTTTTTTAAAGCAGTGTATGATTGTTTTATTTTGGAAAGAGTTACATACATAACCCAAATTACTCATTTCACAAAAGGTATACATAAGCTACGATTCTTTTTGTTACAGATTTTCTTTGACCTTTTTGACTGCCTAATGTACATGTTTCTTGTTCAAGTGTCAAAGATAGTTTGTAATCATATTTTATTCTAGGTGCACTTACGAACAGTATTTGAAATCTATACCAAATGAAGACGCTGCCCCTGAGCACTTGACTTTTAGACTTAGTGAGTAATGAGGATATTTATGACGATGATGCCAACGATGAGGATAATGTGACTCAAATGTATTTTCATCTGAATCTTGTTGATATTCCAGAGGGGTTCTGTTAGAAATGAGAGTACACAAACACAAGAGGGGGGGTGAATTGTGTTGCCAAATTTTCGCAGTTTTCTTGAGACAGGCTTAGGCCCTGTTCTGACAGGCTGTTTGTAACACGTCCAGAAAACAAAAATGCAGCGGAGATAAGTAGAAGAGTAAGTGAACACATGATTTTTTACGTAGAAACACCTCTAGCTCAACTGAGGTGAAAAACCACGACCTAACTCTGTAGGATTTTCAACCACTTTACTATTCGGGCTAAATACGTTACAATGTAACTCACACTGTTACAACTTGTAACAGACACATAACCGTCTTCCCTAAGACCGGTTACCCCACGTCCAAAATTTCCTTGATTTGGACACACTCAACTCACTTTTGAAAGAGAGAAAATAAGATGGCACCTTACTTTTGTGCTTCTCAAATAAGCTAGTGTAAGGTACAAATATGCTCCTAGTATGCCAACTTTGAAAGCTCAATCTTGCACACACTTGGGTCGGTTTTCTTTATGAAAATAAGGCTCTTAAATTTTGGAATATTGCTGTGAAAAACAGATAATGAGAATGAGTGTGGAGTCTTGCTTAAATAGAAAACCAAGTGGAATAATCTTAAATAAAGAGGAGAAAAGCTTGGACCGCAAGGAGTGGAAAGTGTGAGCTGAAAATTCCCACTAACTGTTTGAGCTACACGGTTATTTTCAACCACAAAAACTCAGTAAATCATCCCATGCTTTTCTCCACAAATTCAGCCATTTTCTAAAAATAGAGATTTTGTTACTTGGAGAATAAAACACTCTAAAAGTAGACTTGCAGTTCTCCCCAAGTTTCTCATAGTCAGAAATAGCCTTTTTGGACTTAGCAGTCAGCAGAAAATCTATCAAAAAAAATCTCAGAGACGTTAGCCCAAAAATCAAGGAAAAAATCGTGAAAAATTAGTTTTGCAGTTTTTGCTTGAAAACACCTTGAACACCCTGTTCTCAGAACTGTTCTGAGATAGTGTTATGAAAATTCTTTAAAAAAAAACATTTCAAAGTGAACGTTAAATTAAGACTTTCTACTTGGCATATTAACAAGAATCTAATAAAATAAAAACCATAGCAAAATAGAGACTCTTGTTGAATCAACCAGACATCTTGTAGAAACTTAACTTGTTGCTCCAAACACTCCTAAGAGCTGTACTTAAGGCTGTTCTGAAGTTCTGGAAAGTCTTGCCAGCCAACTGATCTTGAGTACCTATTCTTAAGACCTGTTCTTGAGCATTGTTAACCAAGCAATTTCAAAGTATTCAATATTTGAAACCTATTCAATCAACACACTCAAGTATATATTACATTTGTGTTTGTTATCATCAAAACCTTACATTACATAAGGATAGGGTCAATAGGTTCAATGATGATGAAGAGGTGTTGGTCATAGGTAATTATCCTAGTAGTAAAAAGTTTTGAATTGATTAATTTCAGGAATTTTGGGGTATCTAGTGTTATGCTTGGTTAGATTAATTATTTCATTTTTCATTATAGATGGAGAAGGCACCATCATCAAACTTAGAGGGAGAATCAATGCCAGTAAAAAAGGAAGGGAATGTGTTTAATAGGTTTCTTGCTGATGTAGCTAGGTGGCCAAAATTGTATCCCCTACACTATAAAGAGTGGCATTTAGTTCCTGGGTCGTTAAGGATCGAGTTATAGCATATGTACGGGTGAGTTATATTGGGTAATGATATATGGTAGATGAATTACTAGTTTTGCTTATCTTTGTAACTCTTTTCCCTAAATTGCAGGAGAAGTTCATGCTACCATCAACTACATTGGTTGATTCCAAAGTGTTGAGTTCTATTGGGGAGAGGTTAAGGGGTTACAAACGATCATTGATGGTGAAATATATTAAGAAAGATACTACTAAGGAGCAATTGTATGCATTGCTGTCACATGAGTTTGCAAAAGACAACAAGATTGCTCGTCCTAAAGGAGTTGGTGATCTAATGTGGTTTGGATTTGTGGATATTTGTTTTTCTAATAAGTTCAAGTTAAAAGTTATTATTGATTATCGATTATGTTTATATTTCTAATTTATTATTTGAATACAACGACCTTAGTAAACTTTTGCTTTTTAATGTGACAAGCTTAGCGATATTGCAAGATTGGCAAAAGAGCTAGGGGAATCTTTTGCATACTCACATACGCAGATCACAAAGTTATGCAGTTGAGCGAGATAAATTTATAGGCATTATAAGATTTCGTGATTTTCTTACGACAACCTTTTATATTACATACTTTTAGGAGAAATGATTCATAAATGCACTGATGTCATGGTTTTAGGAGAGGGAATACAATAGGGAACCTGTGCCAATTGTGTGCTTTATTGAGACTCAAGAAGCAAAGGATAAGACTTTTCATGAGCCTATTATTACAAAGTTTATGGTAATATGACGGGCACTTCTAGCCATCACTCCTTTTTTTTAACATATATTTCTTCCAATGACACTAACCAATTTATTTCATCTTATTGCACATATTTATATGTGATCTAAACTTTCTGTTTTGTTTTGTTTGCAAGGAATCGGCGATGACTATGATTAAAGAAAAAACTGGATCTTCTGAAGTTCAGTTCTCCGAAGAAACCTTAAAGGTGGAGAAAAGTGTCTACCGTAAGCTAATGGGTGATGAAAGTCATGGAATGCCTAATGCATTTGGTAGTGGCATGACTACGAAAGATTTGCGTGCTAAGCATAAGAAGAGTGAATCTAAGCTGTTAGTGAAAGTTCTCAACAAAATGTTGACCATGCATAATCAAATTGATGTCTTGAATGCTCCTAAGCTACAAACTCTCAACCTGAATCAGTACGTAGCACTTCAAAATATGTGCCTAATTTGACAAGTTTTGCTTATTTCTTGTCTAATGTACATGAATTATGTGTAAAGTACTAGTTCACTACAAAACTTGGTCAATGATACGCCATGTCATTAGAGAAGGCATGAATCACGCATGTATGAAGATGCCCTTTTAGTCTCGCATGTAGTAGGTAGGCATGTAATAGTGTAGTTTTTCTTTGGACGTAAAAGGTCTATTGGCTAGTTAAATTATAGTGTTCTTTATCAATAAATTGTTTTTAATGGGTATGCAGTTCAAAATGGGCCGAATTTGTCAAAGCATATCAACGTAGAACTCAGTAAATAACAAAAACAACAAAAAAATATCCAACTATGTGCAAATTATATATTTTATTACCTTTTTTATTGTATAATAATAATTTCACATTATTTATCCCATAGTATTTATCGAAGCCATCAAATTATCCCACTATTGGTGGAGGGACTCCTACTCGTGAGCAACCCGTTAATGGTGATGGTAGACCTACTCCTAGTGGTGGGACCCCTGCTTTAGCTGGCATTTGAAATCAGGGTAGCATTTCAAATCAAAAGGTATTTTTAAAATATTACGTTTGTCATTCTAAATGATATATTAATTGCGTATATGATTATCAAGTCTTTATTTATTTGTTTTCTTTGCTATAGAACCATCATGGGAATGAACAACAAGTTCACTGAGCAAAGGAATTTCAAATGACCAAAGTCAAATGTGGCTTGCCCAGTGTGTCTTTTTTTAAAATAAACTTGCTTTCCTGCCCCTTTTTTTGTATGAAATTAAGTTATACAAGAGCTTCAATTATTAGAAAGTGATGAAGATAATAGAAAAGGTGCTAAAAAAGAATCCTGATTCAATTAGAAAGTACACTCGTGGTGAAAAGAAGTTACATGTTTTTATGGTAATGAGTTGTTTGATTTTTGTATGTGCATTGAAATGCCCTATCGTGGTTTGGTTGATTTCTTGGATTTTGTTCATGATAATGGGTTGGATTTGTGTAGGATACTCCCAGCGTGTGGCCTGTTGAGTTTATTTGCGTCATGTGGCCGTTGAGATTGTGAAGAGTTTCCTTTTTTTGTTATTGCATTTATAACATGTTGTAAAACGAAATTAGCCAAGTTTGAGGCGGAACATTGCTGAATTTTTTTCACATTTAGGGAATTTGCTAAAAAGACTAACCTAAGGGTAAGGATGTTAAATAATGTTTGTCCAGCGAGAGTACATAGTTATAAAGGCTAATAGATGTTACATCTTGCAATTTTTTAGAAGTTTTTTTTTCTCTCCTCGCAGCGTTTGTTGCACTTAATTTTAATGTATGAATTTGGTGATTTTAGGTTGAAGCCAAGGGCAGCATGTCAGAAAACTGGATATGAAGTCTTGGTTTGTAAAGTGCTCACTTGGAACTATGGAGTTTTACACCAGCCCATTTGTTCTGTTTAGCTTTAATTTTATATAAGTGTTTTGCAAACAAACTCAACTTTTAGGTAGTGGATGCACACTTTATAGGCATATTGAATTGAGTTTCGTACTTTTTTATAATCTAAATTACGATCAAATATATACCTTTTTCTCTCTCTTCGTATAACTCATCCCCTCCCTCTCTCTCTCTCTATATATATAATTATAATCATAATACGTTAGTGAGTATAAATTATTTATATTTTGAAATACGACAACTTTTAAATTCTTTTATGCAAAAAATTTCCCACGAAAATAGTTATCCACCTAAATCATTTGAAAGTTAGCTATCAAATGCATAATGCTATACTTATACGTGAGGAAATGGTGAGACTGAATTTTTTCTTAAAAGTTATTTTGGCAAGTGTTAGATCTTAGAGTATACTTCCACAAGAGGGGGGGTGAATTGTGGTGTCTGATTTTCGCGTTATAAGTAACAAACACCCTGACAGAGGTTGTTCTCCGATGACGAACACCCTGTTGACTTGTTTGCAGGGGGTGTTTTCAGATATTGTAAATACGAAAATCACCAAGATAAATGCGGAATTAAAGCACGCACAATTTTTACGTGGAAAACACCTCTAGCCCAACTGAGGTGTGAAAAACCACGACCTACCTCGTGTAGGATTTAACCACTTCACTAAACCGGGCTTAACACGTTACAAATGTAACACACCTTGTTACAACTTGCAACCACGTAATCTCCTTCTCAAGGCAGATTACACCACGTCCAAATCTCACCAGATTGGACACGTCCAAAGTCCACACGACTTAGGACCACTCACTCACTTTTCTGATTCAAGATCAGGGTTACAAACACCTTACAGGGGGTGCTTCTGACTAAGCAGATGTAAGGTACAATGAAGTTCCTATTATGCCAATATATTGAAAGCTTGCTTTAAACACAACTTGAACTGGTTTTTCTTTTCTCAAGTGAAGCTCAGAAATTCTTTTCACTAGAAAAACCTCTTTTCAAATTTGCCTTTTGGGAATGTTGTGTTTCAAGATTTCTTTTTGCTTTCTTCTCACTATAGCTCAGTATGTGTCTCAGTGTGTATGCCCGCCTATTTTCTTCTCAAATGCTTCTCCCTTTTTATGCTCAAAAAACCAACGGTAAAAACCAGGGAGAGGAAAGGAAATCACCTAAGTTTGGAAGGTGATTTTTTCAAGAGAAAAAAAAAACTCCCAACGGCTAGTGATAAAACATTTCCCAAAATCTAAGGGATTTGTTATCTTAAGAGATAACCTTTATCTCCTTATAGCCGTGGGTAAGCTTTAAGCAAGGCAACCAGAAATCTTTAGCAATTTTAAAACTTTTATCACATCCGAAGATATGGGCAGAGAAAATCTTCCAATTTTGGCAAATCACCCAAAATCTATTTTCCCAAATCTCCCATAATATATTCAAGAAATATATTTTCCAGAAGAATAACATTTGAAAATATTCTGGAGATTTTGGTCAACCGAAATAATAATTTCAAGGATAATCGGGTATGGCCACTTCAGGTCAGAAACACCCTAGGCACCCTGTTTGCAGGGTTGTTCGCAGTCTGGTGTTCTAAGGCACTTAGTGCAAATACCGATTCAAGAGATGTTTAAAAAGCTTTTTCAATATTGGCATATTAACAAGAGTCTAAATAAATAAAGCCTATATACCCAAGACTTCTTGTTTTGAATCTTGTCCAAGATCCGTAGAGCTGCTGTGAACATCAAGGCTACCTTGTTTGCTGGGGTTGTTCTTTGCATTGCTAGAGAAGCTGCTGGGAACATCAAGGCTACCTTGTTTGTTGGAGTTGTTCTTTGCATTGCTAGAAGAGCTGCTGTGAACATGCCTTACATCCAACTGTGAGATGGCGTTCTTGACTAAATGTAGAATCACCCAAAGAACCTGTTTTAGAGGCTTGTTCTCACATGTAGCAAACCGGTTAATACAGTAAAGATTACAAACACCAGTTAGGCCTGTTTGCAGATCATGTTTGGAGCAACACTACTTGGACACATTTTTACACTTGGATTTGTTATCATCAAAACTTGAATATAATAACTCAACAGCAAGGATACAAGCGAGGGGAATCCACCTACGCCTATTAGCATAGTAGGTGGTGCAGTCTTCCACGGATATAAGCGTGTGTACTACACTATTGACCACACTTGTTAAGTGTGGCGAATTTTTCCCCCTTGATATCCTATGCACGCCTACCTTTAAGCATGGCGAATACACACTGCCATGGATATAGGTGTGGAAGGAGGCAAATTTAAGTATGGGTAGATGCAACATTTCTTGTAGCGCTCATTTCGGTGATGGGCAGCGTGACAGGAGAAAGCATGAAACAAGAGAAGAGAGTGAATTGATGGCGCTTGCTTATTTCGTAGACAATGATGACGTTGGGAGGACGAAGGCATCGTATGTTACGAATTAAGCAGACAATGAGGGGAGAGAGATAAAGACTATGTTAGAGTTTCATATGCATGTGTAACGCACACGCGGGCATGAGAGTGGATATCTAATTAGAGTTGATGATGTGGCTAATGCATCTATCGGTATGTTATCTTGAGATTGTTTCATGCAAGACCTGCTGCAAATTGGAAGAGACGTGTTCTAAGTATCATAGTTATGGACATTTTCAAATTGATTATCGCAATAGAAATGCCCTTACGATTCGGGAGGAAAAAGAGATTCAAGCCATTAAGGAAAAATACAGGGAAAAAGATCCTACAAGAAAAGGAAGTTCTAATGACAAACAAATTAGTCATTAAAAGTACAATTTAGCATCATTAAAAATGTTAACGACCAAAAAACTTTCGTCGTCATTTGTCTTTACTTGTCCTGTTGCTAATAGTTTAACCACGACTTAAAATATTTTGTCTTTGTTAAAGCTAACTCTAAAACAACATGTCACTGTTACTTGCCAAGTAAAGACGACCACAAAATAACAATTAATCACCATCAGGAATGACAGTTCCATCCGAATTCAAAGCAAATCCGATCCGATCCAAGGTAAAATTATTCGATTCAAATCCAAGATGGAAACATTCAAGTCCAAATACGATAAAAATGATCCGAATCTGAGTCAGATTCGGAGGAAGGGCAAATTCCGGTTCGACTTTCAATCCGATCTGACCAGTTTTTAAATATTTCAAATTTCAGATTTAAGTTTAAATTTTAAAAGTTTTAGAAGTAAAATCTACCCGATATACCCACCCTCCCCCCTATCCCTAAGCTGCCAACCCAGCCTTGTTTTTCTTTTTTTTTTGGTCAGCAGGTTTTTTTTAATATGTAGAAATTAACTATGTTACATGGACTTAAGTACCAGGTGTTGGACACGAGTATGGATCTGAGTGTCAAACGTGTCAAAGATCAAACTTTTAGGACACGGGGATACCGTCCAAAATTTGGATATGGATATAAGAACTCATAATTTTACATATAGAAGTGGCAATTTCAAGTTAGTCTTCTTAGAATATTTCAATAGTTACAAGGTTGTCAACTTGCCAAAGGTTTGAACATTAAAGATCCATTAAAATAACATCGCATGAAGAAAGAAAAAGATCGCATGTTCCTAATTATTTTCACCCCTGTTGCTTTAGAGTTTGGATAAGAGTCCGACAAGGATCAAATGTCCTATCCGCAAAGTGCCATGTCCAACACGGGTACTACGAGGCAAAATGGAGAGTCCATGTATCATAGGAAATTGGATTGTTGACACCCTAATACCCCCATCACCCTTTCTCTCTCGTGGCACTTCGCCAGTTGCTCTCGTATTTCGGCTTGCTAGTCGGCTAGTCACTCTCAACCTCTCGCTACTTGCTAGTGGGACTGTCAGAGTAGTAGCTCCCTCCTCAGTTCTCAGATAAGTGATATGATCAAAATTATAGTTGTGATTAAAAGAGGTTAACGAGGGCTCAACTAGATAATATGTGCTGATATTATTATGGTTGTGATGAAGATGCAAATGGAATAGACATGATGAGATAATGAGATGGCAATATATGGATCAATGGTATGATTAAAATTGTTTTCTAACACTTAATTTTAATGTCTCATGAAAATGTCAGCTCCATTCAAATAGTAATTATAGATATCATTATATACATGTTCCTAGTCGGAGACTAAGAGAAGAAGGGCTAAATGGATGCAAGGGAGGATTTGTACTCTTATTTTTTTTTTCCTTTTTATGAGTTGGACATGTTATTTGTGATATTTTAGATGTATCTCATAGTTAAGACTTGTAATTGTTAGAACATGTTGTCGTTTTGTTGAGCTTAAAATATGTTCCTTTTTTTATTCTTCATTAGCTTAATGTTCAGGATTCAGCTAATACGATATATGAATGCACATCATCGTATTGACAGGTGGGTAGAATGTAGAAGATTTTTATAAAGTTATTGCGCGGTGAAAAGAATTATTTTGAATCGGATTAAATCTGACTCCGATCCGATTCGACTCGGATCGAATTCGAAGGTTCTCCTTCGATCTGTCGGATCGGATTCAGATCAGATTTTCAAATCCGAATATATTCGGATGCGGATTCACATGTTCCAATTTTCGATCCGAATTCGATCCATTGACATCCCTAGTCACCATCAAATCAATTGTCATACAATGGAAAATTATAAAATTATAAACTTGAAACTACAGTTATTAACGATAAATTTGGTTCATTGTTATTGTTTTGTGAACATTAACAACTAACATTCTGATAATTGAAAATTACAGGCACGCAAAATAATATTAGCCAATTTTTTTTATTGTCATCACACACCTAAGTATTAGATGTACAATTTTTTAAATAAAAAAATCATTTTACAATTGGATAAATAGATCGTGAATATTCTTGTTAACATCAAACTTGAATTCTATATGTTTATTCAATTGAATACCATAAGCTTGTGAATTCACGATGCAAAGCATGCACAAATAGCAAAAGCATCCTGAAAATGATCCTAGTGTACAAAGCAGTTGTGGAAAATAAGTTGTTCTCTAACTTGACGTATAGATAAATGCAGGCCTTGACTAAAGAAAGAAAAAAATTAAGTCTAATACTGATCTTGTGTCTTCATCAACCATGTACAAAACCTTAGCAGTGTTAGGACTTGAAGGAGAAGTCGACATAATTCAAGCATTTGTAAAAGGTAGAGAAAAGTTAGAAGTTTGATTCATGGACGTCATTCGATTAAGTTCAGATAGGAACCCTTTACTATAAGCCTCAACATATATGTGTGCATTGGTTATTGACAAAAAAAAAAAGAAAAAAAGAAAAAAAGAAAAAAAAAAGAGGACAAGGAAAATTCAACCCAAATAAGCACAAGCCAAAACAACTATTGCTACCAGAGCCACTGTAGCTGTTAAGATCACGAGTAATCTACCACAAGAGGGGGGGTGAATTGTGGTGTCTGATTTTCACGTTTGTGAATAGCAAACACCCTTGTGACTTGTTTGCAGAGGGTGTTCTCAAATATTGCAAATGCGAAAATCACCAAGATAAATGCGGAAAATAAAGCACACGCAATTTTTACGTGGAAAACAGCTCTAGCCCAACTGAGGTGTGAAAAACAACGACCTACCTCGTGTAGGATTTAACCACTTTCACTATCGGGCTTCAAACGTTACAAATGCAACACACCTTGTTACAACTTGCAACCACGTAACCTTCGTCCCTAAGACAGGTTACACCACGTCCAAATCTCACCAGATTGGACACGTCCAAAGTCCACACGACTGAGGACCACTCACTCACTTTTCTGATCCAAGATCAGGGTTACAAAACACCTTACTGGGTGCTTCTGTCTTAAGCAAATGTAAGGTACAATGAAGTCCTAATATGCCAATATATTGAAAGCTCAGTTTAAACACAACTTGTGTCGGTTTTCTTTTCTCAAGTGTAGCTCGAAAAATTCTTCTCACTAGAAAACCACTTTTGAAATTTTCCTTTTTGCGTATGTTGTGTGTTTCTAGTTTTTCTCTTGCTTTCTTTTCTTGCTATTCTCTCTGTGTGTGTATGTTTCAATGGGAGTAAAATGCTATATTTAAACAAAAATTCCAACGCTCAAAACCAAGAGAATCAGCTAAGTATGGAAAATAATTTTTTCAAGAAAAATACTCCCCAACGGCTAGTGACAAGTTTTTCCCAAAGTATAAGGGATTTGTTATCTTAAGAGATAACCCTTATCTTCCCATAGCCGTGAAGAATATTCAAAAGGCAACCAGAAATCTTCAGCTTTTGAAATTTTACCTTATCCGAAAATATAGGCAAAGGAAATCTTTTAGTTTTGGCAAATCTCCCACAACCTATTTTCGCAAATCTCCCGTAATATTTTCAAGAAATATCCTTTCCAGAAAAATAGCAATCTTGGAGTTTAAAGAAAGTATTCTGGAGATCTTGGCCAATCGAAATGAATTTTCAAAGATAACCGGGTATGGCCACTTCAGTTCAGAAACACCCTAGGCACCTTGTTTGCAGGGTTGTTCGCAACTGGTGTTCTGAAGCACTTAGCGCAAATACCGATTCAAGAGGTGTTTAAAAAGCGTTTTCAATATTGGCATATTAACAAGAGTCTAAATAAATAAAACCTATATACCCAAGACTTCTTGTTTTGAACCAGTCATCTTGTCCAAGATTTGTAGAGTTGCTGTGAACATCAAGGCCACCTTGTTTGCTGGGGTTGTTCTTTGCATTGCCAGAGTTCAGGAACATGCCTTACAATCAACTGTCGAGATGGCGTTCTTGACTTAATATAGAATCACCAAGTAAAACCTGTTTTAAGGACTTGTTCTCACATGTAGCAAAGCAGTTAATACAATAAAGATTATAAACACCAGTTAGGCTTGTTTGGAGATCGTGTTTGGAGCAACATTACTTGGACACATTTTTACACTTGGATTTGTTATCATCAAAACTTAAATATAATAACTCAACAGTAGCAGACATAGAACTGCACAGTTGCAGCAGAGTTCGCAGCATGACGACAACAACGGTAACATGGTAATTATATCCCATCTCCCCAAAGAATTGTGCTAATAGAATGCAGCCAAATGCAACACAAACTCTAGCTGCCAAACCAATAAGTCGTTAAGAATGTAGCAGTGTTTAGTTAAACACACAATTGGCATTTTCACAACCCATGGAATTACAAAAACTGCTTGACCTCTTCAAAAACATTAGAAAGTTAAAGAGAAATGATCCAACAACATGTTTAGATTTCTCATGGGAGAACCATAGCTAGCTTTACCTTTAGACTAAACGAGTCTGCTAGCAAAATCAAACTTCACAACATTTGTAGCAACGAACTGAAATCGAGATAAAACCATTGAAAAATAAGAAGTGTTTTGACATTACATACTGTGAGGAAAACCAAATAAGAAGAGTGTTCGAATTTTCCGTGGTACTTCTCTAATACAAAATCAATTCCCCTGTAGGCTTCTCCTCTCATATATGCACACTAGAGTAGAGCTAATTAAGGAAAACCCTATCGTAATATATTTTTTACAATCTAAAGGAGCTTTAGTGTTGACATGAAAACTGTAACAGCCCACGACCACCCGCCATTGAGGTATTGTCCGCTTTGG
>JACYFF010010365.1:90754896-90857736 GCA_017589665.1 Selenicereus undatus | reverse complement strand
CCCAAAGCGGACAATACCTCAATGGCGGGTGGTCGTGGGCTGTTACAAAAACCCATAATCAAATAAAGTAGTACTCAGTTTCCTCGTGTACTAACAACAAAATCTTAATCATTACAGCATCTATTAGAGGAAATTATATAAATCAAATTAAGATTTAAAGATACGTATGTAAGAAGAGGATGGATTGATGCTGCACATGTAGTGGCGGATCCAAAAAAATTTCTTTCTAGGGTCCATCAACAATGGACCGTGACACATATTCACAACTAAATTAAATGAGATAAAAAAAAAACAATAATAAGAATCCTATACAAGGGTTGCATGCCAGCTTTATAGGGTCCAACCATACTACTATTTTTCGTCCCCCTAGTTTAACATATAGATATTAGAGTTTTTTCCCCACTAGAATCTGTTGAGAAATGATTCAAAATCTTTGACTGAATCTTTTCTAACTAATTTTGTTAGTCTGTTTCCTAAGTTTAATGCCCTATTAGCAGTTGCATTTCTTTAGGTAAAAAATCAGACTATTGGAGTAGTGGGTTAATTAACCCAGATTTTTCTGGCTTGTTAGTTTTACCTTAGCCTATAAATATAGCTATTTATAGTTGTTCATTTCATCAAGTTTTATAAACCAATCATTCAGAATTAACAAGCAACATCAGTTTTTTATTTTCCATCTCTCTATCACTTTCTATCTTTTGTTTTTGTTTTTCCTCTGTACTTTCAGAATAAATTGGCATCAGAGCCATTAAGGAAAAGGATAGAGGGGCACGTGCAAGCCTACTTTATTTCTCAGCAAACGGAAAAGTAAAATAAGAGAGACAGTGCCACCAAATTACTACAATACAAAAAGTACCTCTTTTGAGAGAGAATCTTAAATACATTGAGGCAACACACAAATTGTGTGGAAGCCATGTCTAGCAATAGTTCGAATTCTTCAGCTTAGCCTCTAATTCCCTTATTCAAAGGGGGAAAATATAATCTTTGGAGTCTCAAGATGAAGACTATGTTCAAATCTCAGGAGTAATGGGATTTGGTGGGTAGTGGGTACACTAAGCTTGATCCGACACATGCCCAGCCTAACCAACAATTACGGGAGATTCGCAAGAAGGATGCCAAGGCCCTATTCCTTATCCAATCAGCACTGGATGATAAAATTTTTTCGAGAATTGCATAAGCTATGACTTCAAATCATGCACGGAAAATTTTGAAGCAAGAATTTTTGGGCGACAAAAAAGGTAGTTACTATAAAATTACATCTCTTCCTCGTGAATTTGAAACTTTGGCCACGAAAGAGAAAGAGTTTGTTTGAGAATTCTTATCTAGGATGTCTGGGATTGTTAGCCAAATGAGGACTTATGGTGAAAATATTGGTAATGAAACTATTGTGAGTGAGGTGTTGAGAAGTTTAACAAAAAATTTTGACTATATTGTTGCTGCAATTGAAGTACCTAAGGACCTGTCTACTTACACTTTTCATCAATTAATGAGTTCCTTGCAAGACCATGAAGAGAGAGTTAGTAGGTCCTGTGATCAGGGTGGGGAAAAAGCTTCTCAGGTGAAGGGGGAGACTCTTGGAAATTCTGGTTGTGGCTGTAGTAGAGGTGGAAATTGCAACAGAGGTCATGCAAGAGGCCGAGGAATACGAGGTTCCATTGACAAAAGGTAGAACAAAAAATTTCTTTGTAACTACTGTTAAAAACCTAGCCACATACAAGCTTAATATTGGCATAAGCACAAGGATGAGGCTAGCGAAGCACAATTTGTTGTGAAACAACCGAGGATTTTATGTTGTTCAAGGCCCTTTCTTATAAAAAAGAGTCAACAAAAGTTTGTTTTTTGGACAGTGGTTGTTCCAACCATATGTCTAGATCACGATCTTCATTCAGGGGACTTGATGAGTCCTAAAAATCAAAGGTGACACTTGGAGATAACAAGAAAATTTAAGTGGAAGACAAATGCACTATTAGCATTACAACCACCAAAGGTAATGCCAATATTTTGCAAGATGTGATGCTTGTTCTGAGTCTTTCTCATAATTTGCTTAGTGTGGGATAGTTAATGGTTAGTGGATACTCCTTTTTGTTTGATGATGGACATTGTTTCATTAGAGATAAATGCTCTGGTTAACTCATTGCTAAAGTTCCAATGACTGAAAACAAAATGTTTCCGCTAAAAGTCTCTATGGTTAAGAGGTATACTATGGTTGCCAGTGATAATAGTGAAACTAGATTGTGGCATTTACATTATGGCCATTTGAATATTAATGGGCTGAAATTGTTAAATCGAAAAGAGATAGTGTTTGCGCTTCCAAAACTTGGTGATCTTAGTTTTTGTGAAAGTTGTATTTATAGAAGGGAAAGTAAAAACCCTTTTCCTGTACGAAAGTCTTGGAGGGCTTAAAAGTTATGAGTTAATCCATACAGATTTATGTGGACCTATGAACACTAAATCTCTTGGTGTCAGCAGATATTTTTTGTTGATTACCGTCGTATGAGCTGGGTCTAGTTTTTCAAAAATAAGTGAGAAGATTTTGGAAGATTCAAGAAATTCAAAGCTTGTGCGCAAAGACAAAGTGGTCTTTTAATAAAGACACTACGGAGAAACAGAGGTGGATAATTCGTCTCAACTGAGTTCACTAATTTTTGTGAAGAAATGGAATTTGCAGGGATCTTACAGCACCGTATACACCAAAGCAGAACGGCGTAGCAGAGAGGAAGAATCGAACGGTGGTAGAGATGGCAAGAAGCATGACACAACCAAAAGGTCTTCGCACTTATTTTTGGGCTGAAGCTGTAGCAATAAAGGTATACATTTTCAATCCTTCTTGTACAAGAGTTGTTTATAACCAGACACCATATGAAGCTTGGACAGACAGAAGGCCTATGGTAAGTCACTTAAAAGTTTTTGGTTGTAAAGCTTATGCTTTGGTTAAAACATACTCCCATAAGTTTGATGAAAAACCTGAGATATATATTTTTGTAGGTTATTCTTTTGAATCCAAGGCATATAAGCTATACTAGCCAATTAGTGGCAAGCTAACTATCAGAAAGGATGTTGTGTTTAATGAGACTGCAAACTGAAATTGGAGTGAAGAACAAGTGCACCAAGATATTCCTATAGAATTGCCTTTAGTTGTAAGGCTGGAGTCTCCTGCAAGTTCTCATATCTCCTCACCAACTCCAACAACAGCATGCAGTAATAAAGAGCCTTAACAATCTTCACTGCAACTTTGAAGATCAACAAGAGATAAAAAGCCTAACCCAAAATATGTTGTTAATGTTTACACATCCTCCACCTTTTCTTTGCTTGTCTTTGATCCTATTTGCTTTGAGGAAGCTGTAAACAAATCTTAATGGTGTAAAGCTATGGAGAAGGAATTGTTGGCCATTCAGAAAAAATCAAACTTGGGACTTTGGTAGTCTTGCTAGATGGAAAGAAAGCTATTGGAGTTAAATGGGCATTAAAACCCAAATATTAGGCAGACGGGAGCATCCGAAAGCATAAGGCAATGCTTGTTGTGAAGGGCTAGCTTGTTGTGAAGGGCTATTTATAGCAAGAATGTATTCATTACGGAGAAACTTTCTCTCCTATTGCTCGCTTTGAAACTATGAGAACATGTTTAGCACTTGCTGCTCAATTGTGTTGGCCAATATATCACCTCGATGTGAAATCTGCTTTTTTGAAGGGTGACCTTGGAGAAGAAGTTTATGTTTCACAGCCTAAATGTTTTGTAATTCATGGCTAAGAAGATAAAGTCTACCAATTGAAAAAGGCATTGTATGGCTTAAAACAAGCCCTGTGAGCTTGGTATTTCAAAATTGATTCTTGCTTTCACGAGCTTGGTTTTGAAAGAAGCATGAATGGGCCTACTTTTAGGAGAATGGTTTTATGAAAGGCATTCTATGTTGATGATATGATTTACTTGGGTTCTAATGAGTCTGTTATTCCTGAGTTCAAAGCCTGCGTGGTGAGGAAATTTGAGATGTCAGATTTTTGTATGTTGTATTATTTTCTTGATCTTGAAGTGAAACAAGGTGCAAATGGAGTTTTTATTTCCCAAAGAAAATATGCGTTAGATCTTCTGAAGAAATTTAACATGGTCAATTACAAGGTTGTTGCCACACCCATGAATGTCAATCAGAAGATGGTGCTGAAATAGCAGATGCTATGTATATCAGGGGTCTTGTTGATTGTTTAAACTATTTGTCTCATAAAAGGCGAGACATTACTTTCTTTGTCAGAGTTGTATCTAGGTTTGTGCATAATCCAAGTAGGCTTCACCTTGGAGTTGCAAAGAGAATTTTAACGTAGGTTGTAGGCACAACCAGCCATGGAATTTGGTGGTCAAGAGTGTTAAATTTCAAGTCAACTAGCTTTACAGACAGTGACTGGGTCGGAGACAGTGACAATAGAAAGAGCACATCTAGTTTTGTGTTCAACCTTGGGTCTGGTATGATTTCATGGTGTTCAAAGAAGCAGGAAGTGGTTGCCTTATCAACTTCAAAGGTAGAGTATATTGTTGCAACTGCAGCAACTTGTCAAGCTATTTCATTAAGAAGGTTTCTTTCTTATCTAAAGCAAAAGCAAAGCCGTGTAATTGAAATCTTTTGTGACAATAGATCGGCTATTGCTATGACAAAGAACCCAACTTTTCATAGTAGAACCAATGACATCGACATTCGTTGTCACTTCACTCGAAGTTGTGTTTCTATTGGAATGATGGTTTTGAAGGCATGTGATACAATCGAACAAGTTGTTGACATTTTTAAAAGGTTTCTTCCACAAGCACAACATGAATTCCTTAAAACGTAGATTGGAGTTTGCAATTTTCAAACAAGGGGGAGTGTTGAGAAATGATTTAAAATCTTTTACTGAATCTTTTCTAACTAATTCTGTTGGTCTGCTTCCAAAGTTTAAGACCCCATTAGCAATTGCTTTTCTTTAGGCAAAAAATTAGATTATTGGAGTATTGGGTTAATTAACCTATATTTTTCTGCTTTGTTAGTTTTATCTTAGCCTATAAATATAGGTGTTTCTAGTTGTTTATTTCATCAAGTTTTATAGGAGAATTATTCAGAAGTAATAATGCAACATTAGCTTTTTATTTTCCATCTCTCTGTTACTTTCTATATTTTGTTTTTTTTTCTCTGTACTTTTCCAACAAATTGTTATCGGAAGCAATATAAAAAGAAGATGAAAGTGTGTAATGTTCCATATCGACAAAAATACAAGAAAGTGGGTGTTTGAATGCTTGCCTCAATTTTGATTTGACCCTCTGTTGAAGTATGAAAGTGGGTAATGTCCCATATTGATAAAAATACAAAAGAACATGAAAGTAGGTGTTGTCCTGCATTGATAAAATTGAACAGCTTGAGTATGTATGTAAGCTTGTGACTTACTCCACCCATTGTAAATTGGTTTTGGCATGGAATCTCATTTGACCTTATATGCATGACTCCTTATTTATAGCTCAATTGATATTAAAAATTTGACTTGGTATTAAATCAATTAAACAAAAAGTTAGAAGGGCACATGCAAGACTAATTTATTTCTTAGCAAATGGAAAAGTAAATTAAGAGAAAGAGTGCCACCAAATTACTACAAAACAAAGAGCACTTCTTTTGTTAGTCTACTAGATACAGTGAGGCCAAAATAAATTACGTTAAAGCCATGGCTAGCAATGGTTCAAATTCTTCAGCTCAGAATCTGATTTCTTATTCAAAAGGCAAAAACATGATCTTTGGAGTTCCAAGATGAAGACTATGTTGAAATCTCAGGAGTTATGGGATTTGGTGGACAGTAGGTACACTGAGCCTAATCCGGCACTGGCTCAGCCTGACCAACAACAGCTGGAGATTCGCAAGAAGGGTGCCAAGGCCCTATTCCTCATGTAATCAGCACTGGATGATGAAATTTTTTTAGAATTGCAGTAGCTACAACTTACAATCAGGCATGGAAAATTTTGAAGCAAGAAGTTTTATGCAACAAAAAAGGTAATTTCCGGGAAATTATAGGCTCTTCATTGTGAATTTGAAACTCTGGCCATGAAAGAGAAAGAGTCTGTTTAAGAATTCTTGTCCGTGTTTAGAATTGTTAGCCAAATGAGAACTTATGGTAAGAATGTTGGTAATGAAAATACTGTATGGTACTAAGAAGTTTAATAAAGCATTTTGACCTTATAGTTGTTGTAATTGAGGAATCTAAGGACCTTTATCTACGTACACTTTTGATCAATTGAAGAGCTCATTACAAGCCTTTGAAGAGAGTGTTAGTAGGTCCTGTGATCAGAGTGATGAAAAAGCTTTTTAGGTGAAGCGGGAGACTCTCGAAAATTCTGGTCATGGTCGTGGTAGAGGTGGATACCGTGGCAGAGGTCATGGAGGAGGCTAACACAGAGGTCGAGGTAGAGGAGGTTCCACTGAAGAAAGGCAGAACAAAAAATTTCTATACAACTATTTTAAGAAGCCTTGCCACATAGAAGCATATTGTTTGTAGAAGCACAAGGATGAGGCTAGCCAAGCAAGTTTTACTGAGAAAGTAACCGATGATTGTAAGTTGATCATTACCCTTTCTTGTGAAAAAGAGTACTGATGTTTGGTTTTTGGATAGTGGTTGTTCCAACCGTATGTCTGGATCACGATCTTCATTCAAGGAACTTGATGAGTACAAAAAATTAGAGGTAACACTGGGAGATAGTAAGAAAATTCAACTGTAAGGCAAAGGTATTGTTAGCATTACAACCAAGAAAGGTAATGCTAAGGTTTGCAAGAAGTAATGCTTGTTCCAAGTCTGTCACATAATTTGCTTAGTGTTTGATAGTTAATAGTTGGTTAATGCTCTATTTTGTTTGATGATGGACACTATTTCATTAGAGATAAATCCTCTAGCCAAGTCAATGCTAAAGTTTAATGATTGAAAGAAAAATGTTTCCGCTAAAAGTCCCTGTCGTTAAGAGGTATGCTACAGTTGCCCGTGGTGATAGTGAACATAGATTGTGGGAGTTACGTTATGGGCATCTGAATATTAATGGCCTTAAAATTGTTGAGCTAAACAGAGGTGGTGTTTGGGCTGCCAAAACATAACGATCATGGCCTATGTGAAAGTTGTGTTTATGGAAGCATAGGAAAAACCCTTTACCCGTATGAAAGGCTTTAGGGGCTTCTAAATGTCTTGAGTTACTACATATAGATTTATGTGGGCCTATGAACACTAAATCTCTTGGTGGCAGTAGAAATTTTTTGTTAATTAGAATCGTATGAGCTGTGTCTATTTTTTGGAAAACAAGTCAGAAGCTTTTGGCGGATATAACAAATTCAAAGCTTGTGCGGAAAGATAAAGTTGTCTTTTTAATAAAGATACTACGATCAGACAGAAGTGGAGAATTCGTCTCAGCTGAGTTCATGAATTTCCATGAAGAACATGGAATTTGTTGGCAGCTTACAACACCATATACATCAGAGCAGAATGACGTAGCTGAGAGAAAGAATCGAACTATGATAGAGATGGCCAGAAGCGTGATGCAAACAAAAGGTGTTCCTACTTATTTTTGTGCCGAAGTTGTAGCAATATCGGCATACATTCTCAATCCGTCTCCAACAAAAGTTGTTCCTAACCGGACTCCATATGAAGCTTGCATAGGCAGAAGGCCAACGGTAAGCCACTTAAAAGTTTTTGGTTGTGTAGGTTATGCCTTGGTTAAAACATACTCTCAGAAGCTTGATGAAAAATCTAAGAAATATATTTTCGTTGTTTATTCTTGTGAGTACAAAGCATATAAGCTGTAGAACCCTATTAGTAGCAAGCTCACTATAAACAGTGATGTTACGTTTAATAAGACAGCAAACTGGGATTAGAGTGAGCCACAAGTGCACCCAAATATTCCTAAAGAATTGCCTTCAGTCGAAAGATAGGACTCTCTTACAAGTTCCCAAATCTCCTCACCAACTCTAGCAACACCATGCATTGATGAAGAGCCTTCACAAGCTTCACTGCAACTGCGAAGATCAACAAGAGATTGAGGGCCTAACCCAAAATATGTTGTTAATGTTTATATATCCTCCACCTTTGCTTCGCTTGTCTCATATCCTATTTGCTTTGAAGAAGCAACAAACGAATCTAAATGGTGCAAGGTTATGGAAGAGGAGTTTTTGGCCATTCAGAAAAAATCAAACTTGGGACTTGGTACCCTTGCTAGAGGGAAAGAAAGCTATTGGACTTAAATAGGTATTCAGAACCAAATATCACGCATATGGGAGCATCCAAAAGCATAAGGTAGGGCTTGTTGCGAAGGGTTATTTACAACAAGAATGCATTGATTACGAAGAAACTTTCTCTCCCGTTGCCCGCTTTGAAAATGTGAGCACATTTTTAGTAGTTGTTGCTCAATTTTGTTGGTCGATATATCAGTTCGATGTGAAATATGCTTTTTTGAAAGGTGAACTGGAAGAAGAAGTTTGTCTTTCACAGCCTGAAGGTTTTGTAATTTATGGTAAGGAGGATAAAGTCTACCGGTTGAAAAATGCACTGTATGGCTTAAAACAAGCCTCGCGATCTCGGTATGTTAAAATTGATTCGTACTTTCAGGAGAATGGTTTTGAAAGAAGCATGAATGAGCCTACTTTGTATTTCAAGAGAGTAGGTGAGAATGATTTTCATGTGGTATGCCCTTACGTTGATGATGTGATTTACATGGGTTCCAATGAATCTTTTGTTGCTGAGTTCAAAGCTTACATGGTGAAGAAATTTGAGATGTCAGATTTGGGTATGTTGCGTTATCTCCTTAGTCTTGAAGTGAAACATGGTTCAGATGGAATTTCTATTTCCCAAAGAAAATATGCGTTGGATCTTCTAAAGAAATTTAACATGGTGAATTTCAAGGTTGCTGCCACACCCATGAATGTCAATGAAAGGTTGTGTCGTAAAGATGGTGATCAAATGATAGATGCTACATATTTCAGGAATCTTGTTGGTCATTTAATCTATTTATCGAACATAAGGTCAGACATTACTTTCTATGTCGGAGTTGCGTCCCGATTTATTCGTAATCCAAGCAAGCTTCACCTTGGGGCAACAAAGAGAATTTTAAGGTACATTGCAGGTACAACAAATCTTGGTATTTGGTACTCAAGAGCATCAAATTTCAAGTTAACTGGCTTTTCAGACAGTGTTTGGACTAGAGATATTGACGATAGAAAGAGAACATCTAGTTATGTGTTCAGCTTGGGTCTGGTGTGATTTCATGGTGTTCAAAGAAGTAGGAAGTGGTTTCCTTATCAACTTCAGACGTAGAGTACGTTGCTGCAACTACAATAACTTGTCAAGCTATATGTTTAGGAAGGCTTATTTCTGATTTAAAGCATAGGCAAAGCAATGTAACTAAAATCTTTCGTGACAACAGATCCCCTATTGCTATGACAAAGAACCCAACTTAACATAATAGAATCAAACACATCAATATTCATTGTCACTTCATTCGAAGTTGTGTTTCTACTAGAGAGATTGTTTTGAAGGCATGTGATATAGCTGAACAAGTTGATGATATTTTTACAAAGTCGCTTCCGCAAGCACAACATGAATTCCTCAAAGCACAGCTTGGAGTTTGCAATTTTGAATCAAGGGGGAGTGTTGAGAAATGATTCAAAATCTTTGGCTTAATTTTTTCTAAGTAATTCTTTTATTATGTTTCCTAAGTTTAAGGCCTTGTTAGTAGTTGCTTTTCTTTAGGCAAAACATCAAATTATTGGAGTAGTGCATTAATTAACTCAGATTTTTCTACTATGTTAGTTTTATATTATCCTATAATTATAGGCGTTTGTAGTTGTTTATTTTATCAAGTTTTACAAGCCAATTATTCAGAAGTAATAAAGCAACATCAACTTTTTATTTTCCATCTCTTTGTTACTTTCTTTCTTTACGTTTTTTTCTCCAATGTACTTTTCCAACAAATTGGTACCAGAAGTAATACAAAAAGAATATAAAAGTGGGTGCTGTCCCACGTTGATAAAATCGAAGGAATTGCATGCTTGCCTTAAATTTAATTTGACCCTCTGTTAGAGTATGAGAGTGGGTCTTATCCCACATTGACAAAAATACAAAAGAACATAAAAGTGGGTGTTGTCCCACATTGATAAAATTGAAGGGCTTGAGCATGTATGTAAGCTTGTGAGTTACTACACCCATTGTCAATTAGTTTTGGGATGGAACCTCGTTTGATCCTATATGCATGACTCTTTGTTTATACCCCAATTGATTTTAAAAATTTAACTTGGTGTCAGAGCCATTAAACAAAATGTTAGAAGGGCACTAAAAGCCTACTTTATTTCTCAGCAAATGCAAAAGTAAAGAGAGAGAGTGCCACTAAATTACTACTCTGAGAGACTCTCCTAAATACAGTGAGGCAAAGACAAATTTCGTGGAAGCCAAGGCTAGCAATGGTTCGAATTGTTCAGCTTAGCCTCTGATTCCCTTATTCCAAAGGGAAAAACATCATCTTCAGAGTCTCAAGATGAACACTATGTTCAAATCTCAGGAGTTATGGGATTTGCTGGACAGCGGGTACACTGAGCCTAATCCGACACAGGCTCAGGTTGACTAACAACTATTGGAGATTCGAAAGAAGGATGCCAAGGCCCTATTCCTCATCCAATAAGCACTGGATGACGAAATTTTTCTGAGAATTGCGGCTGCTTCCGCTTCCAATCACGCATGGAAAATTTTGAAGATAGAATTTTTTTTTGACAAAAAAGGTAATTACTGTAAAATTACAGACTCTTCGTCGTCAATTTGAAACTTTGGCCATGAAAGAGGAGGAGTCTAGTCAAGAATTCTTATGTTGGGCATCTAGGATTGCTAGGTAAATAAGAACTTACAGTAAAAATGTTGGTAATGAAACTCTTGTGAGTTAGGTGCTGAGAAGTTTAACCAAACATTTTGATTATATTGTTGTTGCAAATGAAGAATCTAAGGACCTTTATGCTTACACTTATGATCAATTGAAGAGCTCCTTGCAAGCCCATGAAGGGTGAGTTAGTAGGTCCTGTGTTCAGAGTGAAGAAAAAGCTTTTCAGGTGAAGGGGGAGGCTCCCGAAAATTCTAGTCGTCATAGAGGTCATGGAGAAGGCCAAGGCAGAGGACGTTCTACTGAAGAAAGGCAGAACAAAAAATTTCTCTATAACTATTATAAGAAGCGTTACCATATAGAAGTGTGTTGTTGGTAGCAGCAGAAGAATGAGGCTAGCCAAGCAAGTTTTGCTGGGAAAGCAATCGGATTGTAAGTCATTCATAGCCCTTTCTTCTGAAAAAGAGTCTACTGATGTTTTGTTTTTGGACAGCGGTTGTTCTAACCATATGTCTATATCACGATCTTTATTCAAGGAACTTTATGAGCCCCAAAGATTAGAGGTGACACTGGGAGATAGCAAGAAAGTTCAAGTGCAGGGCAAAGGTACTGTTAGCATTATAACCAATAAAAGTAACGCTAAGATTTTGCAAGATGTAATGCTTGTTCCGAGTCGATCTTATAATTTGCTTAGTGTTGGACAGTTAATGGTTAGTGGATACTCCACTTTGTTTGATGATGGACATTGTTTCATTAGAGATAAATCATGTTGCCAACTCATTCCTAAAGTTCAATGACTGAAAAAAGAATTTGTCTACTAAAAGTCTCTATGGTTAAGAGGTATGCTATGGTTGCTAGTGGTGATAGCGAAACTAGATTGTGGCGGTTATGTTGTAGGCATCTGAATATTAATGGGCTGAAATTGTTAAGTCAAATAGAGATGGTGTTTGGGCTACCAAAACTTGATGATCCCAGCTTTTGTGAAAGTTTTGTTTGTAGGAAGCAAAGTAAAGACCCCTTTCTTATAGGAAAGACTTAAAGGGCTTCTGAATGTCTCGAGTTAATACATGCAGATTTATGTAGACATATGAACAATAAATCTCTTGATGGCAGTAGACATTGTTTGTTGATTACAGTCACATGAACTGGATCTATTTTTTGGAAAACAAGTCAAAACCTTGATAGATTCAAGAAATTCAAAGCTTGTGTAGAAAGACAAAGTGGTCTTTTAATAAAAACACTGTGAACAGACAGAGGTGGAGAATTTGTGTCAGTTGAGTTCACTAATTTTCGTGAAGAAAATGGAATTTGTAGGGAGCTTACTACACCACATACACCAGAGAAAAATGGCATAGTTAAGAGGAAGAATCGAACTGTGGTAGAGATGGCCAGAAGCATGATGCAAGCAAAAGGCCTTCTCACTTATTTTTGGGCCGAAGCTGTAGCGACGGCAGTATACAGTCTCAATTTGTCTCCTACAAGGGCTCTTCGTAACTGCACACAATATGAAGCTTGGACAGGTAAAAGGCCAATGGTACGCCACTTAAAAGTTATTGGTTGTGTACCTTATGCTTTGGTTGAAACATACTTGTGGAAGTTTGATGAAAAATCTGATGAATATATTTTTTTGGTTATTCTTCTCAATCCAAAGAATATAAGCTATAGATCCCTATCAGTGGAAGCCTAACTGTTAGGAGGGAAGTTATGTTTAATGAGACCGTAAAATGGGGTTGGACAAAACTACAAGTGCACCAAAATATTCCTATAGAATTGCGATCAGTTGAAAGATGGGAGTCTCTTGCAAGTTCTCGTATCTCTTCACCAACGCCAGCAACACAATGTATTGATGAAGATCCTTCCCAACCTTCACCGTAATTGCAAAGATCAACGAGAGATAAAAGGCCTAATGTAAAATATGCTTTTAATCTTTATACACGCTCCACCTTTGCTTCAGTTGTCTAAGATCCTATTTGCTTTGAAGAAGCTACAAATGAATCTAAATGGTGCCGGCTATGGAGGAGGAAGTGTTGCCCATTCAGAAAAAAACAAACTTGGGGCTTGGTAGCCTTGTCGAATGGAAAGAAAGCTATTGAACTTAAATGGGTGTCCAAAGCCAAATATCATGCAGATGGGAGCATCCAAAAGCATAAGGCAAGGCTTGTTGTGAAGGGCTATTTACAGCAAGAGTGTATTGATTACGAAGAAACTTTCTTTCCTGTTGCTCAGTTTGAAACTGTGAGAACGGTTTTAGCAGTTTCTGCTCAATTGTGTTGGCCTATATATCACTTCGATGTGAAATATGCTTTTTGAACGGTGACTTAGAAGAAGAAGTTTCTGTTTCACAGCCTGAAGGTTTTGTAATTTATGGCCAAGAAGATAAAAAGGCATTGTATGGCTTAAAACAAGCCTCACAAGCTTGGTATTTCAAAATTGGTTCTTACTTTCAGAGAATAGTTTTGAAAGAAGCATGAATGATCCTACTTTGTATTTCAAGAGAGTAGGTGAGAATGATTTTCTAGTGGTATGCCTGTATGTTCATGATATGATTTACATTGGTTCTAGTGAATGTGTTGTTGCTAAGTTCAAAGCTAGCATGGTGAAGACATTTGAAATGTCATATTTAGGTATGTTGCATTTTTTTCTTTGTCTTGAAGTGAAATAAGGTGCAAAAGGAACTTTTATTTCCCAAAGAAAATATGTGTTTGATCTTTTGAAGAAATTTGACATCATAAATTTCAAGGTTGCTGCCACATCCATGAATGTCAATGAGAAGTTGTGTCGTGGAGACGACGATGAAATGGTAGATGCTACATATTTCAGGAGTCTTGTTCATGGTTTAAACTATTTGTCTTATATAAGGCTAGATGTTAATTACTTTCTGTGTCAAAGTTGTATCCACGTTTGTGCATAATCCAAGCAAGCTTCACCTTGGAGGTGCAAACAAAATTTTAAGGTATATTACAGGTACAACCAATCATGGAATTCAGTACTCAAGAGTGTCAAATTTCAAGTTAACTGGCTTCACAGACAGTGACTGGGCTAGAGATATTTACGACTGAAAAAGCACATCTAATAATGTGTTCAACATTGGGTCTAATGTGATTTCATGGTGTTCAAAGAAGCAGGAAGTGGTTGCCTTATCAACTTCAGAGGCAGAGTATATTGCCGCAACTGCAGTAACTTGTCAAGTTGTTTGGTTAAGAAGGCTTCTTTCTCATTTAAAGTAGAGGTAAAGCGGTGGAACCGAAATCCTCAAATCAGCTATTGCTATGACAAAGAACCCAACTTTTATTTGTAAAACCAAACACATCGACATTCGTTATCACTTTATACGAAGTTGTGTTTCTATTGGAGAGATTGTTTTGAAGGCATGCGATACAACCGAACAATTTGATGATATTTTTATAAATTCGCTTCCACAAGCACAACATGAATTCCTTAAAACGCATCTTGGAGTTTGCAATTTTGAATCAAGAGGGAGTGCTGAGAAATTATTCAAAATCTTAGCCTATAATTAACGGTATTAGTTTTATCTTAGCTTACAATTATAGGTGTTTTTAGTTGTTTATTTGATCAAGTTTTATAATCCAACCATTCAGAAGTAATAAAGCAACATCAGCTTTTTATTTTCCGTCTCTCTATTGCTTTCTATCTTTTTCCTTTTCCGACAAATTGGTATCGGAAGTAATACAAAAGGAATACGGAAGCGGGTGCTATCCCACGTTGATAAAATTGAAGGATTTGAATGCTTGCCTCAAATTTGATTTGACCCTCTATTGGAGTATGAAAGTGGGTATTATCCAACTGTAGGCACTAAAATTGTATTTATTTGCCATTCTAAAATAAAATAAAATAAATTATTTGGGCAACCCTTTTATGTTATTTAATAAGGCCCAAAAGATTCTTAAGTTGAAGCCCAAGAGAGGACCAAGTCAAGCCACGTCTTAAAGCCCAACGACTTCCAACTCAAGGCGCAGTCGAAGTCCAAATGATTCTCAAGTCAAGCCCAAGACAAAGCCTAAATGACTTCTAAGTCAAGGCTCAGTCAAAATCCAAGTCGAAGCCCAAATTGATGCTTCAGACGACTTCCAAGTCAATGGCCAACCCAAGCCTAAACCAACTCTCAAGTCAAAGGTCAAACCCTGATCCGACTCCCAAGTCGAAGGTTAAAGCCTAAACCGAATCCCAAGTCATAGGTCAAAGACTAAATTGACTTCCAAGTTAAAGATCAAATAACTCCCAAGTTAAGATCCGGTTAAAGCTCAAGGCGACTTCCAAGTCAATGCCCAACCCAAACACGAATGGCTCCTAAGTCTAAGTCAAAGTCAAAACAAATGACTCCTAAGTCAAACGACCTAAGATGAGGACTAATTGAAGGCCCAAAATGAGGTCAAAGCGTATTTTGGCTTTCACAGGGGAGAGGGAGGTTCTCTTATAAATAGGCCCCTACCCCCCTTGATTAAGATTTTGGGAAAATGTTGGAAAATTTCAAGAATCCAAAGGTTGGAAAATTTCAAGAATCAATGTAACATTCAAATAGTCTCCCTTTCAAGGAAGACAATAAGCACATTGAGCACGTGTTGTCCTCCCTTGAAGATCAAAGACTTGCCTTGATTGAGGTCAACCCTTCAAGGCCCTCTCTCAAGTTAAAGTTCATTCAAATTTGACAAGGAGATCGAATTAGAGGATTATACTCATTGTATTCAATAGAGATTGTACCCACACATTCAAATCAATACAAAGATTCAATATTGTACCCAAATTCTTATTTTAGAGTTGAAATTTGTGTTTATAAATTTGGCAAGTACGGTGGCACATCTCTACCTCTCATCTTTTTCTCCTAAAGGTCAAGACTTGCAATTCGTAACAACATCATCTTCAACAAAGACATGGCCAAGAAGAATGTCGCAGTGCAAGAAGAATAGCATGACATCTCTCTCTAGTAGATCCTATGAAGTGAGTGCTACTTTTAGCAGGTGAGCTCACACAATGGAAACAAGGAGCATGGCGAAAGCTGCTACGCCAATCGACGCTAGGTGAACAGTGTCGCGCTCATCCAAACTCCAAGGTTTGAGGAAGCAACAAAATGCGCTCTCTCGGATGGATGAAATTGACAACGTCCAGCTTCAATCTCCTATCTATGAGGTCGAAGATTATTATAGCAGTAACTCTGCATCGCCCATACCGAAACGAGTGCACTTCTTAGAAATTGAAGCTGAGTCCTCGAAGACTGTTGTCATGCCAGCCATGATGATAGGCTCAATCACTTTGGGAGAGGAGATGGCTAGCATGAAGGCCATCCTAGAAAAACTTAACTAGGGAGAGTGAAGAAAAGAAAGTGCGCATCAAGTTTCAAGATGAAATGATTACTAAGTTGACCCATAAATTAGAAAATCGATCAGCTTAGTCTCCTAAAAAATCACACAGAAAGTGATGACGCAGAAAAAAATGTCCATCCACACTGAGGCTTCTGACAATTAGAAGCAGCCAAAGAAAGACGTCACACCTAAATTTGCCAATTCCTCTCGTTCAATGACTATTGAGCAAATCCAAGACTTGATAGCAAACGCAGTTAAGGTGCAATTAGGTGGAGGTTCACGTAGAACTCACCTATACAACAAGCCTTACAATAAGAGGGTTTATGCTTTTCGCATACCCCATGGTTACCAACCTCCCAAGTTCGTTGATACATGCAACAATGCTGGGATTGACGACGACCTCATGGTGAAGCAGTTCGTTAGGACATTGAAAGGTATTACCTTTGATTGGTATACCGACCTAGAGCCTGAGTTTATAAACAATTGGGAACAAATAGAGCAAGAGTTCCTCAACAAGTTCTATAGTGCTTAGCACATTGTCAGCATAATTGAGCTGACAAATACAAAACAATAGAAAGATGAGGCAGTTCGTGACTACATCAGCCACTAGCGCGGACTTAGCCTTGAATTCAAAGATCGGTTGTCTAAGGCTTTTGCCATTGAAATGTGCACCCAAGGCATACGTTAGAGGTTACTGTACGTCCTAATAATGAGCAAACCTAAGACTTTTCAAGAATTGGCAAAAACAGCACATGACATGGAGATGACGATAGCTAGTCGTTGTGTCAGCTCCTTCTACTCTACTGAATCAAAGAAGGACAAAATTGAGTTCAATAACAATGTTAAGTTATACAAGAACATGACCAAATAAGCAATGTCCACCTCTACATGTCAGCCAATTCAAATTACGAGAAAGCCTAAATTAAGGCATAAGAAGGGGCCCTCATTTAAGGTTGCGATAAAGAAGGGTCCCACACTAAAGGAGCTTCCGGAAATGAATTACCCATTTCCTAACTCAGATCTTTCAGGCATGCTAGATGACTAGCTCGAGAAGGGTTTCATCGAATTGCCTAAGCTAAAGCGCCAAGAGGAAGCTGGGAGGACCACCGACCCCAAAGATTGCCAGCATCATAGAATTGTTAGTCACCCTCTTGAAAAGTACTTTGCATTCAAGGAGCGCATCATGTGATTGGCTAGAGATGGAAGAATCATTCTAGACCTAGATGAGACTACAGAAGCTAGCCACGTCACAGTACAGGAGGTAGATCAGTTAGATTTTGAAATAGATCTCACCAAAGCACCAGAGGGACTAGATTATGGGCGGAAAGCCACAGTTGATGAGTTAAAAGAGTTAAATCTCAGTTCTGTGGAAGAACCCCGCCCTGTCCATGTGAGTGCCATGCTCACGCCCAAAGGAAGAGGAGGAGTATTTCAAGCTCCTCTCTGAATAAAAGGACGTGTTTGGATGGAGTTCTCAACAAATGCCTTGATTAGACCCCAAGGTTACGGTTCACCACCTGTCCATTAAAAAAGGTGTTTCGCCCAAGAAGCAACCTCAATGGCATTTTTGAATTGAGTTGATACCTGAAATTGAAAAGGTGGTAAACAAACTCAATGACGTTGGTTTCATACCCAAGGTTAAGTATCTAACTTAGATTTTCAAACATCGTCCAACTCAAGAAGAAAAATGGCCAACTTCGAATTTGTATGGATTTTCGGGATCTTAATGATGCATGCCCAAAAGATGACTTTCCACTTCCAGTCACTGAACTCATGATTGACACCACCACTAGTCATGAAGCCTCATTCTTCATGGATTGCATTGCAAGATACAACCAGATTCAAATGGCACTTGTAGATCAAGAGGCCACAGCGTTCCGCACACTGAAGGGCATCTTTTCCTACAAGGTGATGCCTTTTGGCTTGAAAAATGCAAGAGCGATCTATTAAAGGGCTATGTAAACAATTCATGAAGACATGCTGCACAAAAATATGGAATGCTATGTGGATGATGCGATGGTGAAGTCCAAAAAGAGATTAGATCATCTACAAGATCTTCGGCAAATCTTCGAAAGACTAAGAAAACCCCAACTAAAGATGAATCCACTAAAATGCGTATTTGGTGTAACATCTTGCAAATTCCTAGGCTTTGTCATCCGACATAGAGACATTTAAATCAATCAAGCTAAGATAAAAGCAATTCGATACATGTCCCCACCAAAGAACCTCAAAGAGCTCTGAGGGTTGCAAGAACGCTTGGCGTATATAAGAAGGTTCATCTCAAACCTCGCTGGTCGCTATCACCCTTTTAGCCACCTCATGAAAGAAGGAACACCTTTTGAATGGGATGACTCATGTCAAATGGCTTTCGATAGCATCAAGAAATACCTATCAAGCCCTCCGGTATTAGGGGCACTTATTCCTAGCAAGCCCCTCATACTTCACATCGCATCACAAGAACGTTCCCTTGGAGCATTATGTGCGTAAGAGAATTTTGAAGGTAAGGAAAGGGCTCTCTATTACCTAAGTTTGACATTGGTTATGGCTGACCTTAATACTCACCAATGGAAAAAATGTGCTTGGCTCTCGTATTTGCTATTCGAAAGCTGAGACATTACATGCAGGCCCAAACCGTGCATGGTATCTCCGAGGCCGACCCAATCAAGTACATCTTGATAAGACAAGTTTTGAATGGACGACTTGCAAAGTGGTTGGTTATCGTAGAACAGTATGATCTAGTTTATATGCCACAAAAGGTCGTTAAAGGCCAAGCACTAGCAGACTTCTTAGCAGACCACCTAGTTCATGATAATTGGGAACTAAGTGATAACCTTCCTGGGGAGGAGGTCTTCTATGTCAATGTCCTTTCACAGTGAGAAATGTACTTCGATGGTGCTACCAGACATGATTGGGCCAAGCAGGAGTTGTACTAGTCTTTCCTGAAAAGCACATTCTGGCATATTCATTCACGCTGACCCACCTGTGCTCTAACTACATGGCCGAGGATCAAACACTTATCTTCAAATGGTAATCGAGACAGCGATTAAAGATCTTGATGTGTACGATGACTCACAATTGGTCATTAACCAGCTCCTAAAAGAATTTGAAGTGAAGAAAAAGGATCTTATCTCGTATCACAAGCATGCCTTATGACTCTTGCATAGGCTAGAAACTGTCAAGTTGGAACATGTCCCTAGGAGTGCTAACAAAATAGCTGACGCACTTGTAAAACTTGTAGCCACTTTGGCACTAGGAGCAAAAGAGGACATTAAAGTTCTAGTTTGTAGGCAATGGGTCATTACACTACCCAATAATGACGGTGAAAAAGAGGTCAAAGTAGTCTCTGCTTACGTGGTAGATAAGGAAGATTGGCGCCAACCGCTTATTGAATACTTGAAGCAAGGAAAGCTGCCAAGTGACCTGAGGCACAAGACAAAAATTCAACGAAGGGCCCCACACTTCCTAAGTTAAAAAGAAACATCGTACTGACTCTCTTTCCTCGGTCTCTTGCTACTATGTCTTGATGAGGAAGGAAATGTGTAATGGAAGAAGCACATGCCTGCATGTGTGGTGGGCATCAATCAGAACCCAAGTTACATAACCGAATGAAAAGAATGGGCTATTACTAGCCTACCATGGTGCGGGATTGTATTGACTATGCAAGAAGATGTGATGCATGTTAGTTCCATGCTAACTTCATTCACCAGCCTCGAAAGCCACTCTATCCAACCGTGACATCTTGGTCGTCTAAGGCTTGGGGACTTGATGTTGTTGGACCCTTTACTCCTAAGTCGTCTGTGGGTCATATATACATTTTAGCTATCAATGACTATTTCTCTAAATGGGAAGAGGCAATATCATTAAAGGAAGTTTAAAAGGAGAATGTTGTCGACTTCATTCGAACTCACCTCATTATCGATATGGTGTGACTTGATACATTATCACAGATAAATGCAAACCATTCTTCCATAAATTGATGACTAATTTTTGTGAGAAATTCAAGTTTGCCCAGCATAAGTCATCAATGTACCATGCCCCTCGAAATGGCCTAGCAGAAGCTTTCAACAAGACATTGTGCAACCTACTGAAGAAGGTGGCCTCGAAGTCCCAGAGAGATTGGCATAAGAGGCTGGGGTAGGCTTTTTAGGCATACCGAACCACGTGTAAGATGCTAACACAATCAACCCCTTCTGCTCTAGTATACGGAGTGGAAGTCGTCCTGCCACTGGAAATTCAAATCCCATCATTGCGCGTTGCTATACAAGACGGTTTGCATGAGGATGAAAGCCACCAACTTCACTTAGAAAAATTGGGGGCACTCCATGAGAAAAGACTCCAAGCCTAGCAGAAACTAGAATGTTATCAAGCTCGCCGAGCTCGAGCATTCAACAAAAAAGTGCAACCACGTTTGTTCTAAGTTGGGGATCAAGTGCTTGCGCTTAAGAGGCCAATCATCATGACCCATAAGACAGGAAGCAAATCTACAACAAAATGGAAGGACTTCATCTTGTCTCTGAGGTATACTCAAATGGTGCCTACAACATAGTAAGTGGACAAGGGTTCGGGTCGAACCAATAAATGGCAAGTTCTTGGAGCATTACTTCTCTTAACGAAATACTTACCAGCACCTAGACAGGAGTCTAAACTGTTCACCACCAAACAAAAAAGATAGATTGCTCCTAAATAAGAGCAAAATTGTTCACCGAAAAAAAAAAAGTAAAGATTGCTCCTGATCAATAAGAGCCTAAATTGTTCACCAAAAAGGGAAAAAAAAAAACAAAGATAGCTCCTGAGTAAGAGCCTAAACTCTTCACACATTCAAAAAAGAAGACTCCTGAACAAGAGTCTAAATTGTTCACACATTCAAAAGTGAAGGCTCCCGAAGAAGAGTCTACACTGTTCACACACATTCAAAAAAGAAGGGTCCCAAACAAGAGCCTAAACTGTTCACACACATTCAAAAAGAAGGGTCCCGAACAAGTGTCTAAACTGTTCATACACATTCAAAAACAAGGCTCCCGAAAAAGAGTCTAAACTTTTCAGACATTAAAAAAGGAAGCTGCTGAGCAAGAGCCTAAACTGTTCACACACTCAAAAAAGAGAAGACAAACTCCCGAACAAGGGACTAAATTGTTAACACATTCAAAAAAGAGATTCCCGAGCAAGAGTCTAAACTGCTCACTCAAACAAAAATCTCTGTACTGCTCCTAGCCCGCAAGAGTATAAACTGTGACCAGTACAACAGAAACCTTTGTACGACTCATGGCCTGAAAGAATGTAAACTGTGAGCGAGAAAAAAATTGAAAAAAAGAATGCTTTGTTGAACTACATGATGACTCGATCTTAGTGGGAAAGAGAAGATTGGGGCATAAAAGAAAGCGATCAAAGACATCAACTTTCTGCCACTGAGTCGCTCCTTGCTACTCGCACCACTTTTGGGCGCATACGTTCCCATTTTGGGCCTAAAAGGTCTAAAGGCAAACCATTCACAACTGATTCTTCAAATCTTCATACCACTTTCTAGCGTGTACGTTCCCATTTTAGACCCCAAAAGGGTTAATGGTAAAACACGTTCGCAGGTGGTTCTTCATGTCTACGCACCACTTATAGGCAAGTGGGTTTTCGCTCTTAGCCATAAAAGGCTAAGCATTATACCGTGTTCGCAAGTGGGTCTTCAAGTCCCCATACCACTTTTTGGCGTGTATGATCCCGTTTTAGGACACAAAACATCTAACGGTAGATCGCGTTCGCTAGTGGTTCTTCAAATCTGCATACCACTTTTTGGGCATGTACAACCCCATTCTAAACCCCAAAAGGCCTAATCGTAGACCGCATTTGCAAGTGGGTCTTTAAGTTGCTCACCAACCTACATAAGTGACTGAAAAAAATGCAACAAAAAAAAGAAGGGCTTTGGCATACAAAAACAGCACAAGCGATAAAAAAATGCAATCTTTCAACAAGTAAGCATGGCATTGTGCTGGCAAAATACGACCTTTAAACAAATAGACATGACGCTGCGATGATAGAAAATGTGACCATGAGGGTCTTTCAACAAAATGAGCGTGACCTTGTGACGCCACAAGCAAGCATGAAGGTCTTTTAACATGTACTGTCAGTGAAAGTATCAGCAGGGAATGGGAAGCTCACTCAACATAATAAAGTTGCTTCCTTTGCGTTTATTTTGGATCAAAGTCACCAGCTTTTATGGTAAATAATTATAAAAGAAAAAAGAGGCAATGACCTCTAAATATAATTTAGAAAATTGGGTCAAACAGGGTGAGATCAATAGGGAAAAAAATGCCTACTTTTATAGGCTAAAGACCCATATTGTTTTCTCTCTCCTTACTCCCTGCAATCTCATCCCAAAATGAATCTAACCTAAACTCTCCAAAAACTCTTCAAGAGCATCCTTGTCTTCCCTCTCTGAACCCCCTATAAAACATCAATGCCCCAGCATAATCTGCAATTTGCGCATACCCAATGACCATAGTACTCCATGAAACAACATCCCTTTTAGCCATTTTGTCCAACAATCTCCTAGCAGCATCAAGCATGCCCAATTGGTATACCCAGAAAGCACGTTATTCCAATTGTGCAAATTTCTCATGGGCATTCTATCAAAAACCTTGCGGGCGTCAACCTGATCACCACATTCAAAGTACATATGCATTAGATGATTGGAAACTAAGATATTGGGGTGGTTCATAGTAGTTAGCTGGCGGCACAAGACCAAAATTTGGGAGAAGTTTCCATTGTTAACCACCAGCAGCATCAAGATGGGTGCTCCAGTTTCTGGGTTCGACTTTGACGAAGAAAGGAGGAAGAAAGGTTTGGGCATCGCATGCACCAGGCATGCCGACTAAGTGAAGCCAGATCAGGGCCTACTGTGAAGGAAGAAAAAAAGAAGGCAGTGAAATAAGCTCAAGACCTGCCCAGGCCAAGTGAAAAAAAGAAGAAAGAATCAGATGGTCATGTACACGGCACGCATCACTTAAATGAAATAAGGAGCTAGGCTCTAGCCCACGAAAAAAAGGAAGGAAATGGGAAGCAAAACTGGGCCAGCCCACATAAGGAGAAATTGGAAGCACTACAAAAAAAAAGGTTATACTTCCACACTTATTTAACCACACTTGAGTAAGCGTAGCAGAAAAATAAGTTCCCAGTACTATCCCCACACATAATAAGTGCGGAGAGTGGTAGTAAGATAACAATGTATGCCCACACATAATAAGTGTGGGGAATTAACTATTGTAAATATGAAACAATTAGCACAGATATTAAGTGTGGTAGCCAATTTATTTAATTTTTTTAAATTGTGTTTTTTGTTTAATTAAACAGCCAAATTAAATTTTAAAAAAAGAAAAAACAAGAAATTACGTTTTTCCTTAAATAAACCGCCAAATTAAAAAAAAAAAAGGGGCAAAGATTGGGGTAGAATTTAATTGAATGAAAACTCAAGCTGTACGCCATTCTGCCTCAATAACTCCCGCGCACCCCTCTGCTTCTCCAGTTTAGCCCAACCCAGTTCGTCGTGCATCTGGTCTGCTCTGGTCGGTGGTGGTCGGGGGCGAGGTTCCTATGGTCAGGTGGTGGTTTTTGCGGTTTGTAGTTCGGGTCGTGGGCTTGAAATTCTGGCCAAGGCTTGATTTGTGTGGTCAAAAATTGATCCCACCATTCGTGGGCTACCAAAGCTTGAAATTCTGGCATCTCCTGGATTCCGGCGGCAAGGATTCCGGCCAGTCGCTCAATCTAGAGTTGGTATTATCATCCCCTTTCTCTCATTATCTGAATTGTGTGGTTTGAAATTGAAAATTAGGGATTGTATTGTGTGCCTTTGAAATTGCTTCAATTTAACTCTCTATTGTTGTTGTTGTGTTTTACGTTTAGTCTCCCTGCCATGAAATAATTTACTGGATATCCACGACCTTAGCTTCCTATAACATGTCTTGTATAGTTGGGGATCATGGCAGTGTTTTTAAAGGTTTGGTAGCTGTGTGGGTTCATTTATCTTGTGGGATTGGGATACTAGGATTGAATCAACTAGAGAATAAGAATAATGGTAACTGTCCCTATTCTCTTTTGAAGCCCTTTCGTAATTTTACGATTCAATCACCAATTATACATCACGTATGTTGTAAGTTTCGGGGGCGTTGCCCCCGAACCCCCAAACCAGGGCGCGTCGCCCCTAGACCCCGACTCGCTAACCGGTCAGCGAGGCCACCGTGCTAGGTCTGCAAAAGGGGGCTAAAGAAAATAGATTTAAGGCATTCTAACTCCTTGATTCTGAAGGGGAATGCATGGGCAGATATGTTAGTAATATGCAAATGTTTGTGATCCTTGTGTTAAACTTCCTAACTGCCCTCATCCTTATTGGACGGGATTTGTGTAAGAGGAGCACAAAGGAAGCTGCATTGAAGTTTATAGTTATATTGTTTGCGGTTAGTTTTTTAGTGAGGTTGTCATGGGCAGTTAGGACCCTCAATGCCCCTAGATTTGTGCCACTGGTTACTCTGGTTTCTACGCCTTTGATTACTTGGATCTATGTCAAAGATTTTATGAAGTAAAGAATAGTTAGAGCTTCTACTAGTAGTCGATATTGTGACTGGTTTATAAGCTAACTAGTTTGGTTAACTTCATGATTATTGGCGGCTTGCTTTTCCTTTGCTTATTCAATAAACGTAGGGTGGATGGGATTAATGATATGCTCAGACACTAGACATCATTTGTTCTATTATATCACTTGTGAGGCTGAGTGAACAGAGGGCACACTAATGACCCCAACTGCATCCTTCTTATGAGTGGTGTATTACTTTCTATTAACATTGTCAATGTTACAACTTTATTGTATGAGAAACTGCAATGTTACTACAAAAACCTATTTTTAACCTTTTCTTTTACTTCAACATGCAAAAATCACTAGCAAATAAATTTTAACTTAAAGAAGAATTTTGAGGTTTGTGAGTGGTATTTTACTTGTTGATGTCCTCTGCGGTATTTCCATAGATATAGTGCCTTGGACTGTAAAGTATAATCTTATTGTTGGGGGGCAAGGGAAGCATGGTTTGATGTAAATACGAGAAGTCTGTGACCCAACTGCTAGAGTATTGTCTGACGTATTGATGATTGAGCAAGCATGCATACAAACCTGTGGCTTCAGATCACACGTCATTTATTTTTGTATGGGCAGGCTCGCAAATGTTTTACTTTCCTAGATCTATTCAAAGGCACAACCTCAGTGATACTGTTAGATATGCTGTTACTCAATGGTGGTCCTTATGGCTTCTGAATTCCTGAGTCATTATTGCTTCATGGTTTGGGTTTGATGTTTGTTAATGTGGAATTGTGGATGGTGTCTCTGTGTGAGATACTTAGTTTGTTCACATGATGAATAACCATTCAAGCCACCCATTAGGCCATTCCTCGCTTTTGAGCTTGTTCTTCTAACCGGAATTTCCTTTCAACCCTGCATTAAAGCAATATGTAGTGATGCCACTGATATGTGGATTCTAACATAATCATCTAAAATGGACAGAAGATGTTGGATGCCAACATAGGCCGGTTTCTAAACACTTGTTGTGCTTGTGATGTTTTTTTTGAATATATAAATAAGCCAAGTACTGGAGAAATCAAGCGCAGTGTAACATATTCATATGAAAATGCGCGTATTACCTCAGTTAAAGGTTTTACGGCCCCCCAGTTTTCTTACTTTATTTGAAAATAACATGCAGAAAATTTAAATTAAAAATCATAGAAAATAATTTCAATTAATATTCTTCAAATTTATAAAGTTATATTCCTAGAATTATTTCTAATTATTTTCAAAAAAATAAAATAGAAAATGACTGCAGAAAATTAGAACAAAAAATAAAACCAAAAATTTGAAAACTAATCAACTGCTGTAAACTAAATACGCAAACAAATAATAAAAACACCTACGTTGTAAAATATAATTTTCCACACATAATAAAACCCTTAAAACTGAAAATAAAAATTGAAAACGTAACTTTTTAGGTTTTCTTTGTATGTTATGGAATTTTATTATTTTTTTCAACTCTGGTTTAATGTATTTTTACATAGTCAAGTTGTGTTTAAGATCTCAATACCTTTTTTTCGACCAACCCACCCCTTTTCAGCCAAAAATGTAATCACATTTCAATTCCCTTTTTTCTGATTAGGAAATCACATCTTAATTCCAAACTTACCCCAAAAGGAAAAGACAAGGTAAAAGAACTCTAAAAAAATAAATCAACGTTATGAATTCAAAATTAGTTCAAGATGCAACTAATTAAAAGCAAATCCAAAAATAAACCATAAATTAACCAAATTAAACCAAATGAACCAACCCACTCCAAAACTAAAAAAGGAAAATTTACCGATTTGGTCTTGAATCAACGGAGAGGCAGGGCTCTTGTTACCTATTTGCTGACAATTTAGTCCTGCATCCCTACAAAAGAAATATTCGAGTTGTGTTGAAAGCCATTCAAAAATTTGTAATTTATGGTGAGAATAGAAAACAAAGGAATAACAAAAGTGACTTGTTTTCAGTTGGATGATAATTTAAGGTTCAATTGGAGGGAAGGACAACGAGTAGATAAGAGAGACATGGGGGGATCTTTCATTTTACCTGTAGATTTATCAAATTGAGAGCTTTAGATGGTGGTTACAAAGAGCACCATGAGTACATAAGAGAGTGGGAACTGAGTTAGTTGGGGATAAGAAGTCGTGAATGGTTTGATTTCTTCCTTTTTTTTTAGCGGTTAGTATGCGAGAAAAAGATGTGTGGAAGTGGCCGGGCAATGCCTGGGTATGCAATTTCTTAATAAATAATAACTCCCATTAATCGACGACTAACATATACTCCTGGAATCAAATCTATGGTTGCTATCATTTGTACCTCCACAAATTAATCTCGGGCCACCATTTTCTTCATTTACATGTTTGTTTGAGCACATATGTTGGACGGTTTCTTTGATGGTACACACAGACCCGCAAACACAAGTTTGGGAATAATTGGATTCCTACTTAATGTAATTGCATTGCTATAAGAAGGTACATCTTGAAATCTTTTGTATGTCACACCTGTTGAACGTTTAAAATTTACTTATTTATTTACTTACTTAGTAAGTACCTTTCAACTCCCATTCCGCAAGAATACAAAAGTTGTTTTCACTTTCCTTAGCTTTGCTTTTCTTAAAAGAGAATTTCCTTTGCTTGTTTAGGTGTAAAAATTGTTATGTAATTTTTTCAATTTACTCAGTGATTTTTATGCCTTGAACAATGTCTAAATGCATATTATTAAGTTGAAGAACTATTTTCATCTTCGACTTGTTAATATCATTGAATTTGTAGCTAGAGGTTTAAATTTGCTTAGTTCTTATGGCGTAGTATGCTCTAAGCACATGAATTTGATGTGTTGTTGTGACCCTTGTGATTCTTTTCCCCTTGTCATTTATTGATTGAGAATGCTTAGTTATAATGCTTTATATTGACTTATGTGATGACCTTGTAGGTGGTTGGTAGAAATTATAATGGACAAAAGTTGGATTCATATGCATAGAACTTCTCTTGAATATAGGAATGGGGTTGAGTCATTTTTGGAATTTGCTTTTTGCAATGTTGGGGGTAGTAAACGGATCGTATGCCCTTGTAATAAATGCAAAGTTGGGCATAATCATTGCTTCACAAAAGAAGAAGTAGCACATCATCTCATGTTTAATGGTTTTTGGCCATACTATAAAGAGTGGGTGCATCATGGGGAGGAAATTTCTAAAACTTCTTCATTTTTTTGTGACAAAGGCCACAATACTGCTAATACCCAATCAGAAAGTGGTTTTGGTGACATTAATACTATGAGAATACTTAATGATATTTTCGGGATGCGTGAAAATAGTGGGAAGGACATGTTTCATCAAGAGGGTGATATGGATGAAGAAGACAATGATGTACTAAGGAATGAGGGACATGATGGTGATATTTCCATGGTAGACAAAGATTATGGATATGAAAGGCTACTAGAACAAGTTGAACAGGAGCTATATGAGGGTTCAAAATTTTCAAAACTCCCTTTTCTGTTGCACTTACTCCAATTGAAATGCATGTATGGTTGGTCTATTAAATCATTTAATATGCTGCTCCAACTTTTGAGTTCTATTTTTCCCCAAATAGACCCTATCCCATCATCATGGAGTAATTGCAAGCAATTACTTAAGGACTTAGGCCTTGAATGTGAGAAAATACATGATTGTCCGAATGATTGCATATTGTATTGGGGTGAAAAGGAACGACAAGAATCATGTGACAAGTGTGGCTCTTCACGATGGAAGAATAGTGAAAAGAAATTGCCAGCTAAGGTATTACGCTATTTCCCTCTCATTCCCAGGCTACTTAGGCTTTACAAATCATCGAAGATAGCTCAAGATATGATTTGGCATGATAAGTATCGTACAAAGGATGAGATTTTACGGCATCCTGCAGATGCAAAGGCATGGAAGGAATTTGATGAACAATATCCAGATTTTGCATCTGATCCTCGAAACATAAGGCTTGGGCTAGCTAGTGATGGGTTTAATCCCTTTCGTGTTATGAGTAGCACGCATAGTACTTGGCCAGTCTTACTAATTCCATATAATTTGCCTCCCTGGCTATGCATGAAACAATCCTCAATTATACTATCGATGATTATTCCAGGTGAAAAGGCCCCAGGTATTCCATTTATTCTTTCATCGCAAGCCAATCAGGTATTTTACGTTGAAGATGAGAAAGATAAAGGCTGGGCTCATGTTGTGAGAGCTAAGCCAAGAGATAGTTACCAATTAGGAGCAACCATGGAAAATGACGATGAATTATATCCTCAATGCATGCCACCTAATATATCAAAGGATGATGCATTCAGAGATCCAATAAATTGGGATACTGTTGATTGTGAGGAATAGGAATAATTTTATTTTTTTCATTATCATGTGTTGGCATTTACAGATGTTTGTATTTTGCTCTTATTTCGAAAGTGACTATCATATTATTGCTAATTGACATAATAGTTCAAGCTTGCAAGGATTCACACCCTTTAGTCATATAAACCTCATAGGCCAAGCATTTGCACAAATGTTTGTACATCCGATTATTATGTTTAAATTTAAATTTATTCTATTTTAAATCTTTGATTAATTACCTCAGAGGCCAAGTAAGTAAAAGGAATAATCTCAGTACACAAGTGTATGTGATTGTTTTGCTTACTTAGTTTCCCTTAGTAGATAATGTTCGATTTTTGTAATATAGCTTGTATTTTGTTTTGAACCATTTTTTACTTGAATGGTGTCATAACTAACACGAGTTTTCCTCGTAAGTTTTGAGGCATCATAATCATGTTCCGATCCAGGATTACCTTAGAAGAGTATCTTAAGTCTGTTCAACATGAAGATGCAGCAGGTGAAGATGTGTCTTTAGATAATATTGACATGATTCCTAATTTTAAAGAAGAAGTCGAACATGTTGGAGAGAATATTTCTAAATCAAGAGTTTCGATTAATATGAATCCCTCTCTTATAAAACATACCTGATGATTTTAAAGATGACAAAGAGGTGTTTATTATTGGTAAATAAATCTTTAATATCCATTTAGTCATTTTACTTGCACAATGATTTAAGTAGCTACAGTTTATTTGCTAATATGATGACCTTATTCTTTTGTATACAGATGAACATGGCAATGGTAGAGAGTTTGGAGGGAGAATAAATGTGAACATGGCATATAAATTGGTTCCTTCGGAGAGGATTATGGTACCTTTAAACAACTTGTTGCAACCAATAAAGAAAGCGGGGAGTTTATTTAATAGATTCCTTGCTGATGTTGCTAAGACAGCTAGCCTATGTCCTCTTAACTATAACGATTGGCGCTTAGTGCCGCAATACTTTAGAGGTCGGATCATAATGTTCATTAGGGTAAGCATTTATTTATGACCAAGATGATTGATGCATGTTATCTAAATGTAACTAATTCAAATACTTACTTGAACATTTGTTTTGGTAGGGGAAGTTTTTGTTGCCGGATGGGGTACAAGTCAACTAGAAAATTCTAAAGTCAGTTGGAGAGAGGATTCGAGGTTTCAAGTATTCCTTGAGATGTAAGTATGTTAAAGAAGATACCACAAAAGAGGCGTTATATAATTTGGAAAAGAGTAAGCGCCCGGCTGCTATAGGTGACCAGATGTGGGTTGGTTTGGTCGATTATTTCTTTTCGGAGAAGTTTCAAGTAAGTTTATAAAATATCGCTTTCATCGTGTCTCGGTGTCATATGTTAATTGCCTTGCTGATTGTTTGGCTTCTCCACCATTATAACAATATCTCTTATAACAATATAATACTTTTTGTTATGTAGAAGTGGTCTACTAACGGGAAAAGCGCAAGAGGGAAGCAACTACATGCACATACAAGTGGCTCACAAAGTTTTGTAATCAAAAGGGATAATTTTGTAAGTCATGTATGCTTACTTTGTTTATATTAAATACGGTGTGGCTGTTTTATGGGATAAAGTTTGTTGAAAGTCTAGGCTCTGCATGACCATGCTCGCTAACCTTTTGAATAGTCTAGACTCTGCTTGACCATATCGGCTAACCTCCCATGACTGTCACATTTTAGTTGTTTTAGAAGGTCATCTTGTGTGTGATTTCCTGGGTGCCTGTATGATCATGAGTTGTTATGACACATTGTTAAATGGTGATCCATGGACAGTGTCATGATTTTTGGGTAGGTGATATCATTGCCAGCTACACCATTCTTGTGATGCTCACATCTATTGGCTTTGTTGGCGTATTTGCCTTATATGCTGTGGTTAGCGTAATTGCTTGTTTGAGCTCGATCTCATTTTGCAAGGATTTAAGTGTATTTACTCTACAATCGCACCATAAGACAGTTTGTTATAGAGTTTGTTTGTTTTATATTGTTAGTACTCTGGCCGTGTGGGCTATGGAGTTGTGATCTCCGGTGTGTAGCCGTCGAGCCTGGTGGACACATTAATTATGTTTCTATTGTTATAGGTACCTATTGTAAGGCTCTAAGCCTAAGTTATGGTCATTTTTTAAGGAAAACTCTGTCCATTTATTTTGAAAATTCTAGAAATTGCTAACATTATTAGGGCCGGTATTAGGGTGGTATGTTGTTTGAGCTTGTAATTCTTTATGCTTTTCAATCCTACATGTTGAGGTGTACTACATTGTTTTAATTACTCCATGCTTTTGGTTGCTTTGATGAGGATTGTCAGTTTTTAGGTGAAACTTATCTCTGCTATGAAGCCATCCGCTATGAAATTGTTTCTGATGTGCTTGATCTTAAAGCTCAGGCTCCCATCCAACGTGACAAAACATGTTGCTTAGAATACCCATCTAGCTCTTTGACCCCTTTCCCACGATCTGGCATAAGCTATGACCTAAAGACTTGCTGAATATGGGGGAAGAAATGATAAACACTTACCTAGTCATACTTATAGAAAAAGTTACGGAATCCTATTTTATCCTGCCCTGCTCATCTCTCTTCAGTTTCTCATGCTCTTCATCTGAGTATTGTCTCACTTTTCTCAATCTGATTCCTTTCTATCATTGTTCACTCCTACCTGCGTCACATTCTCATATCACCCTCTACTTGCCCTGCAGATTTTCTCAGTGGCGTAGGCTCTCGCACATCAAATGTATCATTACTGATTCATTATGCCCATTCTGATTCCCAGTGTTCATCTTATGCAATCACTTAAACTAAATTCTTGTTTTTTTTGCAAAAATTGATGCCTATTTTCCTTGTAAATTTAGTAAATTCAGGTGTTCCTCTTCATTTTATACCATCACTCGTCATTCCTCACTCTCCCTGACTAATTTGGGGTGCAGTCTCAATGTGCAGCTCAAATTCATTTTCTCTCCCCCTTCACTATCATGTTGTCCCCTCCCCCTAACATGACATGATACTTATATTAGCCTTAAATCGGCGAGTAAATGAGAAAAATGTTGTTTTATCTCTATGACATGATATTTGGGGGGGTTGGTGTTGGGGGGTGCCCTGGGAATTAAGAAAAAGGGAAAAAATCTTTAATAAGAGTTGGGACTGTCAATTTAAGAGCCATGTAAGAGCGATTGAGATCTGTAAATCATAGGAAATGGAATCATACTAGTAAATTTCTAATTTCTTGTTTCATAAATGATAAATAAGGTTGTGAGCCTTTAAAAACTAAGAGCTAAAAAAAGAGTACAACATGATTAGAGCTTGTCAAATTGATGATTAACTAAATAAGAATAAGAAAAGTAAATAAAGGAAATAGTTAATAAGTAATAAAATGAGAATAAACCTCCTGCAAGTTGTTAAGGTGTTCTCCCTGCAAGTTATCAGGGGCCTAAAACCATGTCGTTTTTGTGCAAGGCTAAGCCTAGGCTTCCCAACTGACCTAGGAGGGGTGCACCTAGTCAACAATTTTATGTATCAGGGATAAATACCTGGAAGCGGCATGTTCTAAGTAATCATTTCAAAGTCAAAGAAACTAATGCAAAGGGTGACTGTTTTGGTGGTGGTGTTAACCTCAACTATAAACTATATGGTTTTCCTTTTTTGGACTACAGTAATGCTGCAACCTGAGTCTTCCTCTGTACTAGCTGTTGATTACACTGTCTATTAGACCAATCAAGTGGTTAAGGGTGGGGTGTCGCACAAGACCCAACAGGTGCCCATGGGGTTATGTAGTTCGGGTTCCACACTAGGTCCCAAAAGTGTATGACAATATTGACATTTGCACCCTTTCTAAGTAAAATGGCCAAATAGAACCTTGTGACTAACCATAACCCTCCATACCTGATTTTGGTCATGTGTAGCATAAAGAATCATTTATCAACATGCTATTGTATAGTGCAATGCAGAAGAGTTCTATTTATGTTGATTGGTAGTGTCCTTGGCATAGCTTCATCTAGTTTGTTGATACTCTGTTGACATGGGCTTGAAACTCAGGTTTGCTGCACATCTTACATTGCTTGTTAATGAGCTGTGGGAACTGATTCGATAGAGCAAAACATACTGTAACCTTAAGAATATGGTGTTGTTTGTCACCTTTTTCATTGCTGTTTTATAGTAGTCTACAGTCCGTGGAGTTTTTCTAAGCTATCATGATGATTGATGGCTGCGATTAGAGCAGTTGTTTGTTGAATATTTGTGAAACTTATCCCTGCGATGAAGCCATCCGCTATGAAATTGTTTCTGATGCGCTTGATTTACTTTGATTAGGTTCCTGTGAAGTAAGCCAGGGAAGTTTGCTGTTTACATATATTTATATGTCCATGATTTAAGCATAACTTGCTTTTTCTGTGAAGTAAGCCAGGGAAGTTTGCTGCTCCGAAGTCTCTTGGGCACTATTATTTGAACTTTTGTGTGTATATGTCTCGTTCCATACTAGAGGCACAGGGTGCAATTCTAGAGAGCTAGTTTGTGCTCAATCTCATTTTGTAGAGAACTTGTTTGTGCTCGATCTCATTTTGCAAGGATTTAAGTGTATTTACTCTACAATCGCACTATAAGACAGTTTGTGATAGAGTCTGTTTGTTTTATATTATTGGTACTCCGGCCGTGTGGGTTATGGAGTTGTGATCTCCGACGTGTAGCCGTCGAGCCTGGTGGACATATTTATTATGTTTCAATTGTTACAGGTACTTATTGCACGGCTCTAAGCCTAAGTTATGGTCAGTTTTTAGGGGAAACTCTGTCTGTTTATTTCCAAAATTCTAGAAATTACTAACATCATTAGCCCCGGTATTAGGGCGTTACACTGTTTGAGCTTGTTAATGAGCTGTGGGGAATGATTCAATAGAGCAAAACATACTGTAACCTTAAGAATATGGTGTTGTTTGTCACCTTTTCCATTGTTGCTTTCATGTGTTCATCTTTGTTATGGTGTTTATTTAGCTCCATGAGTAAAAGATTAGAGAAGGCGTCATTCAAAAGAGTTGCACGGTAAAAGTAATACAGCTATAAGAATGCTAAAGAAATAAATCAATCTCATAATGAACAACACTATTGATGATTCTGCTGATTCTTTTTTCCATGTGTCATAATATTTGCTCGAAAAGTACAGTTTACATTCATAATGCTTTTGGTTAATGCAATGTCAATGTGTGGGTTTTTCCTTAATTACTCTATGTTTGATTCAATATGCCTCAAAGAGTACAGCTTGAGCTACTTGAATGCAATGTCAATAAACCCTTAGCTGGTTTCTTTAGATTTACGCCTTGGTAGACTTGGGACTCTCATTGGATGCTTTCTTGGGCATGCTAATTTGTATTTCAATGTTCTTTTCCCAGATTTACTTTGCTATGTATATAATTCTTTGTTTATGGCAATGCAACGATTTATAGGAGAAGGAGCATCAAAGAGAACCTGGCCCCTTGGAATGGTTTATGGAGACTCATCAGGATAAAGAAGGATCTTACCATGAACCGGCGACTAAGAAATTTGTAGTATGTGCATTTATACTTATTATAATTTACATAGAGTATCATTAATTATTACATACGTAAACAACATAATGATAAACGTTGGTATCTATGGCCAATAATTTATATAGGATATTGCTGTTGACATTGTCAAACGAAAGACGGGTGCTTCAGAGGTGGTATTTTCTGAATCCACGATGCCGGCTGAGACTTTTGCTTATCATAAGTTGATGGGACCTGAAAGTAGTGGGAGAGTTAGAGGAGTTGGATCTGGAGTAACTTCTAATCAACTTATTGGCAAACATAATTGTCAAAGTGGAACTGAACCTTTGGATTCTAGCATAGTGAGTCTATTGCTAAAAGAGGTTCAATCCTTGCGCCAAGAGGTTACTTACTTGAAGTCTCAATGAAATGATGATGTGCATGTTCTATCTCAGGTCATTTTCAAACTATGGTTTTATTACTTATTATTAAGTTGTCACATTTAAAAATAGATAATGAATACATGTACTCTTTGGATAAGGTTGATGTTAACTTCTTTACTTGGTGTGTGATTAGGGTGATGATGTTGAAGAGAATCAACGGAATAGCACACCCTTAGCTGGTGAACCCATGAGAGATACTTCGATACCTGTGCCCACATCAGCTAAGCATAATGAGGCGTATATTAAGGCTGCAGGTCAAATTAAAAATACCACTGTATTAAGGGATAAAGGTGGAGCTGCTCATACATGTAGGTGGTCTCATGTTCCAAATCAAGTGAGTTCACAGTCTGTATGCACATAAATGTCGTATTCTCGTACAAAATCTTATGTTTGGCTATTTTTTTTTTAAAGAACTATCATACATGATTTTGTGTGTTTGTAGGCGAGTAATCAAAGACAGTGTGCTGGAGGCAAAGAGAACATACAAGTGCAAATAAAACAAAACAACCACTTCTATTTTATTTTGATGCATTTAGCTTCATGTTGTGCCACTTGGGTAAAGATGACATTTACAATCACGACACTTACAATTATGTTCTTGTTAGCTATTTCGTCTTGCACAATCATATCTGACTACTAGTTTTATTTAGCCAAATCCACTTAAAGGAGTTAACAAGTCCTGTACAACTCAAATTGGCAAGAAATATACTATTGTGACAAATAGGATGGAAAATTCCACAAGTGGCATGCTACAACCCCAGAATCTTGTAAATCAAGTAAGTCCTTATTTTATGCACATAAACATTACATTAGAGTATAATGTAAAAACCTTGCACAGTTAGCTTTTCGTTATTGAAGTTTCTTTTCAATTTGTAATTTTATGTAGTTGGGTGAAGTATTTTCATCTATGGGGGAAAATACAAATACTTCAACTGGTTGCTCAAATCAATCGAACTTCGCTCGCAGGCTAAATTTTGACCAAAGGTAAGACATTAATTAAGTAATTTTTCCCTAATATTATGTTTCTTAAATTGGAACAGATTATTCAACTAATTTGGTTGTTTTTATTGTTTAAAGGACAACTTTACTCACCATAATCACTCATCATCTAAGGAGATGAATCGTTTGCCTCGGAGCCTTACAAATTCGAAGAGCACTCGAGTTAAATTTGGGGCTTGTGATGATGGTGTCACCTCGAATGATGAGATTTCTGGAGATGGTTGTCGGAGACTTTTAGGAAGCGCATATAATCAACAAGCACAAAATCCGATCAGCGCACAAAAGTGGAAGGAAGTGGATACTTCTAATTTTCAGTCAAGTATCAATTTGCCTAAGAAACAAGCAAATAAGACATCACTACATAGTCAGGTAAATAGTTGTTGAAAGATATTATGAACTCTATACTTCCAGCGTATCTTTACTCGTTTACGCATATGGTTTTCTATGTTTTTCTTACTTCAAGTATCCTCACCAAATGATTCATTTGAATGAATCTTAAGTGTGGTCATGCGGAGATAGAGAAGTTAGTCGATAAGGTGATCGAGGAAAATCCGGACACCGTGAGAAGTTTCAGGAATCCAAAGAGAAGAGAGTTTGCTCATTGTTTTCTAAGTGGCATGGTATATAAATTCTTCTATATTCTTACATTTAAGGTTTGATTAATGTCGTTTACTTTGGGTAAACCAATTCTAAAAGTAAAACATCATTTATTGTAGGCCTATATTGAGGGTAAAAAGAAGGTGGACAAGGACCTACTGAGCAAGATTCTTTACGAAAAGTTGTTCGCTACTCTTCAGCAACCTGGTAAAAGTATGTTTTGGCGATTACACTTTTAGCCTTTTCTTCACACCCTCTGAACAGCTATTTCTTCCCACCCATTTCTCAGTTGAAGATTTTGGGTCTGTTTTGGCGATTATATCTATGCTTGTGGATACTGGCTTTTGAATTAAACGATTAACTTGTTATGATACTGAACCGAGCTATTTGTTCCCGTGAATTGTGAAGTAATTGTGGTATTAGGTAGATTCTGCTGAAGCTGTTCCTGTTAAGTGAAACGAACGTGCTATTTGTGAACCCCTCCTTTCTTGAATTGATAAAATGATGCTATTCGTAAACCCCTAATTCTAAATCTAAAATATCTAGGTAGTTATACATTCATCATCAGCAGGAGCATAAGATGAGCGCCTTGAACGATGTTGATGATGTGGAGTTGGCTGACAATTTAAGATCATAGTAACTATGATCCTAACAGTAAATTTATCTTGTCTCTATGCATATACTTTGTTGTGGTTGTATAATTGATTGAACTCGATTTGTGGTTCTATTGTTGGTTCAACTATGTTGTGGTTCTATTGTTTGTTCAAACTCTATTGTGCATCAACTCAATTCTGCCAAGTCTGCATTTTAGTTAATCTCTTTGGTTATCTTTTCTAATATTATTTTTTTGTGTGTTTCAATTGTCTAACAGGTTGCATTGTAGAGCTAACATCTCTAAGTGAAGAAAACGAAGATCGAGATTTTGTTATATATTCTTGGATGTTAGGCATATTTTCAAAGTATAGTTTTAGGTGGTATATATATAGAGCAATAAAATGTTCAATCAGCTACATACAACCAAAAAATTAGTAGGATGGATTCAAAACAACACAAGAATATTTAGTTTTGACTACCTTGGTCATTATGTTGTGTCTGCAATTAACCTTTTTTATCATGCACTAATGTGTAATTTATTGAATTGATATTTAATCTATTTTAATTTGCTGGTTTGTTAATTTTATTCATTCATGTTATGCGCGCTGGTGATTAGTATAAAATTTATTAATTAAAAAATGAACAATTGTATACAATTGTTCTATTTTAAATTAATAAGTTTTATATTAATTGCCAGCATTATTTTTTAAAAACTAAACCAACACTAGTAACACTTTTAAGTGTGGAGAAAATTATGACTTCTTGCATCTTTTAGAGTGAGTATAACGTAAAATGGCTACACATAAATTGTGGGTAATTAGTACTTATTCCGCATTTATAATTGTGGGAAATATAGCTCTACCTGCACTTTAATTAAGTGTGGAGAACACTTCCACACACTTACCTTCCCCACACTTAGCCTAAGTGTTGGCAACTGTTGTTTCTACACTTATAAGTGTGGTTATTAGCAAAATTAAATGTGGAGGAAAGCAACCTTTTTGTAGTGAAGGAAAAGAAAAGAAGAAAAAGGAAGCTGATACTTGACCCAGCCCACATTGGAAATAAAAAAAAGAAGAAGAGAAGACTGGCCTGTTTGGATGGAAAAAGAAAGCAGATAATGCGGGCCTCTGCTGGAAATAAAACACGGGCTTGAAATGGGAGCCAAGCAAAGATGAAGGAGCAAGGTGGTTGGTCGTGCAGCAATTGGGCTGAGATTTATCAATCTTTTCAGCTTGCTCATGATCTACTTCTTTGCTCCAACTCTTGGACACAAAAAAAGAGTATCAATTGTTCAAACTTTCAAAAAAAAAAAAAATCAAAGCATATTGAAATTTCATTTAAGGCATTCAACATGAACAAATGGTAGAATACAAAAGAAAATCGAGACGTCGGCCACGCTCAAACTACGAGTCTCAGACAGGACCTTGTCTCGAGGGGATAATTTGTAGGCACCAAAATTATATTTATGTACTGTACAAAAATAAAATAAAATAAATTATTTGAGTTAACCCTTTCAATTCATTTAATCAGGCCCAAAAGACTCTCAAGTCGAAGCCCAAGAGACTACCAAGTCAAGCCACGACCTAAAGCCAGAATGATTTCCAAGTCAATGCCTGCTCGAAGTCCAAGTGACTCTCAAATCAAGCACAAGATGAAGCCCAAATGACTTCCACGTCAAGGATCAGTCAAATCTCAAGTTAGCGCCCAAATCAAGGCTCAAGACGGTTTCCAAGTCAATGCGCGGCCCAAGCCTAAAGCAACTCCCAAGTCAAAGGTCAAAGCCTAAATCGAAGTCCAAGTGACTCTCAAATCAAGCCTAAGACGAAGCCTAAATGACTTCCAAGTCAAGGAACAGTCAAAACTCAAGTCAACGCCCAAATCATGGCTCAAGACGGTTTCCAAGTCAATGCGCGGCCTAAGCCTAAACCAACTCCCAAGTCAAAGGTCAAAGCCTAAATCAACTCCCAAGTTAAAGATCAAATGACTCCTAAGTCAGGATCCGATCAAAGCTCGAGGCGACTTCCAAGTCAATGCCTGGCCCAAACCTGAGAGACTCCCTAATCAAAACCGAAGTCAAAGAAAATGACTCCTAAGTCAAAGTGACCCTAGATGAGGCCTAATTGAAGGCCCAAAATTAGGTCAAAGCCCTTTTTGACTTTCAAAGGGAAGTTTTCTTATAAATAGGCCTTTACCCCCACTTGATTAAGAGGTTAGAAAAAGGTTAGAATATTTCAAGAATCCATCCAAAGGCTGGAAAATTTCAAGAATCCATCCAACACCCAAGTACTCTCCCTTTCAAGAAAGACAACAAGCACATCAAGCGCACGTCGTCATCCCTTGAGGATCAAATACCTGCCTTGATTGAGATCAAGCCTTCAAGGCCCTCTCTTAAGTTAAAGTTCATTCAAATTCAACAAGGAGATCAAGTCATAGGATTATACTCATTGTATTCAACAGAGATTGTACCCACACATTCAAATCAATACAAAGATTCAAAGGCCCTGACTTGAAATTTGTGTTTACACCAAGTTTTATAAAAAACAAAGAGTATGAAAGTAGGTGTTATCCCACATTAATGAAATTGAAGGGCTTGAGCATGTACGTAAGCTTGTGAGTTACTCCACCCATTGCTAATTAGTTTTGGGATGGAACCTCATTTGATTTTATATGTATGACTCTTTGTTTATAGCCCATTAGATATTAAAAATTTAAGTTGGTATCAGAGCCATTAAACAAAAAGTTAGAATGGCATGTTCAAGCCTACCTTAGTTCTCACCAAAAGGAAAAGTAAAGTAAGAGAGAGAGAGAGTGCCAGCAAATTACTACAAAATAAAAAGTATATCTTCTGATAGAGAATCCTGAATACAGTGAGGCAAACACAAATTACGTGGAAGCCATGGCTAGTGATGGTTCAAATTCTTCAGCTCGACCTCTGATTCCCATATTAAAAGAGGAAAAATATCATCTTTGGAGTTTCAAGATGAAGACTATGTTAAAATCTCAGGAATTATGGGATTTGGTGGATAATAGGTGCACTGAGCCTGATCCGACACCGACTCAGCTTGACCAACAACTGCAAGAGATTCGCAAGAAGGATGCCAAGGCCCTAGTCCTCATCCAATCAACAATGGATGATGAAATTTTTTCGAGAATTACAGCAGCTACAACTTCCAATAAGGCACGGAAAATTTTGAAGCCAGAATTGTTGGCCGACAAAAAGGTAATTACTGCAAAATTACACACTCTTCAGAGTCAATTTGAAACTTTGACCATGAAAAAGAAAGAGTCTGTTCAAGAATTCTTGTCTAGGGTGTCTGGGATTGTTAGCCAAACGAGAACTTATGGTAAAAGTGTTGGTAATAAAGCTATTATGAGTAAGCTGCTGAGAAGTTTAACCAAAAATTTTGATTGTATTGTTGCCGTAATTGAAGAATCTAAGGACCTTTCTACTTACAATTTTTATCAATTGAAGAGCTCCTTGAAAGCCCATGAAGAGAGAGTTAGTAGGTGTTGTGATTAGAGTGAGGAAAAAACATTTTGAGGGAAAGGAGGATACTCCCGAAAATTTTGGTCATGGTCGTGGTAGAGGTGGATACCACAACACAGGTCGTGGAGGAGGCCAAGGCATAGGAGGTTACACTGACGAAAGGCAAAACAAAAAATTTCTCTATAACTGTTGTAAAAAGCCTAGCCACGTAGAAGCATATTGTTGGCTGAAGCAGAAGAATGAGGCTCGCCAAGCAAGTTTTCCTAAGAAAGCAACCGAGGATATGGCTCCCCCACCTAGGGTGAACACATATCCTGAGGTTGACCTGGACTTATCCAGGTCACCAACCCAATCGGCATCTAAATGTCCTTTCAACTTAAGGTCTCAGCCTTGATAGCATATGACAAAGTCATTTGTACCATGAAGGTAGCGTGTGATTCTCTTGACTGCTTGCCAATGAGTTTGTCCTGGGTTGCTTTGGTAATGGCTTACCAAACCAACTGCAAAGCAAATGTCCAGCCGTGTACATAACATAGCGTACATTAAGCTTCCTACGGCACTAGCATAGGGGACATTGCTTATGGCCTCCTTTTCTTTGTCTATTTTTTGGCATTGGTCCAGGCTCAAGGTTACACCCTTCTCAACTAGAGTGTCTACGGGTTTAGAATAATGCATGCAGAATCGTTCTAAGACTTTCTTGATATATGCCTTTTGTCTCATACCAAAATGTTTCTTAGGACGATTCCTTATTATTTCCATGTCTAGGACATACCTGGTTTCACCCATGTCCTTCATCTTAAAGACGGAGGACAACCACTTCTTAGTGGCTTCGATCATCTCTAAATTGTTCCCAGTTAGTAGTATGTCGTCAACATATAGGGTAAGGAACATAATCCCCTCGGTTGATCTTTTGACATACACACAGTGGTCCTTCGAAACCATGGATAACCAAAATGAAGTTATAGCTTCATGGAATCTCAAGTACCAAGATTTGGAAAACTGCTTAAAACCGTATATAGACCTTTTAAGATGACCCACCTTGTCGTCTTGTCCATTTGATACAAAACCAATGGGTTAGTCCATATAGATCTCTTCTACAAGGCTACCATTAGGGAAAGCAGTCTTTATGTCCATTTGAAACAACTCTAAGTCCAAATAGGTAACCATGGCTAAGAGTAGGTGAATAGACACAAGTCTCACCACAGGAGAAAATGTCTCTTCATAGTCTACACCATCAGTTTGTGTAAACCCTTTCGCCACTGAACGGGCTTTGAACTTATCAATCGAACCATCTACCTGGCATTTTTTCGTGAAAAACCACTTGTTCGCAATAGACTTATGCTAGGGTGGAAGATTAACAAGTTCCCAAAACTTGTTTCTTGCCATCGAGTCCATCTCATCCCTCACGGCATCCATCCACTCTTCGTGATTCGGTGAGTCAATTACCTCCTGATAAGAGGTAGACTCCTTAACTTCCAAGGGAGTGCATAGGAATATTTCCTTTTCAACTTGGAAATATTGTCGAGGAATTCTTCCATGCCCACTCCTTCGCAGCCTAGGGCCTTCATTGTTTGTCTGCCTTCGTTATTTGTTTGCCTGGGTAAAGCATCCCTCCCCCCTTTCTCTAAGAGGTGTGGGACCGTGAGCATGCGCAGAGTTGCTCCCATTATCCCTCTGGGGTGTGGGATCTTGAACATGTAGTTAGGAGATCGAGGACGAATCTCATTCTCCTGGGCAAGCAAGTCTCCCCATTTCCTTTAGATAGGGAAGGCATACCATCTTCGGTGACTTGGTTAGAATCCAAATTCTCCCGCTCACCGAATAATGGTTGGTTGTTTTGCTATAACTCAAAAAGTTCGACATCCTCCTTGACTTCACCAATGGTCGGGAACTCATCCTCGAGAAAATCAACATTACTGGAATCTATTTTTGTCGTACCACCATTTGGGTGTTCCTCGTACATCACATATCCTTTAGATGTGCAGGATACCTAATGAACACCATTTTGGTGGCTCTTGGACCAAGTTTTCCATGTTTATAGGTTGGGTTATGCACACAGCCGATCGAACCCCATGGGCGTAAATGGTCCAAGGATGGCTTCTTACCAAACCATAACTCATATGGTGTGGTAGGCACACTCTTACTCGACACACAGTTAAGGATGTAGGGTTCCATAAGCAACGTATCCCCCCAAAAACTAATTGGGAGGTTAGTATGTGCCATCATTGACCAGACCATGTCAAGCAGTGTACGATTCCTGCATTCCGTAGCACCGTTCTATTGTGGAGTGCATAGAATTGTTAGTTGTTTTTGTATACCTTTTTCCTCACAGAACTCCTTAAACATATCAGACAGGTATTCATGGCCTCAATCAATTCAAAGCATCTTAACTCGACGTTCCAATTCAGTATCTGCTTCTGCTACGAAACGTTTGAACAAATCGAGTGCCTCATAGCGATGAGATAGTAGGTACACAAACCCATATCATGAATAATCATCTATTAGAGTAATGAAATAGATAGCCCCGTGTCATTCTTTAACGATCATTGGTCTGCATATGTCTGAATGGATTAATTCTATAGGACTAGATGCTCTCGAGGCCTTACCGAAAGGCTTCATTGTTGCCTTTCTAGCAAAACATGACTCACACCTAAGCAACATAACCATAGTGAGTCGGTCTAAAAGAGCTTCTTTGGGTAGCCTATTTATCCTATTTTGGCCTACATGGCCAAGTCTGGCATGCCACTTAACAGATTCAGAATTGGAGTCAAAGTATGAAACACAAGCAGAGGATATATTATTATAGTTATCATCGAAATCCAAAACAATGAAATATCCTTTCAAAGGTGCTTGGCCAACAAATTGCCATTGTAAAACAAATCTAAACCGTCTAGATGAGCATAAGAAACTAAGGAGCATCGCACCCCAGGAGCATAGAGAGCGTCGTGAAGAAGCAGCTTGTTTCCTCCATGGAGTTTGACCTGGTATGTTCCTGTTAGATTTAATCGCACAAGGACACAAGAGGGGGTGAATTGTGTCTACCGACTTTTCTGATTGTTTTAGAACGCTCGTGAAAACTATTTGGACTGAGTGTTTGGAGTAAAGCAAAAACAAAACTAATGGTGAAAATAATACAGGAGACACAATATTTTTACATGGAAAACCACTTCTGGCCTAACTAAGGTGTAAAAACCACGACCAACCACTGTAGGATTTCAACACACTTTTCACTAAACGGGTCGAACACGTTACAACTATAACACACGTGACTTAGTCACACATGTAACTTGGTCTACCCCAAGACCTTCGTTACATACACCACGCAACTTAGTCTTCCCCGAGACCTTCGTTACAACCACGTACAATGTCTTCTAAGACTTGGACACTCTCTTATCACTAACGGAAAAGAGAAAAAGAAAAACTCCTTACTTAAATGCTTATAAACAAGCTGAACGTAAGGTACAGTACAATCCCTATTATGCCAATATTGAAGACTCGATTTAGCATTCTCTTTGAAGGTTTTCTCTCAGACAATTCAGACTCGCAAAGACAATTTTCAAACCCTTATAAAACCTTGAGAAAAACTAGAGAATTTGGAGACCTAAATAGTGTGGTGCATATAACGCACGAGTAGGGCAAAGAGAATTCCATGCCCACTTAGCACCTTAGCAGCCAAGCTCCTCACAACCTCTCCTCTTGATATTCTTCCCTTAAAGGATAGGATAAAACCTTTCAAGGATCTTTCAAAATTATTTTTAAGGAAAGAAACTAAAATCTCTCAACATTATCTTTAAATAAAAAAAAAATTTTAGACTCAACTGACACAGGAAAATTAATCCTAATTATTTCAAGAAAATCGCCAATAAAAAAAAACATTCTAAAAACTTAAAATTCATTTTTTGTCTTTGACATCAGAACATCGCAGACCTGACTTCTCATAACTATTCTGAGGCAGTGTTCTGAAGTACTTAAAACCCTTTCAAAGCAAACACTAAGTCAAGACCTTCTAATTGGCATATTAACAAGAATCTAAAAATAAAACCAATACTAAGCCTAAGACTCTTGTTATCAGCTGGACTCCTTACACATGTATCGACTTTGATGCTCCACGGTCATTCGAACCACTCCAAGTATTTTTCGATCATGTCTCAACACACAACTCAAGCACAACATATTGGCTAGTCTATTTGGTTTGTTATCATCAAAACCTTACACATTAATTCGGTCAACAGTTCCTACCCCAAGGACATCTTCTTCGCTTCTGTTCCCAAGTACGACAGTCCGTGAACCCACTAGGTAGCGATGGAACTCCACGAATCCAACCCTATCCTAAACTGTGTGCTTTGTTGCCCCTGTGTCTAGAATCCATTGAGGAAGAGAATTAGCAACGAATGCGTTGAAATAAACATATAAGTTCGGAGTTTTAATGGAAGAAGGTCCCTTGGCTGGCTTAGGACAATCTCGAGTGAAGTGGCCCTTCTTTCCACAGTTATAGCACTTTACACATGGCATGTCCTTAGCTCCATTTCCCTTGGCATATGCTTCTTGGCAATACCACCATTGGAGCGAGAGTTCTGAGGAGGATGGGGACCCTTCTTAGGTTTCTTACCACGGTAAGGTTTCATGCCCTTGGGCCATGATCCTTCAGCAACGAATGCCACACTAGGAGGCGCATATAATTTTAAATGCTCTTGCTTCATTTCGAGGTGTTTGGAGATTGCCTCGAAGGTCTTGATGTGCTCACTGTGTGTCATGAATACTTTAAAACTCTTCTAATGTTCATTGTCATTGGGAAGAGCTCTAATTATATTTAAGACTTGTTGTTCCTTAGAATCCTCTTGCCCTGCAGCCTTAAGGTCTCGCACCATAGCACTCATAGTTTGAAGGTGTTTGAAGATACTATGACTAGAGTCAATAGTATACCGCATCCATTTCAAATGCAAGGTACGCAACCTTGTAGCAGATGTTTGCCCGAACCTAACCTTAAGCTGCGCCCACATGTCCTTAGCAGTGTGGAACCATTCAAACTCACCCAGGAGATCATCCTGCATGCAAGACAGCATAGTGTAGCGTGCAGAACGATCGCATTTGAGCCATGCTTGATACGCCTTTAGGTTTTCTTTGTACTGCTCAGTTGCAATAATATCCATACCTTGTTCATCCTTTCAACCGGAGCAGTCATAGAAGAGGTCAAGAGGCCCAACATGTCATCATTATTTAAATAGAGCTGGATTTTCAGATTTTGAACCATCCATTTTTGTCATCAGATTGCATACAACCTATCATGTTTCTAGCTATCATATCTGAAAGTATATTTTATTTGTTAGACATATTATTTAATAATTGAATTATCTAGAAGACCCCATCATTCATAATATGCGTTTGAAAATTTCGTTAAGCTCATAATAATCACGTATAGATATGAACTTTGGAGCTTCTTTAATTTAATTATTAACTTAACTTCATAGAATTTCCTTAAAGATTTTGTGAAACTAATTAACATTTTAATCCAGTTACTATCACGAAGATATTCACTTTTAATCACATAAATATATATTTACGTAATTTTTATGAAACTAATTCATTTAACATAACTTCATTTTGTTTTAATATATATATAACACAATGTTATATAATCAATTCTAAAATTTTTATACTATCAACAATGATAATATGAGAATAAAGGCCCAAACATATAACTCATAACAAAAATAATGGCCACTTTTAACATATAAAACAAATTTATATGATCATGGGAGCAGATATTTGATGGTCCAAATTAAAAACCATAACAAAGTCGGCCCAAATAAAAAACTGCCCGAATAAAAAATTGATCCAAACAAATCGGCCCACCAATACAAAAATAAAACCGAGACCTCCTTTTGCTTTCCCTTTTTAAAGGAAACCACCAGCCCAAACTGGAATTAACAAAAACAAAGGGCCCAAAAACGGATTGGCCCATCCAGGTTACCTCACCTTGGCATAAATAAGTGAGACTTACTCACTTAACTCACTTACCCTACAACACTCTACTCTCTCTCTCTCTCTTCTCGGTCTTTCTGTGCCTGCCTCTCGAAGTCTCTCCCCTACTCTCGACCTACCCCTGGATGCCATTCCTAGAAAATGGAACACCAAGCTCCTTTCTTGGGTTTTGACGTCGTGGCTACAGCAGCCACCACCGCCGTTCTCGGTTTCTTCAAAAACACACAAGTGATGCAAAACCACCGCCAACCCCTAAAAAAAAGAAAAATCCCATGAGCCTTGATCTACGTTAATCCGATGCGAACTGAGGTTACCACAATGTAGATCGGCCTAAACTGAGCCTGGAGAAGAAGTCCACGAGCCAGCTGTGCCACTGAGACAGTGGCGCGTGGTCTCACGCGCCTACTAGAATGGTGTTTTTACGGTTCTGTCTCTTCAAGATTGCGTAGATCGGCAATGGTGGGGGATTTTGGGAGGAAGACGATCGTGAAACCCCTCCGCGGTGTCGTTTGATGGGTATGGTTGAAGTCCCCATATTTTCGATTTCTACACCTCCTTTTTTTTATTTATTCAATCTGAGCCAAGGTCGAGAATTAGGCATTGAAGGATTAGGGTTTTGGGTTTGGGTCTGGTATTCATATGATTTTAAATTAAACATTCGATGAATCAGAATATATCACGAATTCTTGGATTAGGGTTTTCGTATCTGGATTTTAAACAAAACAACCGCATACAAAACATGCTTCATGAATTCGTGATAATCGCACTCACTAGCATAAGTGGTCGTGCCTTCTGGATTTAGCATTCAAGACTAGTTATGGTTGTTTAAACATGATGATAGCATAAGGCATACACAACCACAATCACACTAACTGGGCACACAGATTTCACAAGGCATACAAAACCATGAATCTGGATTGTAAAAAAAAATCGATCACACTTAGTAGCATAAGGATTCATGCTTCCTAATTGCATAAAGAATGATGATTAACCGACTAATCATGTTACTCGCATAATAGTCTCATATTGACACATAATCGAATAAAAAAACTATGCTTGCAGGACAAAAACATGATAAGCAGTCTTGAATGAGTAGTTTTTTCTATTAAGCTATGTTTAGAATAAACTAAAGCATGTTCCTGAGAACTAATTTGGTTGGGATAGATTAACAAATAATCAATGTTGCATGACATTAGAATCACAGAAGCATGCTTTTGATTGCATAATTACAAAAATTAGGTAACTAAGTATACAATCATGTTTTCAGAACCTAAGCATGCTTATTAATCAGATCTTAAACGCATTAAACGGGACTAATCTAATCAGTTTGGCTCTTATACCACTGTTAGACAAATTAGGACTAACCTGGATGCGAAAATAACTGTCGAGAGTAGTCCACGTAAATCTAAATATGAAGTGGCTACTAGAGTCACCTTAGGAGTGCCCACGTCCTAAACACGATGCCCAACAATGATGGTAGACGGTCGTGAGAGGAGGGGAATAAAGCCTGAGATTTGTGTCTTATGCGTGCATATCTTGTGGCTGACCCACGAAGCCCCCTTTTGATAGATTATGGGAGTATCTAGGGTTGTTGCCTTAGGCAACACTAAGTGGCGGTCGGGCCTGACTAAATAGGACCAATTAACAGTTTCATTAGAGATAAATCTTCTTGCCAATTCATTGCTAAATTTCCAATGACTGAAAGCAAAATGTTTCCGCTAAAAGTCTCTATGGTTAGGAGGCATGCTATGGCTGCCAGTGGTGATAGTGAAACTAGATTGTTGCATTTACGATATGGGCATCGAAATATTAATGGGCTCAAATTGTTAAGTCGAAAAGAGATGGTGTTTGGCCTGCTAAACCTTAATGATCTTGGCTTCCACAAAAGTTGTGTTTAGGGGAAGCAAAGTAAAAACACTTTTTTCTGTAGGAAAGGCTCGGAGGGCTTCTAAATGTCTAGAGTTAATACTTGCAGATTTATGTGGACCTATGAACACTAAATCTCTTGGTGGCAGCAGATATTTTTTGTTAATTACAGTCACATGAGCGGGGTCTATTTTTCGGAAAACCAGTCAGAAGCTTTTGGCAAATTCAAGAAATTAAAAGCTTGTGTGGAAAGACAAAGTGGTTTTTAATAAAGACACTACGAACGGATAGAGGTGGAGAATTCGCCTTAGTTGAGTTCACCAATTTTTGTGAAGAAAAAGGAAATTGGAGGCAGATTGCAACACTATCTACACCAGAGCAGAACGACGTAGCTGAGAGAATGAATCGAACTGTGGTAGAGATGGCGAGAACCGTGATGCATGTAAAAGGTCTTCATACTTATTTTTCAGCAACAGTTGTATACATTCTCAATCTATCCCCTACAAGAGCTATTCGTAACCAGACACCGTATGAAGCTTGGACCGGTAGGAGGCCAATAACAAGCCAAGTAAAAGTGTTTGGTCATGTAGGTTATGCTTCGGTTAAAACATATTGTCGACAATTTGATGAAAATTCTACAAAATATATATTTTGTAGGTTGTTCTTCTGAATCCAAAGCATATAAGCTAACAACACTATTATTGGCAAGTTAACTATTAGCAACGATGTTGTGTTTAATGAGACGACAAACTATGATTGGAATGAACAACAAGTACACAAAAATATTCCTCTAGAATTGCCTTTAGTTGAAAGATAGGACTCTGCTGTAAGTTTCCCTATCTCCTTACCAACTCCAGCAACACCATGCAGTAATGAAGTGCCTTTACAACATTCACTTCAACTATGAAGATCAACAAGAGATAGAAGGCCTATCCCAAAATATGCTGTTAATGTTTGCACATTCTCCACCATTATGTTGCTTGTCCCACATACTATTTGCTTTGAAGAAGCTGCAAACGAATCTAAATGGTGCAAGGCTATGGAGGAGGAATTGTTGGCCATTCAAAAAAATCAAACCTGGGCCTTGGTAGCCTTGCTGAAGGGAAAGAAAGCTATTGGACTTAAATGGGAGTTCAGAACCAAATATCATGCAGTTGGGAGCATCCAAAAGCATATGGCAAGGCTAGTTGTGGAGGGCTATTTACGTCAAGAATGCGCTATTAGGACGAAACTTTCTCTCCTACTGCTTGCTTTGAAACTGTGAGAACATTTTTAGCACTTGCTGCTCAATTGTCTTAGCCTGTACATCAGATTGATGTGAAATCTACTTTTCTAAATGGTCAACTGGATGAAATTTTATGTTTCATAGCCTTAAGGTTTTGTAAATTATGGCCAAGAAGCATGAATGAGCCTACTTTGTATTTCAAGAGAGTAGGTGAGAATGATTTTATGGTGGTATCCCTATATGTTGATGATATGATTTACATGGTTTCTTATGAGTCTGTTGTTGCTGAGTTCAATGCTTGCATGGTGAAGAAATTTGAGATGTCAGATTCGGGTGTGTTTCATTATTTCCTCGTTGTTGAAGTGAAACAAGGTGTAGATGGAATTTTGTTGGTGAGAATGATTTTGTGGTGGTATCCCATAGAAAATATGTGTCTGATCTTCAGAAGAAATTTAACATGGCGAATTGCAAGGTTGTTGCCACACCCATGAATATCAATGAGAAGTTGTGTCGTGAAGATCGTACTAAAATGGTAGAGGCTACATATTTCAGGAGTTTTGTTGGTGGTTTAAACTATTTGTCTTATACAAGGCCAGACATTAATTACTTTCTCTGTCGAAGTTGTATCCAGGTTTGTGCATCATCTAAGCAAGCTTCACCTTGAGAATTTTAAGGTATGTTGCAAGTACAACCAATGTTAAACTTGGTGCTCAAGAGTGGCAATGTTCAAGTTTATTAGCTTTACATATAATGATTGGGCTGGAGGTATTGACAATAAAAAGAGCACATCAGGTTATGTGTTCGACCTTGATTCTGGTGTGATTTCATGATGTTCATAGAAGCAGGAAGTGGTTGCCTTATCAACTTCAGTAGCAGAGTATATTGCTACAACTGCAGAAACTTGTGAAGCTGTTTGGTCCAGAAGGCTTCTTTATGATTTAAAAGTAGAGGTAAAGGGGTGCAACTGAAATCTTTTATGACAGTAGATTAGCTATTGCTATGGTAAAGAACCTAACTTTTCATGGTTGAACCAAACACATCGACATTCGTTATCATTTCATTCGAAGCTATGTTTCTACTAGGGAGCTTGTTTTGAATGCATGTGATACAACCGAACAAGTTGTTATTTTTGCAAAGTTGTTTCACAATATGACTTCCTCAAGACGCGAATTGGGGTTTGCAATTTTGAATCAAGGGGTAGTGTTGAGAAATGATTCAAAATGTTTGACTAAATCTTTTCTAACTAATTCTATTAGTCTATTTCCTAAGTCTGAGGCCCTTTTAGCAGTTGCTTTTCTTTAGGCAAAAATTCAGATTATTGGAGTTGTTCGTTGGTTAATTAACCCAGATTTTTCTACTTCGTTAATTTTATCTTGCCCTACAGTTATAGGTGTTTGTAGTTGTTTATTTAGTCAGGTTTTACAAGCCAATTATTCCGAAGTAATAAAGCAACATTAGCTCTTTTTATTTTCCATCTCTCTATTACCTTCTATCTTTTGTTTTTTTCCTCTGTACTATTCCAACAAATTGGTATCAAAAGTAATACAGAAACAACATGAAAGTGGGTGTTGTTCCAAATTGATAAAATTGAACGGTTTAAATGCCTTCCTCAAATTTTATTTGACCCTCTAGTAGAGTGTGAAAGTGGATATTGTCCCACATTGATAAAAATACAAAAGAATATGAAAGTGGCTATTCGCCCAAATTGACAAAATTTAAGAGGCTTGCGCATGTATGTAAGCTTGTGAGTTACTCCACCTATTGCTAACTGGCTTGGGATCGAACCTCATTTGACCTTATATGCATAACTCTTTGTTTAGAGCCCAATTGATATTAAAAGTTCAACTTAGTATCAGAGCTATTAAAAAAAAAGTTTGAAGGGCACGTGCAGGCCCACTTTAGTTCTCAGCAAAGGGAAAACTACATTAAGTGAAAGAGTGCAACAAAATTACCACAAGACATAAAGTACCACTTCTAAGGGAGAGTCTTAAATACAGTGAGGCAAACACAAATTGTGTAGAAGCCATCAATAGCAATGGTTTGAATTCTTCAACTTAGCCTCTGATTTCCTTATTTGAAGGGGGAAAATATCATCTTTGGAGTCTCAAGATCAAGACCATGTCCAAATCTGAGAAGTTATGGGATTTGGTGGACAGCGGGTGCACTGAGCCTGATCTAACACCAGTTCAACCTGAGCAACAACTGCGGGAGATTCACAAGAAGGACGCCAAGCCCATATTCCTCATCCAATCAGCCCTGGATGATGAAATTTTTCTGACAATTGTAGCAGTTAAAACTTCCAATCAGGCATGGAAAATTTTAAAGCCAGAATTCTTGGGCGATAAAAAAGGTAATTATTGTAAAATTGCAAACTCTTTATCGTGAATTTGGAAGTTTCTCCATGAAAGAGATTGATGCCGGATTTGGGTATGTTGTATTATTTTCTTGGTCTTGAAGTGAAACAAGGTGCAGTTGGAATTTTTATTTCCAAAAGAAAATATACTTTGGATCTTATGTAGGAATTTAACATGGGGAATTGTAAGGTTGCTGCCACACCCATGAATGTCAATGAGAAGTTGTGCCGTAAATATGGTGCTGAAATGGCAGATGCTACATATTTTAGGAGTCTTGTTGGTGTTTTAAACTATTTGTCTCATATAAGGCCTGACATTACTTTCTTTATCAGAGTTGTGTCCAAGTTTATGCGCAATCCACGCACGCTTCACCTTGGAGCTACAAGGCGAATTTTAAGGTATGTTACAGCTACAACCAATCATTGAATTTGGTACTCAAGAGTGTCAAATTGCAAGTTAACGGGATTGGCCTGGACATAGTGACGATACAAAGAGCACATCTGGTTATGTGTTCAACCTTGGGTCTGGTGTGATTTTATGGTGTTTAAAGTAGCAGAAAGTGGTTGCCTTGTCAACTTTAAAGGCAAAGTATATTATTGTAACTGCGGCAACTTGTCAAACTATTTGGTTAAGAAGGCTTCTTTTTTATTTAAAGCAAAAGCAAAGCGTTCCAACTGAAATCTTTGGTGACAACAGATAAGCTATTACTATAACAAAGAACCCAACTTTTCATAATACAACAAACACATTGACGTTCGTTATCAATTCATCTAAAGTTGTGTTTCTACTGGAGTGATTGTTTTGGATGCATGTGATACAACTGAACAAGTGTTGATATTTTTACAAAGTTGCTTTTGCAAGCATAACATTGAATTCCTCAAAACGCAACTTGGAGTTTGCAATTTTGAATCAAGGAATCTTTGACTGAATCTCTTCTAACTTATTCGATTAATTTGTTTCTTAAATTTAAGGCTTGTTAGTTGTTGCTTTTCTTTAGGCAAAAATTCATACTATTGTAGTAGTGCGTTAATCAACCTATATTTTTCTACTCCGTTAGATTTATCTTAGCCTGTAAATATAGGTATTTGTAGTTGTTTATTTCATCTAGTTTTGTAAGCCAATTATTCAGAATTAATAAAGCAACATCATCTTTTTATTTTCAAACTCTCTCTTACATTCTATCTTTTGTTTTTTTTCCACTGTACTTTTCCAACAAATTGGTATCAGAAGTAACACAAAAAGAGAATGAAGGTGGATATTGTCCCACTTTGATAAAATTGAAGGTTTTGAATGCTTGCCTCAAATTTAATTTGAACCTCTGTTGGAGTATGAAAGTCGGTATTGTCCGACACTGATAACAATACAAAAGAATATTAAAGTAGGTGTTGTCCCACATTTATAAAATGAAAGTACTTGAGCCTGTATGTAAGCTTATGAGTTACTGCACCCATTGCTAATTGGTTTTGGGATGGAACCTCATTTGATCTTATATGCATGACTCTTTGTTTATAGCCTAGTTAATATTAAAATTTTAACTTGGTATCAAAGCCGTTAAATAAAAAGTTAGAAGGGCACGTGCAAGCCTACTTTAGTTCTCAGCAAAGGGAAAAGTAAAGTAAGAGAGAAGGTGCCACAAAATTACTACAAAACAAAAGGTACCTCTTCTAAGAGAGAGTCCTAAATATAGTGAGGCAAACGCAAATTACATGGAAGCCAAAGCTCGTAATGGTTGGAATTCTTCAACTCAACCTCTTATTCCCTGACTCGAAGGGGGAAAATACCATCTTTGGAGTCTCAAGATCAAGACTATGCTCAAATGAGATCATGGACATATTTATGCTGGGTCAAAAAGGCTGTAGAGAGAGAGAGAGAGAGAGATGGGATATGAACAAGTTTAGCAGTATGCTTGTGAAACTTACGAATGAGATCATGGACATATTTATGCAGGGTCAGGAAGCGGAGTTCGTGCTACCTGAACATCCAAAAAATAATGGATGTCACCTAAGTCCTTCATAGCAAATTGATGACAAAGAACATAAATAATGTTATGAAGGATAGAGGGGGAACTACCGATAAGGATGATGTCATCAACCTAAAGAAGCAAAAATTGGCATAAACAAAAGCATGCAGCAGGGTATTACCCGAGGTTTATTCCTTGACACAAATAGAAGAGTCATCAAATACAACAATGCAATTATTATCTTGATAAAATTGTTTGATAGATAATAAATTGTGTTTTAATGATGGAACACGCAAAGCATTGTTGATAACCAGAGGTTTACTAACTGCAGGAACACTAACAGACCTAATTTTTTTTATGGGGAAAAGTGAATCACTCCCATCCCAGACTCTATCGGCACCATTGTAAATAGTTTTGGAGTTTAAATCACCTTCGTTAGCAGACATATGAGAAGTCTCCATTGAATCAAGATACCACACTAATTTATTAGCATCGATGACATTGAAGGTAGGAACTGAGGAAGATTGGGAGGGAGTGTAATGTTGTGGGTAACTCATGGCTGTATGACTAGCAACAAAGCCAATCCGACAAACAGCATTAGTGTGTGAACATAAATCCCCCTCAGATGAATTATTACCTGCAGAGCAAATGTTATTAGGAGATGGAGATGTATATTGAATACTAGAACATGAAAAAAATAGTATTACCATAGCCACTAACTGTTGAGGTACTGCTGCTGGGCAGATGGATTTGGATTCTAAGTGGAGTTGCGATTTCTACCCCTTTGATTCTTGTTTCCTTTTTGATTGTTGTTTTGACCTTTGCCTTTGTTATCACCAAAACCATTACCCTAATTAAAGGAGGACTGTAATACTTTGCTACACTCAGAAGCAGTAATTAAAGTAGCCAAAGCCTGTTGTTGGATAAAAATAAGTTCTTTTGGTTTGAGAAACTTCAGTTGCTGTTCATAATGAATTAGTTCGGAATGAAGATCATCAAAAGTGTGGAGATTGGTGTCATAAGATAGGGTCGTCACCAAAGTATCATAGTCATCATCCAAACCATTCAATGTCACTTGAACCAAATCACTATTAGAAATATGAGTTTGAATAAAAGTAAGGCAGATAGGAATGTGCTTAGTGCTCTATAGATTATGTTCCATACTTTGTTTTACATCTTTAGAAAAATTAGATAAAGTCCGCCTAAGATCCATAGCTCGAGCAAGACTAGTAGTATTAAACTACTAAGAAAGTTGTTCCCAAATTGGTTTAGAATGAGCAAGTTAAATCATGAACCTCCGTTAATAACTCAGGTGAGATAGTGATAAATAACCAATATCAAATGAGGTGAACCAATCACAACATAAATAGAGTAAGTGGGATTGGGATGTCGAACACTATTAAAATCAAGAATGTCAGTGGTCGGAGTATCAATCATACCATGCGAGAACTCGCTTTATTGTTGAATAACAAGAAAAGCGGACTGAGTGAACCACTTGATCCTCATCGGTACTAAGTACAACAGTTTTAAAATTCTTGATTTTAATGGAGAAGATGCTCGGGTGTATGAGAGGCAAGTGGGAACCGAGAGAAAGCCATAGAGTCAATTCCACAGGGAAAGGTGCCGAGGAGGATGAGAAACCGGTGGTAAGTCCAGGTAGTAAGGTGGTCGTAGCACCACTAGTCGGTCCTGGCAGAGAGTGGGCATGGGGTGGGAGAGCACGGATGACCATAGAAAGGACAAGGCGCCAATGCTTTAATGATGTATGAAGTCTGCCACCATAGGGGCAGAGAAACCGTGTGACGCAACTGCAGAATCGATGCACGACGGCAGTGGATGCGTTAGTGGGATGAATGTCGAGGTGTCACTGACCGAAACTGGTTCTAACGGTGCAGAAATCATTAACTCAATGCTAAGAGAGGAGACCAGTGGCTGTGAAACTGGAAAGGCGTGTTGGAGTCACCAGAGACTTCACATGGAGGATAATGGCAACGGTCAATGGTTTCTAGGGCTAAGGGATGAGAGGCACAACTAGTGTTTGCGAAGAAGTCAAAACACACTTTCTTGATAACGAAGAAAGCAAAATTAGGTCAGGATTGGTAGCTCTTATACCATGTGAATGTAAGTTAAGGCTTTAACCCAATTAGTGAGCCTGACGCTATACATATAACATTCATGGAGTACAAAAACTACATATTTGTCCTCTGTACACTATTAATTATGGGTCTTCTTCCTTCTCTAGTACTAAGCACTAGAAAAAGGGGGAAAGCAAAAATGACAGTAGTAATAAAGTCTTGGCTAACCGTGCCTTGATCGATTACTACAGTATGCACGGCAACTCTTTTCTATCCAACCACACAATGTAAGAGTGAGGAGCGGAGGAGTTCCAGGGGCTTAAAGCCGAGCCTAACAATAAGAACCACCATTAGCACCGTCATCTCTACCACCAAGGGTGACATTGTGACAACTAAAGGGTAGCCATGGAGACTGAATGCTGGCAACATTACAAGCGAATGGGAAAAGATAAGGCATAACAGAGGGAGAAGGACATGAGACGACAATGAGGGTGAGAAACCATGTTTCAATCTTAATGGCTAGTGATAAGCTTTTGGATACAGTCGATCTGATGGCAGAGACAGTAAGGAATTGGACCCAAGGCTTCTATGAAGCTCAACTTAAACTGAACCCTAACTCCAAATTTGGGTACAATGTAAGTAATCTTTTATCGTCTCCTTAATTTCTAAATTAATTATAATTAAGGCTTGAGTAGCATTATTTTACATGTCTATATTGCATTTGGAGTTGGTCTATGGACTCACCTAATGGCGTACAATTACCTTGGGGTTGTGGAATTAATGTTATTCGGTGGACTTTGTGATAAATGAACCAAGTATTGTGAGATGTTAATCGCGCAGTTCTTGTTATTCTGGCCAATGAGCTAAGGAAAATTCTTCCATGTCTCTTTCTTTAATTTCCTATTTGTAAGTACAAACTGCACTCAGTTATGGCTATTTGTGTCGTAGTTACATGTTGGTGAAATGGCATATTCTGGAATTGGATTACGAGGGAACGAATATATGAACCATATCAATGTAGTTTATAGACGCCTAAAAATAAAATATGTACTTTTTAGATTGCCCAATGATGATAAAATCCAAACTATGCATTTGTGGACCCAATGAAGTGATTAACAAAATAAGAGTCTAATTAAGGAAATGAGAGTCTAATTAATGGAACAAAAGCAAGTGGGACCACAAGTGAACTGGTCCAATGGGCCTAGAACCCCATCAAGTTCACCTACAGGAAACCCGATTGGCCTCCTTCTTGCTTTCCCTTATTCCGAGTCCGAGCATGTGTTAATTAATCCTAGTCCTAATCTATAGCCGATTAGTCTGTCATGCCTAGTTAAATCATAATCCTTGTTAAATTAGTGAACCTATGAAGATTAAGATTAATATGACTAGGAGTTGGTCTCCTTTTGCTAGGCTAAGTCGGTAAATTCATCAATTATAAAATGGGATCTGCCCCCTAAGGTTAGGGTCAGCAGAGAATCATCAGTCAATTAGATAAGTTGGACATGAGAGACTCACATTATGAGAGTTCAAAAATTGTGAAGAGTTTCTACAAATTTGAGATGTCAAATTTCGGGTCTCCGATTAAAGGAATAGAGGATTAGTCACTTCGTTATGTTCCCTAGGTAAATAAGATGGGTTGTCTTAAGAGAAAAATTCTATCTTTCTCCTACACTTTCTGCTTGGTCTTTTTTTATTATTATTTTGATGTCACCATTGCCAAGGAAGTAATGTTTAGTTAGTCCATGCTTGCTGTAATTCGCTTACTTTTATTTACATTAGATAAAAAATTGTATCTTTTGCGTGATTTAATATGATTTATACTAATTGGTTGCACGATCGGCTGATAGAGTAATTAAAGTTTTGAATTCCTATATTTAATAGTGGAGGACATCAGTGATGATGGGACAGTGATGTGATGCATCCCATCACATCATTGTTGCATCGGCCCCGAAGCTAGGTAATCGGTTTGAGACTGAAGAGTCAAGATAGTCCCCATATTAGGGATTGCTCAAAGGCCTTTTGAAAACTTTTTTGAAGCAAAATCAATTGTTCTTTCGATTATGACTTGCTTCGAAAAGTGATTATTGTTTGTAAGTTTTCTTAAAACACACTAGTGACTATACTTATTATATAATTGTTTTGCCTTTTCATTCTTCTTTTAATTTTCTTTTTTCTTTGCTTTATTTCCAAAAAACAATTCTAATTTGAGACAATGAAACTATCTAAACTAGGAATTAGGTCTTGCTCTAGCCCAAGCCATGTTCCTGGATCAGGCGGGTTGCCCTATTCCTGGAACAAGAAACAGTTGCTATCTTGGATTAGGATCAAACAATTAGGCTTGATTCTTACCCAGGAACGTAGCTGGGTTCCTAGATCAGGATCTAGATCTAATGTCCTAATCCAATCCTACAAATATGTTAGTTTTCAAAAAATAAAAAATAAAATGAAATTCAACAATCACCTTTTTCTGAAAAATAATAACAATAGAACAAGTAGTAGAATGGAAGTCGAACTATTCGTGGGAGATCACACCGGTAGAAAGTCAATCCTTGTAGCAGTGACTCCACTAGGGATGTTTTCCTTATGTGGGTGAGATTCGAAATTTGATATGGCAAATCATGTTAATTACACTTGCATTTGGTATCCTACATTGAAAGGTGGTGCCCTAGCAGGGATAAAGCCACGCTTAGGCAAACCCTGCTATCACCCGTTGAGAGATCAACTGGTTAACTCGGTGGGTCCACTAGACTCTGCTGAACATGCATTGATCCACCCACTCATGACTCACTTTCCGGTCCACACAACTTAGGGAGGCAACTGAGATGTGCTAGTCTTGCCATAGATCTAATGGATGACGTACAAAGTGTTTGGTCGAGAGGGGACTACTCTAAACATGACCTGAAACCGTGGTAGCTTGGAGCCTTTACTTAGGATAGAACTCATGTTAGTCCCAGGGTCTATGCACTGATACTTTAGGTCTTTGGAGAACCTAGGCTAGGAGGGGTCTAACTTAGTTGCCAGAGCTATAGACCCAATCGGCTTCAAGGCTAATTGAACTCTAAAGGGCTCTTGACATTAGACCTGGCTACGTTCTAATCCTAGTATAGGGCATAAGAGTTCCAAAAGGAAATTCAATCACACATAAATAAGCATGATTGGGTGTTAACAAAAGAAAGAGTATGCATCCCGATAGGAGTCTAGGACTATTTTAGTACAAATTCGAGTAGGATTGTTGTCAATCATGTACCGGGAAAAGGGAGTAAGAGTCAGTCTCCTAGGCCAGCCAGGAACCTGGACGATATCCTAAAGAGAGTTTATCTACAAATTAGGTCTAGACGTAGGATAAAAAAAAGAGGGGTTAGGAGTCAGGATGCCAACCTCGAGAGCCCAATAAGGAATACGACAAGCTTCTGAAAAGTCTGCTTGCATTAGGGCTAGTTCGAATTTAGGACAACAACAGTAAAAGCTAGGAGGCCAGCTTAGATCCGATACGGAGTCCGGCTAGTACCCCGTAGTCCAGTCAGCTTTAGTCTGTGTTAAGGTCAGTCAGCATATGACCAACGTACCAGGATCTCGATGTTAGTTTTTTAGTGCATAAGTCAACATATTTTGGGTTTTATTTCCTTAGGAAAGATACTTAGATAAGCTAGTCCTAAGCATTTTTCATTATGTATTAGGGTAAGGAAAACTAAAAAGTATACAAGCAGAGTTCAATGCCTAGGAGACTTCTATCTATAAAACAATCAAAGGAAACTCCATCAATTAGGTTAACATCAAGGTCTAAGTCAACGGCAAATCATACACCAATTCCAATGGCAGGGAACAATGAGATCACTAAACTCATCAAGATGATTGAAAGAATGCAAGCCAAAACAGAAGAGATTAATAATAAGGTGGAGGCAATGGTTGTTGCTCTCCAGAACCTCATTAAGGAATCCCAGCAGGAAGTAGTGAGCAATCTCTTTCCCTAGAAGATGCAAACAATAAGGGGAGGGGACAAATGGAGAATAGGAAGGAAGGAGAATAAGAGAAGACTACCCCTCAACCCAATCCACATATACATTGTGGAAATAATTACTTAAGGAAGTCCATTTTAAACAACTATGCAGAGCTCACTTCAATTCCAAAAGGAAAGTTGCCCTCAAAGTTCACTATGCCTGACATCAAGTTTTATGGAACTTAAAATCCACATCACTATATGAGCAACTTTGTTAGTGCAATGACTCTAAAAGCAATTGACAAGGGCATCTTCCACCTAATATTTCCGTGGGCATTTGACAAGGATGTTATAAGATGGAGCATAACATAGACCCATGAAAAATCTTAAATTGGGAAGATTTGTCTAGTCATTATTCATGCTATACTGACAGCCCCAGCACACTTCAGGGCTTAGAATTGCTTAACCAACTAAAAAGAAGAACAGTTCACTGACTGCCTAGCTAAATGGTGGGCGAAGGCTGCTCACATGGTAGACTAACATTTTGAAGCTGATCAAGAGAGGTTATTCATTACAAACCTCTAACCTACATACAAGTAGCACTTATGCTTCATGCCATTTGAAAATTTCACCGCATTAAGAAATGTTGGCATGCTAACATAAGAGGTATCTAAGGAGGCACCTATAAAGCCTTGTAGCAAATGCAAAAGAAACTACCAAAATAAGGATAAAAAGGCTATTAACTCCAAAAAGGTACATACATTAAATCATTTCACTAAATATACCCCTATAAGAACCACCTATACCCAAGCTATGGAGGGGCTCTCAACCAAAGGGAAAATAAACCTCCATAAGGTTTAGCTAGAAATCAAAGCACTTTAACAGTCCAAGAACTTTGATCTGACCAAGTATGATAAGTGTCATCAGTCGTGAGGACATGACACTGAAAATTGTTGGACTTTCAAAAATAGGCTAGAAATAAAGGGTGAGCATGCTTGCACAAAATTTAGAGGTCATTGGCCTATGGGAAATCGAAGAAGAAGACGTATATGAAACCCAAGAAGGTTACCTGCCCCCTAAAGCAAGTCTTGATGACTTCTGGGGTGAAAATGAAGGAGACAATTTCTACGGGGAAGAGGACCAAGAGACAGTCTAACGTCTTACAAAGCCAGGAGACACCATGCTAAGGAGAGCCCATAATAGGCCCTAGAAAAAGAAAAGGCCACACCATCAACGCAAGAAGAAGATTCAGACTGAAGCAACTAAAGAAACTTAAGGAAGATGTGACCATCCGGTAACTTACAGTTGCTCCTAAATAGCAGGCAACTCCTAATAAATGAGTGGTATGCAATTTATGTGTCCCCTAAAGCTACATTAGAGGAAATGACAGGCTCGATTATGTCTGACAAATGCACCATAACCTTCAACAGCAAAGATCTTCCACTAGGAGATTCGATGCATAACAACACCCTCTACCATACTGTGATATTCCTTTAGAAATATGCACCTCTTTCCATGTTATGTGATGGGCCAGTAGTAAATATCTACCTCAGAGAACGACTAAGAGGTCATAAGTCAAGGAGGATCATCCCTCAACACCATCCACTCATCAGAACGTGTATGACAACTAAAAGAGTTAGTATTGAGTACTACTGTGCTCTGCATTAATATGGGTCCTATCGAAAGAAATGTGGAATTCTAAGTGTTAGATATACCTGCTTCCTTCAATTTGCTCCTAAGATGGCCATGGTTTCCATCTAGTTTGCATTAGAAGATAAAGAAGTTGAGTGTGCGTTGTCAATACGTATAGGCGGCGATGAGATACACCCTATCACATCCCTGTACCATCGCTCCGGAATCTAGATCCTTGGTTTAAGACTAACAAATCAGGATAGTCCCCACATTAGGCATTGCTCAGGAGCCTTTATAAAAATCTTTTTGAGGCAACATCAATTTGTCCCTTCAGTGTCCCTTCTATTGTCCCTGTTGGTATGATTTGCTCCAAAGAGTGATATGGTTTGCAAGGTTTTTCTAAAACTCACTGTTGACTCTATTAGTTAAAGTGTAATGCTTTTTGTTGTTATTTAACCTATTTCCTCTTTTCTGCACTTTTGAATTGGGTTAAGGGGTTCAAATCTTAACAATAGTGCATGTCTAGCCAATATTTCAAGCTTGGAACTGGCCCAGGTTCCTGGATCCATTTTGTGCCCTAATTTTGGGCCAGACTGAGCTATTAGCAAAGACCAGGCCAAGCAACTAAACCTGCCTCCGATTAGGGAGTTCAACTCAGTTCTCTGGCGAGTGCTAAGGCCCTTTTCCCAGAAGCTCGATAGTCCAGTTCTGCCTATTCTAACAAAAAGTAGTAACAGTAAAAATTGAATTTACTTCCAAAAAAACAAAGTACTGAGGAAACGAGTCTGACCATTCGTGGGGGATTGCACTCTTAGGGAGGTGGATCCCTGCAATAGCTTACCAAACCAGTCATGATCCACCGAAGATGAATAGCATAACCGCACTTTTTATCGACAAAGACGATGAAATGAGCACCCATTTTCATCTTAGCAATATCCCTTGGAGGTAGGGTCACGACATAAAACATGGAGTTGGAGGATCTCTGAGGACAAAAGGAGGCCATTGGTTAGAACTTTAAGCAGTCACTCTTTCATCCAACAACCAAATACAGTTGTACTGCCCCTCTATAAGGATATGACATTAGGTCTAGTACTAGGCTGCCTGCACTCCATGGGTTGAACTACAAGTTTCCCATGAGTGAAAATCTCGTACAAAACGAGAACGTTAAAAAAGCCCAAAGCGACTAACGAGACTAAGAAACAATAGATTTCTATAAATGCAGCCATTCAACGCAATGATACTATGGTTGAAGCATTTATTACTTCTTGAACGCATCGAAGACTCCCGGAATAAAATCTCCATAAAATTTAATTCTCTTTGATCCATAAAACCATGGCTAAAAAATTATTATAGTTCCTTAATACGTGAAAGTACAGGAAAGTACTCGTAAACTCTATGCTAAACCAGCGATTACTAGCCATAAGTGCCATAAGCTTAAAGTAGGAAATAATCTTTAAAGAAATCATTACCTCGATTACCCTCCATAAACCACCAACGAGCAAGCTAGAATTATATGAAAACCCCAAAGTTTAAGTTTTTCACTCCATCAAGGTCAACAACATTAAGTAAGTGGTCACAATAAAAAATGAAAGCTAAACATAGCAAAAATGAAATTGCCAAGGACAAGAGCTAAAATAATGTCCACTAGTTAGCTGAATGCTCATCCCAGCATTGATTATCATTTATCACATTAAAAGTATGCTAGAAAGTAGTGTCCCAAAATCTTTTAACTATTGCTCGAGTAACGCAATGATCAGTCTCATCTACTTCTCCTCTAGTGCTAAATAAAGAGTCTCAAATCTAGTATTGTTCAACACAAACTAAGTCTAAGCCTCTCTATCCCTAAGCTCTCTCATAAATTTCCTAGGGGTATTGTACCCCGAATAAGATCATCCTAAAAAAAAAGGAGAGAATGCAAATAACATCAAATTTATACCTACAATAAGAAAACATCTTTTAAAGCATAAAGATGAGCACTTATGGCTACTGAAGCAACTTGACAGCGTGCATGACACCCGATGTCCACTAAGAAATCCCTTCTATCCCAAGTCTCAATAAGTCTCAATTCCCTCCCAACAAAGAGCATTGAGGAAGCCCCTTTTGCCTAGCCCTACATGATGGATGAGCCCTCCTTACACTCATGATTATTCTTAAAGCATAATTGCAAATACTCTTGAATGGAGTTAAGAAGATGGACATACTGACTGCCTAATCAAGAGAAGCTTGACAGCATGGCAAACACTTCCTAAGAAATAAAATAAGTAAGCATAGGAAAAAAAGCAAAAGGATAGGGTACCTAGCCGAGTTATTTTGTGCTTGCTTGCAGGCATAGACATGCATGCACTACTCAGTGCATGAAGTAACAATAAAAGAACAAGATGAAAAAAAGAAGAGAAATATGCCAAAAGGGAACTGAGGAGGGTTCCCATACAGGCAAGGTAAGGAGGAAAATCAAAGCTAGTCTATCCAAGGTGCATGCAAACAAAAGGAAAAGTAGAGAAAGATACCAGGCCAATATCCATAAGCAAAAAAAATTGATTAAAAATCTAAGGGTTTCCATCCAAATTGCAAATGAATAAGAAGAAAAGGAGAGGGAACGGTGCCAAGAGGACCTAACTTGGTTCTGAAAGGCATCACATGCATCAGCAACTTTAGCAAGGAAAACCAAAAAGAAAACGTGAGCATGATGCCTCCATTGGGACGTGGCCAGGATTCTATTTACTGAAAACAAAAATTTGCACTAGTTTGGACAATAATGAAGGAAATCAAAGGGATACTCAAAAAGGGGGACCTAGCTGGGTTCCCTAAGCAACATATACAAAGGAAGGAAGAAAGCAACAAGCGGATCGCCAATGTCAGCCAACTACACTTATGACCAAACAAAAAGAAAAGAAATTTACATGCAAAAGGGGTTCCAAACTCTTTTTTCTGTCCAGGGACGGCTGAAAGTTCAAAATCCACTAAACTAGTTAAATTTCTATCAAACTGACGAAAGGTCAGGGTCAAAATCTGCTAGACTGGCAAAAGGATTGCTAGATCGGCTAAAGACCTGGTTCAAGATCCGCTAGATCAACGAAATGTCATTATTACGTAATTACTTTCCTAATACATGCCAAAACTTAAAACTATAGATGCCCTTGCCTAGGCATTTCTTATGTCCTCAATTTCACCGATATAAGTTTAAAGGCTTGAAGAACTCATGTATTGCTCCTAATAGGGTGCCTAACAAATCATGCTCAGATACCCTTTGAAAATGGTGGGTCATCTAAGATTCTACTTGAGCAACCATTGAAAATAATTAAATCACATTTGATATGGATAACATATTCAATCAAAGATTAGATCGTTCAATGACACTTTGTTGTATACCCAATCAAGTTAAAAAAAAGAAGTGACCAGGCGACACAAAAACTTAAGTTGAGGATGTGCTCCCTTAAACATTCAAGTTTTGAGAATTGACCACATCAAATACCCCAATGTCTTAGCCAACTCTTGATGAGGCAATTTGTAGGTACTAAAATTTTAATAAAATGTGTCACATCAAAAAATGAGTGCAAATTAATTACTTCGGTTCAACCTTTTAATTAACTTATTTTATTCAAATGAATTCGATCAAATCGACTTCTACATGATAGCATAGTGACTGCTATGTTAACGGTCAAATTGACTATTGAGTTACCAATTAAATGGATTGTGGAGCAAAAGGCCCAATCAAGGACCTAAGAAGGCAAATAAGTCCCATACATTGGTAGGGGAAAAGGGATCTTTTCCCTATAATGAGAGCATTATTCCCTTCTAGTCAAGGAGTCAGAAAGTGTATTTAGCCCTTTAGACAACTAAAAGTAGCATCTTGATTTTAATATAATGCCTGACGACAAAAGCATACCATGACCTGTGTATATGGGAGCTAGGTAGAGAAATCCGTGAATTCGAGTCTCAAAAAAAAAAACAATAGAGCCTAAAACAACCTAAATAGGCCCAAATTGATACTGCTTGACGTCCAATTGAGATCCACGCTATGGCGCATAATATATTATTGAGTTTAAGTATCAATATTCTTCATTGAAAAAGCTTTTTAATGACATAATATGCACCAAAACCCGACAAGAAATGGAAAAGATATAAGTCAAATATTATGGCTTATGTCGAAAATAACACATATTCACTATTTTCCTGATATCTTCTTCCATACTTACCCAAAAAATATGAAATTACTGCCATTAGAAATAGACTCAATAAGGTTTTAGGGTAAAAAATCACTTAAAACATAGTTCAAATAACAAAGATATTGCCAAAACAAGCTGCTGCACAACCTGGCATAGAAAACCCAACTTGCTTCTGGCACCAGGAGCATGGTTAGTTTCCTCAATAGGAAACTGGTTGGGCCCCTTAATTTTACTCTCTTTTAGTCCTCCTCTATCCAAAGTGTATTTAATTAATTCGAATCCTATATGGATTAATTTGCTTATTTATATTAACCATAATAGGACTACGACTAGGTTTCCTTACTTTAAATCGATTCAAACTATCTCCTCAACTACTATAAAAGCCTAGGGTTAGAGGTATTAAAACAAATCCGTCAATGAGGCATCCAAAATTCTCTTCAGCTGGAGAGATCAATTAGCATAAAGTTAACATGAACCCCATCAGTGAGAGCATGACAAAATCACAAGAAATTTCTGGTGAAAGATTACTAGAAATTAGAGAGCCAAAGGCTAGGACAAAACTTCAGTGAAACACTTTATCTACTCTAGTGGGTTCAAAGGTAAATCAAGTGGATTATCCTGAGGGCGAAATCTCTATCCTCCCTCTATTGTTCTACTTTGCTTCTCTTTGTGATTTTTGACTTCAGGTTGCTAATGATGCAATCTTTAGGTAGCTCCCCACCGATTGTAAATATTTTGCTTTGTTTGGGATTTTGTTGGACTAAAGGATATACCATTTGAATTATTTAATGTTATTTAATACTAATCAGCTACATGCTTGGGTAATAGTGTAACTAAAAGTTTAATTTCCTATATTGAACAGTATAGACCTTTAGTGATGACAGACAGTGATGTGATGCACTCCATCATATCACCACACCATTGCCCCCAAATCTAGATCCTCATTTAGATACTAAGGAGTCAATATGGTCCCCATATTGGGGATTTGCTGTGGCCCTTTTGAAAACATTTTTGAAGAAAATCAATTAAGCCTGTGGTGTTCCTCTTGTTATCCCTTATCAGTTATGATTTGCTTCTGGAAGTGATTATTATTTGCAAGTTTTATTTTTATTTTTCAATCTCTTTATGCTATTTTTCTGTAGAACAGTTATGATCCAAGGCATTGAAGCCATCTGGACTATGAACTGGGCCTTATGCTTGCCTAGGAATCCGGCTGGGTACATGGATGAAGCAAGCTGCCCTAATTGTTGGGAATAAATTAGGCTCTAGCCTAATTATAGCCCACAAACCGGGCGGGTTCATGGATCAGCATGCAGTTTCCTGATCTATTTCTACAAGTTTGCCAATTTCTAATATCTAAATATAAACAACATTTTGTTTTTAAAAATAAAAACAATACCTAGCGTATATTAGTTGGACCATTCGTGGGGGATCTCACCCTCGGGGAGGTGGATCCTTACATTGGTGACACTATTGGGGATATTTTCTTTAAATGGGTGAGATTCATTTAAAATTCAATGTCTGAAATCATTTTAGTTACACTTGCATTAGGCATCCTACATTGAAAGAAGTTGTCCTCACTGGGATAACGGTACCTATACGCAAATCATGCTATTGCCACCTTAGGAGATAACTCAATGGGTCCACCAGACTATACTGAGCATGCATTGATCCAAATACTCACGGCCTATTTTTTGCTTTATATGACTTTGGGAAGCAACAAAAACATTCCAATATTGACATGCACATATGGATGATGTACAAAGTGTTTGAGTTGAGAGGGACTATTCTGAACCTAGCATACAACCCTCACAACTTAGAAATTTGGCCTAGGTTGCAACTCATCTATTTGTACAATTTTGTGAATGTTTAGAACTCCAATGGTATTTCTAAAAATAACCTTTACTTAAAGGCCTATGTATTGGTGCTTTAGCATTCTGTGAAGTCATTACTGTGTCTTAAGAGAGCCTAGGTTAGTAAAAGTCAAAACTTCGTGACTAGGGTTATGAACCAAGCAGCTTCGAGGCCGATTGAGCTCTAAGGGCACTTGTCCTTGCGCCCAATTAGGTTCCATCCTTGGTATAGGGAATAAAAAGTCCTAAAAGAAGGCTCAACCGAGTTAGAATGAATCTGAATAAAGAGTCTGCATCTCAGTAGGAGTTTAGGACTATTGTAGAAAAATTTGGCTAGGATTGTTATTAGTCTGGAACTAGAAAAAATAGACTAAGAGTCAGTCTCCTAGGCAAATTAGGAACCTAGCAAGGGTCCTAAGTTACTATGTCTATATTTAATTAAGTTTGGTCGCAGGAAGAAAAAGGCAAGAGTCAAAAGGTCAATCTTGGGAGCTCAATGAGGAACCTGGCAAGCTTCTTGTAGATGGTTATAGTCTAGTCAATCTAGTCTAGAGATTGTTGTGAGTTCGCATTCATGGCATAAAGTCAATACCCTCGACTCTCAGCATATGGTCCCATTCCATACATCGACATAGTCCATTTAGGGTCTTAGCACATCAGTTGTAGGATGCTTAGGCCTAAAGAGTCATGCTTCACTAGGCCTCATCATGCAGAGTCCATGAGTCCATAATGAGGCCTATTAGACCTTTACAACCCTAATCCATTTGATCCATGCATAAAACCATGGTCCTTGCATCCTACAACCATTCCCTAAGTTTAGGATCTCTATATGAGCCAATCTAGTTCCATCCACATGCTTAAACTAGCCCATTCTAAGCAAACCAACCTAAAGTCACGTTTTGGCCTAGTATAGGCCCATGATTCATATGAGCTACATGTAGACCATACTCAGGCCCATAGGTTTGTTGTCTTAGTGTAACTTAGAGCATATTCCCTAGTAGGCCCTGATTTCAACCTAAATCCAACATCTTGACCTCATTTATTCCCATTGTAGCATAAATCTTCAAGCATATCAAGTCATCATCTCTTACTCACCTAACTGCAAGTTAGTAGCCAGTTTCATCAACCCAAAGCCAATGTTGTTGACCTTTCACTTCTATTATTCACTGTTCTAAACTGTCGCCATATTACTTACGCTAGGGAACACTAAGAAGGTAGATGAGTAGAGTCCACAAACCGAGAGACTTCTATATTGAATGGATTTCAAGGGAACTCCACCAATTGGGTCAAGATTAAAGTCTAGGTCAAAGTCTAATATTTCTTCAGTCCCAATGGTAGGAGGTAATGAACTGGCTCAACTCGTGAAGATGATGGAAGAAATGAAACTTGATTGAATAAGAGTGAAAAAAAAGATAGAATAGGTCCAACACGCCAAATGAAAATGGTGACAAACCTTGCAATAGAAGAGAACAAGATGGTAAGAAGAAGGGAGAAAATGAGGGAAAAAGCACTCCTCATACCAATCACAACTCAATCATATAAAGGTTAAAGGCTGCTTATATGGCGAACTAGCCCTCAAAGGCTGGTCAAGTAAGGATATTTATTAGGAACCTACAGCCTACATCTAGTAAACATTTAAGGTTCAAGTCGTTCAAAAACTTCATGATATTAAGGAATGTTGGCATGCTCATAGCAGAAGAGTCTGCCCAAATGAGGACCTGAAATTGGCCCAATTTATGTGAATAGGCTTATACTTACCTTGTCATCATGTCTTGAATCCTAAAATGTCTTTTTCCTTTTTAATAAAAAATTTAAGTGTCATGTTACCTTCATTTATTAATAAAATCATGCACCCTTTTAGGTCTTTTGTAAATCCTTCCTTTTAGAAAATACTTCAAGCCGATGACGAATCCAAGGCTAAGGAAGAAAAAAGAAAGAGAAGCTAGCTTGAAAACTTCACAAAGCCAAATAAGCAAAAAGAAGAGGAGGAGAAATGAAAAAGAGACTAAGAATTTTAATCTATCATCCGGAAAAAGGAAAATATCAAAAAATTCTTTGCAAAAACCATGCAACTTAAAGGAACACGCCTAGGATAAGAGGCCTCGTTCCGTAACCTTTACTAATACCTCATCAAACCTGATAAATCCCCCCTTGAAACCTTTTTAAGGTTTCAAATAAGTTTATTTCTTTGGTAACCCCATCTGACCTAACTAGGGAGTGGGAGGGTGTCATGGGTGACAATGAAATCAACAATTAGAAAAAACGAGCATGGACCAAATGGTCCCATTAAAAAAAGAGAAAACCAAAACAAGGAGAGGGAAAAAAAGAAAGAACAGGGGAAAAAAAAGAGAGCTCGAAAAGAAGAGAAGTAAAGAAATTGTTGATTAAGGATAACTTCATCACCTATGCATACTTGGGGATTTCATAAGAGTTATTTGAGCCTTCACACCAATTCCCTTCTTTTGGTAACCCTGAAGCAAACCTTTAAAAGTCCTTCTGGAGGCGTCCCTCCCTTAAGCTACATGTTCTTACTCTCGAACTATAATTGGCCTGATTCTACATTGGACATGTTGGTAACCATTCGAGGTCCATCCACAGAGATTCTTTTTCATAAAGAAGAATTTCAATTAAGTTCTTCAACCTCTTAAAAATAGAAAAAATAAAGAGAAAGTAAAGCATAGCTCGCCAAAAAACATAAAATGGTGGACCGAGCAAAAGGAAAAAGGAAATAAAACCTTATTTGTGAGGACAAAGAAGAATTTCATTCCTAACACCCAACAAATCAAACCATTCACCTCGTTTACCACTTTTTCCCAATCAACATTGCCTCTAATTCAGGATGCTTTATCTAAACCATGACTACAAAGTCAATAGTGGATACTCGCTCTGTATTCTCAGCTTTTCTAAGTGGGCACACACCCATTATGCAAGACACGGGGCTCCCATATATTTCCCTACATAATTAGGGTTTCAATCATGGTAAAGAGACAATCATATTCTTTACACCAAGAGAGACTCTACTCCAAGTAGCACCATTAAAAGCATTGTCATCTACCACACCCTTGCACATCTAGGGCTTTTATTACAACAACTAAAAATTTAGGGCTTTTTAAGAAAATGAGCACTTTAATGCAAAACTAAAGGTTAATCCTTCATTAAAGAAAGATTTTCTATCCTAAGTAAGTGATACCTCATTACCTGGCCTAACTCAATATTCACTCAAATTCTTTCCCCTCATCCTATAATATGTTGGAGCCTAAGCCATAGAGCATCATTGAGCCCAGCCCATTAGTCACTTATCCTTAATTGACCCTTAACCAACGGACCCCAAACTTAGCATAAGACCTTCACCTACTTGCAAACAAGGTTGGGTCATAATGTGTCAACACAGTCAACACAGATAGGTCTACATAGTCAGCATACATGTATAGTCTAACCTAGTCTAGCAATTACACATGCATTGATACATAGGTGTTTAACCTATTTACTAGACCTTCCTCTACTTTGATCACTTGAATTGGGAACACTAAATTGAAGAAAAGCCCAATCGACCTTCGTAGAGACCCTACAGGAAGACTACGTAACCGTGGTAGCCATGAATCTACATCAAAGGTTCTCAAGAAGGTGTCAACAGCTGTCATCAAAGTTATCTATGCTTTGGCCCTCGCCTCAATCAAGCTTAGTCAAAGTCGGGGGTCCATCCTCATAGAAGGCTTTACGCAAGCAATTGATAGAAATGACATCAACCCAACTTCAGGTTATCAGGTAACAAAGGGTAAGATGATCTAGTCATAGAGCACACCTCATCCTCTTTATCTTAACATAAAAGGCTGTGTCAACATCCATGATATTTTGACAGTCAGTAGACTCTTATCAAAAGGAGATGACTTCAATGCCCAAGCAGAAAAAATGTCAAACTTGAAAACTTGGCATCTCAATATCTCATATCACAAGATCCTCAAGGATCAATTTTTAAGATCTAAGGTCACTTAGTTCACATGGATCTGACAACAGGCCTTCTGGCTCATACACAACAAGTTCACAAGGATCTAACTGCAGGCTTTCAAGCTCAAATGAAACCAAAATCTCAGGGATCTAGCCACATATTTTTAAGCATCCACACCATCAAGGTTAAACCGCTAGCTCCCAGCACAGTGGTACATTTTGACATTTCTTGGTCCCAACACAATGGGATAACCGTTGGCTCCTGGCATAATAGGACATCGCTGGCTCCCAATACAATGGAACATTTCACCATCAAGATCCACAAGATCGGTGAACATTTCTCCAATCCAACAACAAGAAAATTCGCCAAACCAGCAAAAGGTCCACTAATCTGGTGACAAGGTTAAATTCAAGAATCCGCTAGGTCGACAAATGGTCCACTAATTTGGCAATAAGAAAATCTGCTACACCATCAAAAGCTCTGCCAATCTAGCAACAAGGATATATTCATATGCTCAGTAGACCGACGAAAGGTTTGCTAATCCGACAAAAGGATAAATTTGTTAGAATGGAGAAAGATCCGCTAATCTAGCAGTAAGAAAATCTACCAGATCAGCGAAAGGTTTGCTAATTCGGCAACAAGGAAATTAGCTAGACTACCAAAAGCTCTGCTAGATCACCACAAGGATATACTAACAAGTCTATTAGACAGGCAAAAGGCCTTATAATCTGGTGAAAGGATAAATTTGCTCACTCTGTGAAAGTTCGCTAATCCAACGAAAGGATAAGTCTAAAGATCTGTTGGATAGACTATACATCCGCTAATCCAGTGAAATGATAAATCAAGAACCCGCTAAATCTCGGCACAATAGGACACTCCACAAACACTGCATCATTGCACAATAGGAAATCGTTAGGCCACTGTTGCAGCGAATGATGTTGGGCACTAAATCTCTAGGACTCACAATGGCCAAGTTTGGGCACTACATTGGTACATTCAAATAAGCAGCTACAAGTGAAGACCATTACTTTGACCTTGGCCCTACTCAAGCTCAATCAAAGTGAGGGATAACTGTAGGCACCTAAAAATAGCATCTCAAATTTTATATAATGCTTGATGACAAAATTATACTGCAATCTGTGTGTTTGGTGGCCCAATAGATTAATCCCTAAATTCGAGTCCGAAAGAAAAACAATAGAGTGCAAAATGCCCAAATTGACAATGTTTAACATCCAGTAAAGATCCAATTGTAAGAAAGATAAAATTATTAAGTTTAAGTGTCAACATATTATGCACCAAAACCTAATAAGCAACAAAAAAGATATAAGTTGCATATTCAGGCTTGAATTGAAAATGACATTTGTTCACTATTTTTCTTATATATTCCTCCATACTAACCTAAAAATTAATAAATTAGTCTCATTATAAGAAAAACTCAACAAGCTTTCAAAAAAAAAACAATCACTCAAAATGGAGGTCAAATGATAAAGTTATGGTCAAAACAAGTTACAACCTGGCTTGGCCCGAACAATCTGGTTGGCCTTTGGCACTAGGGAACAGGCCTTTTCTTTCTAAAGTGTGTTTAATGAACTAGAATCTTACTCAGATTTATTCACTCATTTAGATTAACCATAATGAGACTAGGATTAGGTTTCCTTTCTTTAAACCAATTCATACTATCACCTCTACCACTGAAAAAGGGGGACGCACCCTAGGTTTAAAGGCATCAAAACAAATCAGTTAGCAAGGCACCAAAAAATTTGCATCAGCTAGAGAGATCAATTATCATCAACTTGGCATGAAATCCCATTGGTCAAAGCATCAAAAAATCACGAGACACTTCTAATGAAAGATTACTAGCAATTGGAAAGGTAGAGACTAGGGAAAAACTCGAGTGAAACACTTTATGCATGAAGAGAGAGATTTAGGTCATTCATTAAAGGTCATCACCCTGTTGATTCGTAGATAAATCACGCAGATTATCCTGAGGGCATAATCTCTATCCCCCTTTTATTTTCTATACTTTGCTTCTCATTATGATTCTTGGCTTCGAATTGACAAAGATGTAATCTTTAGGTAGCTCCCCATCGATTGTAATTGTTTTTCTTTATTTTGGATTTTGTTGGACTAATGATTACACCTTTGCATTATTTAATCGTGATTCACACTAACTTGCTGCATGATTGGATGATAGTGTAATTGAGAGTTTAATTTCTCACATTAAATAATAGAGACCGTAAGTTATGACGGGCAATGATGTGATACACTTCATATTACCGTACCATCGTCCCCGAATCTAGATCCTCAGCTTGAGACTAAGAAGTCAATATGGTCCCCACACTGCAGATTGCTCGAAGGCCTTTTGAAGATTTTTTTTGATGCAAAATCAATTGCCTCTGTGGTTTTCCTTCGGTTGTCCCTTATCGTTTACGATTTTCTTTGAGAAGTGATTATTGTTTCCAAAATTTTCTAAAACTCATTGGGCACTCTACAAATTGTATAATTGTTTTCATTTTGTTTTATTTTTATTTTTCATTATCTTTCTATTTTATTTTTCGGTAGAACAGTTAGGAGTAAAGATAGTGAAGTCATTTGGACCTAGAACTTGGCCTTGCAGTGGCCGAGGAACTTGACTGTGTTTCTTGATCAAGTAGGCTGCCCTGTTCCTAAAATAAGCAATAGTAACTGCCTGGGATTGAAATTAAGATACTAGGCCTCATTCTGACCAGGAACCCAGTCAGGTTCCTAGATTAGAGTCTGAATTCAGTTTCCTGATATGTTCTTACAAATCTGCCAATTTCTAATTTCTAAAAAATAAACAAAATTTAGTTTCTAAAAATTAAAAAATACCCAGCAGGTATAAGGCGGACCATTCATACGGCATCGCACTCTCGGGGAGGTGGATACTTATAGCTTCAGATGGACCATTGATAAGGTTTATTGGCGACATAGAGGATAATGTTTGAAACTATTTTTTGGTGATGAAGATAGGATTGATCCATGTGAAAGTGGTATTTAACAGGGATTTACTAATTTGTGGAGAAGTTATAAGAAGATATTAGTTTCAAAAAATAAAAATTCAACAATATTTCACCAAGATTAAGACCAATATTGTTGTAAATTAACTAAAAGAGATATATTCACACTTAGTTGTGGAATAATTGTCATAGTTTATTTTCCAAAAGTACTTACCTGAATATGGTCGAAAGTGATCTAATGTCACATTAATTTCTATCTTGGTAAAGGACCTTCATTGATAGATGACCCAGCATATGAAATATGAAGATTCTTCTTGGTTTGTATTAACTCTTCTTGGTTTGTATTAACGTAGATGTTGTACTCATGGAATCAATGAAGCTCCATAATCAGATCCTCTACTTAAGAAAAAAAATCTTTGAGTAATTGAGTAATGTTCCCATATATATTTTTTCACATGGGAAACTCTAAATACATGTGTACTTGCTTGACTTTTAGCAATTCATACTCTAAAGAGTACAACATAGAGATTAGGAATGTCAGACTACCAATTCCAACATACTATAAGCTCATAATTCCCTCTTGCTTAATGCAATTCATTAGCTAGAATTAGAGTACTCTAATATCATACCAACCTATTGTCAAAATTTTATTATTTCTCAACATTGTCAAGTCAGTACATGTTTGGCCTGGCAAGTCTGTAAAGGATAAATAATGAAGTACTCCTCAATGGAAAAAGTCCTTAATAAATGTAATGCCAAGTAATGTGATACAAATATAGCTAGCATGTGTTGAACTTTAGTGTATGCATTATTTTCCTTCTAATAGTTAAAGTTGACGCTATAACTTTATTGGAATATAGGATGAATTCGTTCCATTATGTTATATTGGTAATTACACCTTTAAACCAAAGAAAATTAAAACGTTATCTAACAACTAGGTACTTTTAAGATATAATGGTGAAGTGATCTAATGTGAAACAAACTTAGAGTCTCTGCACTATATTATCTTACATTCTCTTTCTCCTACACAGTGTTGTAAAGAGTAAAACAAAAAAGAGAAAAGTCGTAACTGTGATATTTAGATTACTTATTACCTTTATATAGGTTGTGCGCAATTATTGAGCGTCAAAGCATTTAATTGGTTAGGTGTAATTTTCACTTAGTGTTTGGTACTGGTAAAAGCCACTTTCCTATGAAATGATTTTTTCATTTACGTTGTCTATTAAAAGACAAAGGATAATTTTTTTTTCAGGGGAAATTGATTTTGTCCCATATGAAGGAAAACAGTACATGTAAAAAGCTTCTTAGGTGATTTTATATATGCTCATCATCTCTCTTCTCTAAATCTCTTTCTCACCCTCACCAAAATCTCACTCTCCGGCATATCTCGACCCATTGTTGAGAGATGAGAGGACATTCATCTCTCTCTCTCTCTCCCTCTCCCTCTCCTTCTCCCTCTCCCTATTCCTATTTCTGGTGCATGCCATTGTTGATGGGCTAGGTACCATTGTTGAAAAAGAACTCTTTGAGATTTGTTTTTTAGGTAAGCTACAATTTCTAGGGTTTCAATTTCTCTAAAATTTAAGGGTTGGATTTGGGGATTTTTCTAATTCAACCAATGATTTTAGTTTGTTTTGACTATATGAATTCTAGGGTTTGACAAGCACAATTTTAAGTCAGAATTGGAGAAGCAATCCACTTAGTTATTCTCTCTCTCTCCCACTCTCTCTCTCTCTCTCTTTCTCTCTCTCTCTCTCTCTCTCTCTCTCTCACTCTCTTTTGCTTCATATTTCTTCTTTGTGGTTTTGTGTCATTGCTTGAAATTGAGGGTGAATTGATGGAACTTTGTCATTTGTGCCGAGGTTGTTTGGAATTTCTATCCAAAGTTGGGCTTGATCTGGATGATGACACTACCTAGTTTGCTGACAAGGTTAACAAGGGTTAATTTAGAGGACATTGATAATTAGTATATGGTGTTTCTCTTTACTTGTCCTTACTTGTCCCCCCATCTTGATCCTTCAAAGGAATACTTCCTCTAAGAACCCACAATTTCAATAAATTTCACCAAGATTTCAAAAACCCACATGATGAAAAATATGCCATACTTGAAATGGGCACATTTAAAGTAATTTATTTTTGCAAGAATATGAACCTTGGTGACAATGGCTGCCATAGAGGGACGAGAAGGAAATAGGAAGGAGATGAAAAAAGAGTTTGAGACTTTAAGGGCATAGAATTAGGCATCAGATGATTTTGGCTTCCATTACTTTAGTTGTATTATAGGTAGCCCATCCCATTTAATATCTTAATTATGTCTCTCCTTTCGCCACTGTTTTGTCTTTAAGATTTATACATTCCTTATTTTGCTTGATCTATTACATGCACTTTGGTACCATTTTTTATTGACATAAGGTTGTTTTTGATCCAAAGTGCTCTTTTGCATTATACTATCTAAGTTATTTGGGTGTTATCTTGGCGCTTGATGGTGCATTCTTTCTTGTTAGGTTTTCTAAGTGACGAATGATTTCAATGAGGAGAAAGCTGTGCACATTGGTGCTACCACTACTCATTTAGGGACTACAGTATCCTTTCTTAGGAACCATAATAGTAAAGGCATTTCTAATAAAATTGGGATTTCTCAAATGTTACATCATCCTTACTTCAATAGGGATGTTGATAAAGAGAATTATATCAATATTGTTTTGTATTATAGGGATACCCGTTGCTAAATCTAATTCGAATGCGACTATAGACAACTTAAAAGTATCTCCTTTCTACCTGATGATGAAAAATCGATCGAATAAGACTTGCGGAACCCAGATACTGAAAATGAAGAGATCTAAAATGTGCTGAATCCCCTACCCCACACTTCCTAATGCAAATATGCCCACCAATGGCTAAAAGAACCCAAATAGACCCAAATTGTTAAGTTTTACGTATAAATATTCTACATGGAATAAGCTTTCTAATGACATATTAGACACTAAGATCCAATAAGTAATGGAAAATATATATGTCGAATATTGGAGCTTACACTGAAAATGGCATATGTTCACTATTTTGTTTATATCTTCTTTCACACTTATCAAAAATTATGATTGGGGTCATTAAAAAGTAAGGCCAATAAGATTTTAGGTAAAGAAAAAATCACGCAAAAAGAAGGTTGGATGACAAAGTTAGGGCCAAAGAAATTTACAATGTCTATAGCCCAGCCTAGCCCATTAACCCAACTAGGTTCTTGCCTGAACTAGCCAGGAACCGAGCTGGGTGCCCGAACTGGCCAGGAACTGGGCTGCCCGCAGTATCCCAGCTAGGTTCGTAGCACCCCCTCTCCATTTCTAACATGGGTCTCAGCTATTATAGCTTTATATAAATTAGTAACTGCCTGAATTAACCTTACTAAGACTTTTCTATAAATTCAGTTGTATTATCCCTTTAAGCATTGTAAAAGAGGGCTATCTCCAAGGGTTAAACACACAGAAAGCCAAGGGACACAATAGAAAGAGAGAGAAATACACTGAAAGAACACTCTAAAAATTAGAGAAGACACAACAAAAACATTAAGAGAATACTGAGAAATTCAGAGAACTGACCAAACTCTTCCCAAATCCATTCTTAAATCTTTCTAAGGCATAAGTCAAGCATTAATATTCATAATCACGGGGTTCCCTAAGTCACTCAAGCTAGTAAGCTGAGGGCACCCATCTTTGAATCCTTCCCTGCTTGTGTGTATTTTCTTCCAATTCTTTTATTTAATTTCAAGCTTAGCCAAGATGTATTCTTTAATTGGCGTACCCCGTCTGCTGTAACTGTTATATTATTTCTTCAGAATCCTTTAAACTAACATTGTACTTTTGATTTATGTTATTTGATGGATCCTAATATGCCACATGATTTTTTGTTCTAAGTATAACTAGCTTGAATTCCTCATTTTGATTGGTGGAGGACGTTGGTGATGATGAGCAATTTTGCTATTTATTCCATCACGGCATCATACTTTTACCCTTGAATCTAGATCATTGGTTCGAGCTCATGAAGTTAGATGGTCCCCACACCAGGATTATTCAGGGGCCTTTCGAAAACTTCCTTGAAACAAGCTGATTGTCCCTTTTGGTGTCCCGTCTGTTTATGGTTCATATAATTATACTATCCCTTCAGTTATTGCTCATTTTAGAGAGTGGATTTGGTTTGTAAGTATCCCCAAACCCTACTAGCAACTCCATAGAGTAAAGTGCATCATTTTCTTACTTCTTATTTATTTTCTTTTACTTTATCTTTCTAGATTGAGTAAATTGGCTTTGCATCCCAATAGCAACACTTTCTACACTAGAATCTGGGTGCAGTTCCTTTTGGATTAGCCTATTGCCCAAATTCTTATGTCAAACAGGCATTACTTCCAGGATCTAGCCAAGAGGACTACGTCTAGCTTTACCCTAAGGACCCAACCAGGTTCCTAGATAGGGCCAAGAGCCAGCTCTCTGGCCTGAGCCTCCAGTCTTACTACAATCTAACTTATTTCACAATAAGATACATCAAATTAGGATCTGAGGGGGCTGCACCTGGAGTTTCTCGGTTACGGTCCTTACAGAGACCTACTTCTTTTTTAAAATTGTGTGAAATGCTTGAATGGCGGGCACTTCTCAGAAACACAGTATATGAGTATGAGAGATCAGGTTCTAATGTTCCTCCACATACCAAGTCCCAATGTGAGGTTTGGGGCAATTAGAGGAAGAATTTTCTATTCTCCTTAGGCCGTTTAGAGCTATTTTCACAAAGTTTTGGGAGCCATCATAAAATCGTTTATAGATTTTGTGAACCCTCCTAACTTTTTAACCTTTTCCAAAATCTTAAACAACACAAGACTTTATCTAGGGTTTGAGGATTGTATTAGAGCTTTAGATGGGACTTAGGTCCAGGCATCTGTGCTAATTGAGGATCAAGAGAGGTATAGGAGTAGAGAAAGTTATACTCCCTTAAAATGACTTGGCCGACATATCCTTTGTTGACCTCCAATTCATATGTGCTAGCTGGGTTGGAAAGGTCAGCACATAATTCTAAAGTGCTAAATGATGCACTATCAAAGAGGACGTGATGATCCTGAAGGTATGGCTTATAAATTCAACTTTTCTTATTTGAACATAATATGTAGGATTTTAACGACACTTTCCAACTTTCGTAGGAAAATACTTTTTCTAGATTGTGGTTATGATCTTCAAAAGGCTTTTCTGCCCCCTATAGAAGAAAGTTCATTATTATCTTAAAGAGTTTGATAAGCACTCCCCCCCAATAACACCAAGGAATTCTTTAATCTACAACATTCTTCCTTGACAATTACCGCTGAAAAAGCATTGAAGGTGCTAAAAGAAGTAGTTTGGTATGCTGGATGCAAACCCATCTCGGGAATTCAAGACTTAGTTGAAAGTTGCTCTTATGCATTGTGTGTTACACAACTTTGTTGGAGGCATTGATCCAAATGACTAGATCATGAGAGAAGTGGATCGAGAGTTCTCATGTGATATCCAAAGACCAAAACTCTCATAAAGAGAAGAGTGAGAAGAAAATCTAGTGTGGAAAAACAAAGAGAGATGCTATAGCAAATAGATTGTGGCAACATTATCAACCTCATGATAGAGAGATGTTCTAACAAAGAGATATGTTGTTTAATATTTAGAAATATTGTGTAATATTTATTTGTATTATTTTGGTAATTTTCCCCTGTGTCGTGTACTCCAAGGATTAGGGTTAGGTTGTATGTCTTGTGTATTTAAACATCATGCATGGCAATGAGAAGGCAGAGCAACCACGAGTAACGCACAAACACAAACCCTCTTCCAAAGCTGTCTATTATTGTAGTTTGTTCATGGTATCAAAGCAATGCCATTGAATATCACAAACATGACTAAATTTGTTAGTGAAACTCACTCCCCACACTACCTTCATCTTTTGGAAGGGTCAGGCAAGTTGATAACAGCTGTGATATTTAATGGGGAAAACTAGTACCTCTAGGTAACGGCAGTTAGAATAGCCCTATGAGCAAAGAACAGATTTGGGTTCATCAATGGAACCCTAACAAAACCCACCAAAGCCAAATGACAAGATCGAGGAGAACTGTAAGCATAGGAGATGGTGAACTCAATTATCTCATCCTGGATCCTCAACATCATCGACCCGAAACTATGAACAAGTGTAGCATATGCTGAGAGTGCCCAAGCTATGTCGACCAATTTGAATAAAACATATGCCATAAGCAATGCTCCGAAAATCCACCAGTTGAAAGCAAGCATAATGGGTGCAAACAAGGAAGTCTCGACGTCGGCAACAAATAAATTTGATGCGACGGCGGAAGAAGAAAAATTACATTAGTTCTTGATGGGGCTTAATGATGATCTATACTCACATATTGGAAGTCTAATCCCTGAAACGGAGCCTCTTTCATCTTTAGATGGAATATTCAACATAGTGCTTCAGGAAGGAAATCACAAGACCATGATGCTCGTGAGAGATGAATGGTATGAAGCAACCACTGCCTTTGTCATGAACCATGGTAACAACAGTCAACAAACTGTGACTAAAAAGGGCTCTTGTAAACACTATGGGAAGTTCGGGCAGGAAGAAAACAATTGCTTCGAGCTTATCAGCATCCAGCGAATTAGGGCACCTGCGGTAATGGCAGATGCTGAGGAGGTGGATCATAGGGAGGAAGAACTGGTTGCCAAGGTCAAGGGGCAGGTGTCCAGGCAGCCTATGCTACAGCAACAAACAACGGAGCATAGTAGAGTGCGATAGTAGGTCATAGAGATAGTAAGTGTTTGATGTCGCTAGGGTTCACCAGTGAGCAGGTTCAGCGTCTTCTAAGCCTCATCAGTTCTTCCAAACCTGGATACAAAAAGCTCTCAGGTAATTTACCATGGATTCTTGATGCTGGGGCATCAAACCATATGAAAGCTCTTGAGGAATTGGGGAGGATAGAGCCCATTCCAATTCGATTGCCAAATGGTGTAGTCAGGATGGCAAGTTTGCGCTGGACTATCAATTTGAGTCTAAACATCAAATTGATAAAAGTTTTATATGTTCCAAATTTTGCATGCAACTTAATTTCAATTTCTCAACTAAATAGAGAATTAAAATGCACTGTGACTTATAATGATGTTATTTGCGTGATATAGGACCGTGCCTTAAGGAACCTAATTATAGTGGGTGAAGAAAAAAGATGGGTCATCTAGTTCTAGGAAATTGATATCTCAAGTGCTAAGGCAAATGCCGTGAACTCTAATACTTTATGGAATAAGTGGCTTAGGCACCCATCAAGACAAGTTCTTTCTTTACTTCCTAAGATTTTGGGTATTTTGATGCAGTCACAAAGAAAAAGAATCATCCTTGTGATATTTGTTTTAGCGCAAAGCAAACTCATAGTTCATTCAACATTACTGAAAGTAAGGCCAAGGATTTATTTGAAATCATGTATTGTGATATTTGGGGTGGTTATAGAGTATCTTCCTTTTGTGGTGCACGATATTTTTTAACCATTGTGGATAATGCAAGTAGAGGTATGTGGGTGTTCTTGATGAAAGAAAAGGGGAAAGTGGCAACCTTATTACAAAGCTTCATGGCTTTGGTGAAAAATTAATTTGGCAAGAACATGAAACTAATTCGAAGTGATAGCAGAATTGTGTTTAAGAAGGGTTGTTTGCTTAAGCTCCATTCCAAAATGGAGTTTTACATCAAACTAGTTGCGCAGCCACTCCTCAGCAGAACGGTCAGGTGGAGCGAAAGCATCATCATATATTGGACACTGCTAGAACTATATGCTTTTAGGCTCACTTACCCATAGAGTTTTGGGGTGAGTGTGTGCTAACCGTTGCATTTGTGATAAATCGAACTCCTGGTAGGTTACTCAATGGTCAAACACTTTATGAAGTCTTGTATGGTGTTAAACCTAATTTTGATCACAGGAAAGTGATTGGGTGTCTTTGTGATGCTCGCGTAAAGCTCAAGTCAAAGGATAAAATTGCACCCCGTAATGAAGTATGTGTTTGTTGGGTATCCTTATGGAAAGAAGGGTTGGAAGGTGTTTGGTGTGCAGTCCAAAGAAATATTTATTAGTAGAGATGTTGTATTCTGTGAAGAAATTTTTCCTTAATGGTCTTTTAATGATACAAAGGGAAACAACACACACGCATATGCAATACCCTTGAAGACTTTGTTTGATGACATAGATTTTCATTCTTTGGGTGCAAATGGACCACCAAGTCTAAGAGAGAGAGAAACACATCCTCAATCTAGCCTAACTCATGAAATAGGGACACGGAATGCTAGCGTGTCCTCCCCTGATGCTAGGCCAGCCCACGAAGCCTCACTTAACGCTGCAACAAACACTGAGCTCTCTAATGCTAAAGTGCACACTAGGCCTAATTACAGGGGGAGCAAGAATGGATCATCCGCTTAGCCCAATCAAGCCAATAGGTTTGGACCATCAGTGCAAACTAGTGCTGAAGGCAACACTCCACTAGATCAAGCTCGCAGGCCAACGAGAGAACATGACAACCTAGCCACTTGATGGACTACATATACTACAACATGAGATTCCTTCTACAGTTTCAGATTCCTTGACCTCTCCTCTCTACAGTTACCTTCAGCACCCTCCTCAGGTAGCTTGTATCCCTTAGCAAATTTTATTACATGTGGTAAATTCTCTCATGCTCATCATGGTTTCCTAGCTACTATCACAAAAATTATTGAGCCTATGTATTATAAAGAAGCATCTACAGATCCCAATTGGAGGAAGGCTATGACAAACGAGATCCAAGCACTAGAAGATAACAAAACATGGACTTTGGTTGATTTGCCACCATGAAAAAAAAGCTATCAACTGTAAATGGGTTTATGAAGTAAAGTACAAGTCTAACAGATCCATTGAAAATATAAGGGCCACCTTGTTGTTTGAGGAGACCATCATCGAGAGGGCGTCGATTTTAATGAGACATTTGCAATAGTTGCTAAGATGACAAGCGTACAAACGTTTCTATATGTTGCTGTGGCAAAAGGATGGCAGCTCCATCATATGGATGTGAACAATGCGTTCCTCCATGGTGATCTTAAGGAGGAAGTGTATAAGTGTCTTCCACCGGGATTTACAACCATATCCCTCACGAAAGTATGTAGATTGCAGAAATCTTTATATGGGTTATGACAGGCTCTTCATCAATGGTTTTGCCAAGTTGACTTGCAAGTTCAATGAGTATGGTTTCATTTGATCATTTGTCGATTACTCCTTATTTACGTACAGGAAAGGAGATACTTTCCTAGCTCTATTTGTCTATGTCAACAATATCATCATTGCAAGCAACAATCCCAAAGCCTGTCAAGCTTCAAGACTTATCTTACTCACTACTTTTGAATCAAAGATCTTGGCCCTCTCAAATATCTTTTTGGTCTTGAAGTGGCTCGTAGACCACAAGGGCTATTCCTATTTCAACATAAGTATGCTCTTTAGATTGCTAATTAATGTGGGCTCTTAGGAACACACCTAATTGATTTTCTTATTGGAAAAAACCACAAACTTGCTTTGGCCAAAGGGAAATTACTAGATGATCCAAGTCGATACATGTGATTAGTTGGGCGCCCATCTATCTGTCCATCACCAAACCAGATTTGAGCTATGTCATTCACATTTTATCTCAATTTATGCAAGACCCCAAACAGGAGCACATGGATGCAGCTAGTAGGTACTCACTATATTAAAGCGACACCAGGCCAAGGTATTCTCCTAGTGGCGGACAGCCTTCTACAAGTTGAAGCATACTGTGATGCCGATTGGGGTGTTTGTCCTATCATACGAAAGTCTCTAATTGGGTGTCTTATTTCAATTGGTGGGTCCCCAGTCTCTTGGTGACCAAGAACCAAACTATAGTTTCTAGATCCTCAACTAAAGCAGAATTTTATTCGATGACCGCCACTACCAGTGAACTAGTTCGGTTGAAGCCATTCTTAGCATCTCATGGAGTTTTTCATCATATAGCCATGCGCATGTTTTGTGACAGTCAAGCTACAATACACACTGCCAAGAATCCAGTTTTCCACAAAAGAACCAAACATATCAAAATCGATTGTCTTTTTGTCCGTAAGAAACTGGAATTTGGTGATCTGGTTCTTTCTTACTTATCCAAAAAGTACCAATTGGTTGATAGTTTTATGAAAGCACTTGGGACCAAACAGTCATTTATCTTAGAAGCAAGTTGCGTATGATAGATCCTCATGCTCAACGTTGAGGGCCAATATTAAGGAATATTGTGTAATATTTGTTTGTATTATTTTTGGTAATTTTTCCAAGTGTCATGTACACCAAGGATTATGGTTAGAGTTGTATCTCTTTTGTATTTAAACATCACACATGGCAATGAGAAGGCGGAGTAGCCATGCCTAAGGCACAAACACGATGTCCCTTCCAAAGCTCTCTATTATTGAAGTTTTTTCATTTAGTGTTTCAGCTGTTTATGGCCATTACTTCACTATTATTAGAGAGTACACACACAGCACCTATATGCGATGTTAATTTTCATTTTCAAGGGGAGGGTAAAGGATTAAAAATGTTGGTACACTGTGGGTGGGTATTTATGGCTTTGTTTTGGTCTTCTATTTAACTTATGCTACTTCTTGAATTCAATTGCTATTGCAGCTTATCTCTTTCTCCTTTGTGTAAAATATCAAGCACTACTTTCTTTATGAAATCCTATAATAAGACAATCATTAGGGGATTATGCTTTTGTATTCTAGAAGGCAAAATTACATATGTTGTAATTTGGTTATGTAATAAACGTTATTTCTTTTGGTCTGGTTTAAAATGCATCATTGGGTTATAAACATTTTGGTGTAGTGAATTATGTTGATGTTGCATAATTTATAACAGTTTTTTACTAATTAATATGTGTTTTTCGCTTGCTTATTACTTATGTTCAACTCAACCTGCTTATTATAGCATGGGAAAAGCGAAAATGAAAGAGGTGAGTGAGAACAAGAAAGTCAATTCCTTTGGTCCAAGCCAATGTTGAAAGGACTAAATTTTTTTGCCAATAAGGTTAACAAAAGGAATCAATTGGATGGTATTTCAAATCTAGTTCCTTTGTTACAACAGCAAATATGGGAATTAAAGAAATTCAATATCAAATGCCTATCATATCATGTTCAAAATCATCTAAGAACCATCAAAAATGCATATGGAATTGTAGCCAAACTTCGAACCTATCTGGTTGTAGTCAGAATGAAAATATGTAAATGCTTCATATATCTATCAATGTGCACAACACGTATCTTGAGACATGTGCTCCCCCTCCATTCTTTGTATGGTTTTTGGGTCTACAAATTATCATTCTGAGTCTTAGTTTGACATGATGCATAAATGGTTAGACGTAATGATGATATAACCAATGCGACCGCTTTTGGGTCTTGTGAATGATGAGAATTTGGGGCTTCTTAATAAAAGGAATATGGGTTATTTGGATAAAATTTAGGGAAGGAGGTTTTTTTAATGATTGCAAACTGAGAGAAACAATTGCTTGATGGTGCTGATTTGGCAAAATAGTGGATCAGCTCATGTTAGAAGGCAAAGTCATTCAAAAATAGGCTTGCCACTGGTTTGGTGTTGAATAGTAAGGGCTTGATTGTGAGTATAAAGTGTATATTTTGTGATGAACCTAAAGTTGATTCTTGCCAACATATGTTTTTACGTTATACTGTAACTAGTGTAGTGTAGTGTAGCCTACTTATGTAGCCAGCATGAACCTCACTATGATTCAAGCTGCTTACAATGATTACTCTAGCTTTGTTCTTGTTTTTGTGGATTTGTTAGAGTTTTTTTATGGGTCACAACATGCTACATATATGCTAAATTGGTGCACATTTTCAAATTGAAGTTTAGTATGACTATTGCCTAACATGTCCCTTTTAACATACCAATCCAATGCATCAAAACTTTAGAGCAAGAAAATTGATGCGTGACAAAATGGTTGTAGTTGTCGGAAGGGACATCGCTAGGGGAAGTTGCACCAATCATTTGATGATATAACCCAAACTCATGAGGACGTGATAAATTTAGAAGAGAAAGGTGATGTTGATAGCAAGACCATTCATGAGAATGACAAGAAATCGACTTCAAATGTGCCATTAAATTTAGGAAGTGGCGAAAGAGAACCCGTGAAGATTATTTGGAGCTTCAAAATATTTTCGCTCAAATGGGAGAGGTCATTACAACTCTTGAAAGGAGATCCAAGTCAAAGCTTGATGTAGACCTACATCAAGAAATGATGAACATTGAAGGGTTTGAGAAGGGAGTTCTTGGGTAGTGCATTTGACTACCTTATAGAGTGTGAAAATCTAGTCGAGGGGTTTCAAGCAAAGGGTGAAAAGTAAGAAGGATCTAGATTGAAAATTTTGAGAACAATTGACTTTTGTAGGTTGGAACCAAGACTAATGTAGGTTGGAAGTAAGACTATGTAATGAAGAGTAGTGAGGAGTTCCTTTGTTTTTTGTTTAGGCACTAGTGTTTTTTTGTTTTTTTTTTTTTTGTGGTTTGCTTGCAATCTGGGGAAGTTGCATTTTTCTATAATGAGTAACGGGAAATCAATCATCTATAATATGTTATAGAATGTCATGAAATTATTTGATAGCAATATTAACTTAAACAATCCAAATTATTTATATAACAAAAAAAACTCGTCTTCCTTCTACCAAACAATAGAAAATTATTTCAAGAAAATCAGTTTCCTTTCTACTAAACAACGAAAAATGTGGGAGTAGAATTCATTTTCCTATGAAAACCATTTCCATGAAAAATGATCTTTTAGGAAAATAATTTTTATCCCAACCAAACACACTCTTATAGTTGTGAGTGCCTCCATTGTTTAATAAATATATAGTAAAAGGTTTCTAGTCCATCAAATCCTATGAGTAGTGAAGTCTACTGGACTATAGATCAAGTCTTCATAAACCTTCTTCATTTGTTTTTCAACCTATGTGTATTGATTCGCGGAAGATGTTATAGATAATTATGTGGCAGTACTGCCATCCCAATGACACCATTATAATTGACTTTTTGCAGTGTCCTAAAATCATCTTTGAGCATTTGTTATTTTCTCCTACAGTACATGAAAAAAATATATTCCTAAAAGACATGTTAAAAACATTAGAAAAAGTATTTTTTTGTCATAACTTTTCAAAATGTTAAGCTAACTACATTTTATTAAATCTATAGTCAAAGTTCACACAATTTGACAAAAATAGTCAATTATGACAATAATGGTGGAATGTAGGCAATAACTTATAGTCTTTTTTAGTTCAATTGAGACACGAAGGCTGATATAGGTAAAATTTGAACCCAGATTTATAGTAATAACTCTCAAAAAATTTACCTATTGACTTAACGGACACCCACATTAACAAGTTAGAGTAGGTTTAGATAAGTGGGGGGGGCACGTAGGTGTGCGTTTGAGTGCACACGACGACACATATATAGGGAATGAAGTATATCAAATGAGATGAGGGTGATGCAGCGACAGATGAGAGGGGTCTTGAAAATTACCCATGGAGTACACATACTTCACATACCAAAACACGCACGTGTGCAACTCAATTCTTCATTTGATGAATTTCACAATACAACTCATCAACTCATTTATTTTTGATAAATTTGACAACATGCCAATGAAATTTGTGATGTATATTTTTTTACAAAATAATTTGATTAAAATTTTAATTATTTAATTGCATTTTCGATTTTCAAGTTTACTTGTACTTTAGTGACATTGACTTTTAAACTAATGAATTTTGTAGATAGATTAATAAATTTCTGTATTTTCAAGAATTTTACAACAATATTGTATTTGCTTATATATACTTTTTGATAGCATAACAACTAATTAAAATTAAATACTTAATGACACTTTTTATTTGCACTCCACTCAAAACCATCAATGCCAACAAGTGTGACGAATATATTAATTTAAACAAATATTTCACAAATTTTCTTTAAAATATCTAGAAATACAATTATTTAGTCATTCATGTAAAGAATACACACAAAACTAATCAAGTGCATCAAATATTTTCCAAATGAATATTGAGAAAAAGTGAATTCGTATGAATATCACAACAATGCTCATTAATTTCCAAACAATAAGTCTTCACTTGTAAATGTATTCGTTATCTTTTCATAAATATTTGTCATCCTTCTCTGCATTTACATCAAACAATATGCTAAGAACTTGTGTCAATTTCTGCCTCTTAGTTCCTCCTTTGACAACCAAATTCATTAGTCATTTCTTCAAATTCGTCAATAATTTTCAATAGCCTTATTGTCTCCTTTTCTTCGAAAAAGTTTATCTTGATTGATTTGCCAGCACATTGAACATTCATTAGAACGATGATTAATAAATTGATCTACTTAAATGAAACAGACATACAAATCATTATATGACATGCATGCGTCATAAAAAATGTTATTTATTAGCATACATGATATATTCATCATAATAGAAGATGAATTTATCAATGATAAGTAAATATTCATCTCGAATATTTACCATATTTACCACTCAAAAATTTATATACACAACAAAGTTATGAGAATATAGAAAGTAAATTCTACAATAAATTGATCAATCATAAATGGAACATGTTCAGTGTTTTACACAAATTCATCATAACTAGGAGAAATTCATTACTCAAAAATCTTGTATTCGATAGTAATAAAATTTTTATTAACAATGATTAATACTAGTATTTTAACCAATTACAAGACATAAGTTTGGGTCCATGAGGAACAATAAACACGTATGTATTCATCATAATAGAAGGAAAATCCATTATAAATGAAATCTGTCCTATTTTTAGACAAGTTTATAATGACTAGATGAAATTCACAACTCTAAGAGCTTGTATTCATCAGTAACAAATAGATTTTCATTAACAATTATTACCACAAGTATTTTAACTCAACATAATATATGCATCATTGATACATCGATATTTATGAGGAAGAACAAACGCATATTCATTAACAATACTTAACTTATAATCAAACCACACACACCAAATTTGTCAAAGATAATAATATATATAGCAAATTGTAAATTGCTTAGGTGCAGAAAAAATGTATTCATCACCACAAATGCAAATTCATCATACAATTTTAAATTCTCATTTTCTTTTTAGTAATTCCTTTGGGCTATCCATAATCTTTTGCAATAATAAGCATATTTTCACTAACGTATTTATCAAATAAAAGCAGCACGTTCAACAATTAGTAATTCACACCAGTAAAAAATATAGTTCCATTAATATAGAACACATATTCATTGAATAAAATGCCATATCACATTCATCAATACTGAGTAGATCAAACCTGAAACATTATTTATGAGTTTTTTTTCCTAAAATCAAATTATAGGTCTCATGATTATCAAATTCGTTACCAATTTGTGAATTCATCTTCAAGTATAAGTCTCGTGATGCTAGAACACAAGCAAATTGAGTGGATTTGTTCTCAAATCAAAGTTATGTAATGGACTTGAGGTTTGAAATTAGGATTGAAGAAAAATCTTATAGACAGAGATGGGAATGATAGATCAGTTAGTCCATGGTACATACCTACGTACCATAGAAATATACACACCTATATATAAGAGGATCTTATTAAATTAGGCCAGGACAAACATATGCTGCAATCTACATATACAAATTTGGGCCCAGTTGTTTCTTTGAATTTGGGCGGCCCATAAGACAAACATGTACTGAGAAACACACGTGGTAGCTGAAGCAAGAAAATCTTGAGCAAGAAACACACGGGCAAAATCAGGAAAATCAAACACTGCATATTTTTGATCAAACATTTTGAGCAAGAAAATCAAGTACACAAATCGGCAAAATACATGACCCATCCTAAAAATTAGCAATACAAATCAGCAAAATCAATGGATTTTGAGGAACAAGTGGTAGCTGAAGCAAAGGAATTGCTCATTGAAGAGTTACAGATGCTAGAAGCTCAGGCTGGAGGTATGGGTGATAAAATTCCTCAAGCAAACAATTATGTATCAATCTTCAATGCAAAGTATAGCTACCTAGTGCAACTTTTAAACTTAAACATTGTTGCACATAAGGTGTTTGAGAAAATTCCCCAAAGGCAAGATTGTAATAACAAAATCGTTGCACATAAGCTGACAAGGAAGGTACACTTATTTAGGCAAAAGGCTCACTGCAGTGCACAAAAGTTTCAATGCAGTGTACAAAGGTTTCACTGCATTTTTGGAAAGATACCCCCAAAAAATAAGAATGGTTAACAATATTAAATTCTATTATTCATAGAATAACTATAAGTAAATGAACATAATGATTACTGACATTATTCTTATATTATAGGTCCCCAGAATCAAGATCCCAATGAATAAGAATATGGTCCCCAAGTGATAGGTATGTATGATTTATACTTCCAAAATTCAGTGCAATGTCATGTAGCTAGTGAATTGTTAAAGTAATTGTTATAGAGCTTATGTAGCAATAGGTATGTTTGACTTATACTTTCAAGAATATGGTGTTGCACACACTGCAACTCATGGTGGAAGGGAAGGCAGTCATAGAGCTTATATATAATTATAGTAACAATCATTTTGTCAGTTAGTGTACCTTTTACCTATTACAGTGAATCTTTTGTTGATGGCAGTGCATCTTTTGTTGGTCCAATGCATTTCTGCATCAATTTTATTTTTCCTGATTTAGCTACTATCTATCCTCCAAATACATTGATAAATATAATAGCTTCTGACAATATTGACTACTTAAATTGCAATTCCTCAGCATCAAGAACCCGTCGGACAAGAATATGTTGAGAATTATGTACTTGAGTTGATTGGACAAAGTGTCGAATCTGAGCAAGAAGCGTATGATTTATATAACACTTATGGTCTAAAAGTAGGGTTCAACATTCGTAGGGATTCATAGAGGACGAAAGCTGATTGAAGTGGTATAACAACAAAGAGATGTTGTTGTTCAAAAAAGGTACAAAGAGAAATGCTGCCAAAAAAAATGAAGAACATATCGATAGAAGGCCATATAGCAAAAGAGTAACTCGACTTGGTTGCAAAGCAATGATTCAATTTTCAGTATATGGAAATGGTGCGTGGACAGTTACGTGGCATGATAAGGTGCACAACCATCCTTTCTGTGATCTCACCTCACGACATTTTTTGAAATCACAACGAACGGTCACAGAAGAACAATTGGAACTGCTGAAACTTATGCAATCATGTAAAATCAACGTGTCTGATGCTATGAGAATGTTGAAGAAGGAGGTAGGCGGTTCACCAGCCCTTGGGTTCACAAATAGGGATGCATATAATGCTCTTGCCTCTTATAAAAGGAAGAATTTAGATGGCACTGATAGTAACACTTAATGGGGAAGTTGAATCAAAGAAAAGTTGAAGATCAAAACTTTTACTTTGCTTTTGAGTTTGATGAAGGAGCAAGTCTAACTAGCATTTTCTGGAGAGATAGCATAATGAAAGATGATTATGATCTCTTTGGAGACATTATATTTGATACCACTTATAGGACCATCAAGTACAACATGATTTGTGCACTGTTTGTTGAAATGAATCATCATAACACGAATGTAATACTACGATGTGGGTTTATTTTGAATGAAAGAATAGAATCATTAACATGGATTTTTTGAACTTTCTCGGTAACAATGGTTGAGAAGCATCCAAGGACTATCATGACAGACCAAGCAGCTTCAATTGGAGTTGCTATCAAAACAGTGTTTCCACAAGCAAGGCATAGATTGTGTATATGGCATATTATTGAAAACTCCAAAATTCACATCAGAATGTTCAAAAGCCAACATCAATTTGTTGACAAATTCAACAAGATTCTCATGCATTGCGATACTGAAGTGGAGTTCAATCATCATTATACCAGGTCAGTGCCTTTAGTAATTAACTTTGCCTTCATAATGAAGAAAAATATGCTCTGCAGTGAATAAAAGATTCACTACAATAAGTAAAAGGTTCATTGTATCCATCTTTTCCCTTTTATTTTAGGTTGATTGCAGAGTACAATTGTCGTGAGAATGATTGGCTAAAAAACTTTACAAGAATAGGGAGCATTGGTGCCCTACATTCAGTAAAGATTATTTTTCTACAGGGATTTTGTCCTCACAAAGGGTTGAATCAACCAACCGTTCAATCTCTTGGAGACTTCAAGCAACCACTGACTTGTGCGAATTTTATTAGAGCTTCCTTGATGTTATTGCTGAATGGAGGAGTAAGGAAAATGGAAACGACTATGACACTTCGGATGGAAGGCTAGAAATATGTTTTGCAAATGTAAGTATATTGAATCATGCAACAGAGGTATACACTGCTAAACTTCATCATATTTTTCAAGAAGAGTACAAAAAAGGGACAACTTGTGCCCAGGAGAAGGTTCAAGAGACCGCTTCATGTGTGCTATATAAAGTGTGGCAGGATAATGTCCATGAGTTTTGCCACCTTGCCACCATTAATTGGTTAACTGAAATAGCTTCTTGTACATGCAAAAACTTTGAAGATGTGGAAAATTTGTGCTTTCATATCCTAAGGATGTTCAATATATTTTGTGTTAAAAAAATTCCCCGAGAAGTACATATTAGATAGACGGAAGAAAAATATCAAGGGCTATGAAGGCGCCGCGCCGATGATGCAAGATCTTTCCACAAGTATGCCGGTACATCTTCATCTGTTTGGCGATTGCAAATGATGTGAAAATTCACTATGCTCATCACCGCTTCAACCACAAATACAAGAACAAGAGCTTTATGTCAGGAATTATTTCAAAAGGCTAAAGAAGCTATTGAGATGGACATATGCCACACATACCATCATGGATCAGAATATGAAAATGTGAACTCAAGCGGAATAGTCCAAAATCCCATTGGATTAAGAGAGAAAGGGCAAAAGAACAAGAGAAAAGTAAGCATTGCCAAGAAGAAAAGCAATCAAGTGAAGGCAAGAAAGAAGAATGCCGCAAGACAAGCAACAAACAATTTCACGCCTATCAATATCAGCCCCATCTTGTTCGCATCGGAGCTATCACTATGCTATAGCTATTAAAATTTAATTAACGAAATAATGGAAAAGTTTCATTTTCACTTTATAATTCAATGAGTAACCTATGTTGTTTTTAAAGGCAACAAGTGGTGTAAGGCGTCCAGAGGATTCCAACATGTCCAACACTAATGTTGGCGCTGCAATTACTGAGGTAATAAACTACAAGATCACAAAATATAGTCAAAAAAAATTTATAATTAAAGGACACAATATTTGTTGATGTAAGTGTCATGTACCATGGCATCTCTCGGAGATGGTGCAGTTGGAAATATTTGGTGAAACTATGAATGTCAAAATTGATAGCATGAGTACACCATCATTTCTTTTAACACAATTTAATATTTTGTGGATATTAGAGTTGATTGAATTTGTGGATGTTAGAGCTGTTTGCTTATTATAAATGCGCATGCTGCTATTGACTCTTATTTGGTGTCGATGGGTTGTAATGCTACATATTAATTTTGATCCAATGAATCTTTTATGTAATGCAGTGAATCGTTTCCCAATTGTAGGGAATCTTTTCGTAATTGCAGTGAATCTTTTGTGCCAACAAGCAAAATTAGGTTCTTTTTAATTGCTATGCTAGGGAAAGCTTTAAGGATTGCTTGAAGATTAGGCACTGTAGAGATATGCTAGGGAACGCTCTGAGGTTTGCTTGAAGAAGAGGCATTGTATAGCTATAATGAGTTCTCCAAGGAGGACCATAAGGATTTCAAGCCTCACGCCATATGGACTTACGTAGGATCCGAGCATTTCTTTCTTTCTTTTTGTTAACAATAGGTAGGAATGAAATTGGAATTGTGCCACTATTGTTGTGGCAGTTGTTCCCCTAATACCATATAACTATACTCTCAATCCATTAAGTAAACAGGATGGAAGTGCCCCTCAGTAAGTAAACAGGATGGAACGGGTGCTTGCATTAAAACTTTACTAACCTGTAATGTACCTTTACAGCACTGCAATGTAACTCTAAACAGCAAAATATGAAAAGATGTTTTAACAAAACTGTTTACGCGGCATTAAAGCTTACACAACTATTTTAACCGAAAAAGTACAATCTATTCATAATTGTCCTACCCAATAAAAAGCACACTAACATTAAGCCTTGTCTTTCAACCTTTGACTTTGTCTTGTAATGCGAGAACCAACAGTCTCCTCTTTCCAGATGCTATTATGATAAGCCTTGACCTTATCAAGAATCTAAGGAGCAATTACAATTTCGTGAATCGTGATCATGTTATAGCAATATTTCAACCTAAGCTTCTTCAACAAGGATGTCTGTTGAGAGCAAAAAACTTGTCAAAAATTTTGATGATATAATTCACTTGCTTATAACAAGGAAAAAAAAAGTGAACTCATATTGAACTTCTTAAACCCGATGTTCCATTTCTCAACATCTCCCATGTGCATCTCCAAGTGTCGCATTACATACACCCCTGAGTCAGTATAAGCTTTTCTTGAAACTTCCATCCAAGGTAGTTTCAGTTGCTCTAACTGTAAACTCTCCACAGAAATAGCTTTACCTTTGGCTGATTTGGGGATTTTACCAGGAAAATACTTTGAGAAACACTAAACCTAGGGAAAAAAAGTAGTATACATTTATAATAGGTAACTTCAAATATTAGAGGACTAGAATAGCAAAAGGATTAAAATGTCATATAGAAAATTACCAAGAGGCTGACACAAACAAGAATAGTACCATTGTCCACATTCTTATGACGAACAGAATGGATAATCTCCGCCTTCTTTGCCAAGAAAGTGAAGCACACAACAAAGTAATATCCGTTGTGAAACATTGGAAAGAATATCTGCATATCAACATAGTTATAAAAGCAAATGTAACCCAATTGCGATTGTGGTGCAACAATGGCAAAGGTGAAACATGGACAAAACCAACATTTACTACACAGTTTGTCCCTTAAAAGTTTTTTTTTCTCTCCAATGAACATCACAGTTTATCCTAGAGTGTGTGGATGTGTGTGGCATGGGTTGAAAACTGTAGATGCTATTGCTTGCTTCCTCCTTTTTGATAAGATAGACAATAACATATTCAAGGTAAGGAAGACCCTCATCTCTCTCTCTCTCTATCTCTCTCACACACACATACATATCCACCACATGGATCTCTATTAGCTAATAGTAGCTAAGTAAGAGGGAGCACTTTGAAGAAGAATCCCTTAAATCCAACTTTTTAAACCTATCCTCTTATAATTCAAGAACAGGAGAACAAGAAATGGAACCCAATATACAACATGCTTATGATTCTGCCTCCCCTAACACAGAGGTCCATAAGTAAAGGCACCACAATGATTTTGGCTCAGGTCAATATTTCAGCAACTTAGATCACAAGACAAACTCAAAACGCGCTAAATGCCATAAGTTAAACAATTATCAGCTTACCAACTTGGAGTTTGAGAAATCTAGCCAAGAAGTCATCTAAATTTCACTGTCCAAAATATGCTTGAATTTTTATACTTTGGACGAGAAAATTCAGCACCCCCATCCAATAATTCAGTCTATATCATAAAGAATCAGAAACAACTTTAGTGAAATAATAAGATCTAATCAAAATATTTCAGCTAAATATTTAAAAAAAAACTTACACAGGCAATGCAAGAAAAAAAGAACCTCGACGATAATGATTAAGGCTCCTTCAACTTTTCAAAATGATTCAACAAATAAGCGAATAAATCAACAACACCATGATCCAATTCATCTCCACAACCCAAAGTCCTAATTACAGATCTAGTGATGTTGAAATTCGCATCTGCGAATAATAGCTCACTACAACAAATAAAAAAAAAACCCCAGTAAAAACATCAAAAATTTAAAACATAAATCAATATATAAAATATGAAAATCATAAAAATAGAAATAAAACTCATAATATTACCTATCGTAGTGAACTTCATCCAATGGGAGAAAAGCCCAATCAAACACTTGTTTTTCTCTAATAGTTAAAGACATCAAGACATCAATGTGTCTTACAAAGAATGGAGATCTAAAATGAGGGGCAGGCATCTTCTTCCTCAGGGGCAAGCAATCTCCAACCGAATCTCTAATTGGGCTCTCCGAGCTTGAAAGGGGACTCCTTTCTATATGAGGAACAGGGCTAGAATGACCACTAAATCCAATACCCCCCACACCCACACTTCCACCTTGGTTAGGGCTCTTAACTTGGACTGACCGAGAAAGCGTAAAATCGAACCCTAAATCAAACCCAGGTGGTGTGAAGGTGCCTAGACAAGCAATTCCACTAGTCTTCTCATAAGTCTTTGCTAATTCAACACATGCATCCCAGAATGATGGATCATTAGCAAACAATCCATCATCTTGACTAGAGGGGGTTGCTTGATGACCAACATTAGCATCTCTAGGTTGTGTTTGAGATGGACCAGCTGTGTCCTTGAATGTTCCCAGCTTTGAGCAGTTAGTTAATATTTCTACCAAAACACCCTGAACTTTGTCCACTTGGATGCTCGCTAGGAATATCTGTTGTGCCTCGCTCACAACATCAACAACCTTAATTAGTTCTTCAATGATCTTGAAATCTTTTGCACACATGTCTGCATCAAAATTAGTTCAAAAAATCAAACAAATCATAAAAAGATACAGTGCATAAACAAAAGGTACATTACACGGCAGGAAAGGTACACTAATGCAGGCAACAAGGTTCACTAAAAGAAACATTAAGTACAAGAAGAACCTTTTTTTCCCTAATATCTGCTTCTTCTTCTTCTTGAATATATAGAGTTGGTGTACCTAATGTCTTAATTCTGTCATCTTCAATCCCCTTACCAAAGCCTTGACAGCTCTCCAACTCAAATTCATTCGACCCCACAGATCTTTGCTAGTCCAGTTTGCTAAAATAGGAAAGTCTCTACAGCTCATTCTCTTCTTGCACAGGACACGATCAACACAGCACAGCTGTAACAGAACATTAGCAAATACAAAGAAGTCATTAATGCATAAACTTCAGAAACGACAAAAATAATAATAAATACTAAATTTCGTAAATATATAAGTAAAAATCATTACCATCAAGAATAGAAAAGGGCCTCTATATGCACCTTTTGGTTGCCTCTTCCACTTATCCGTGCAAGAAATCAAACTATTTATTGTGAACTCACACCAATTGAGGTCTTTCACCTCTTTCAGATCCACTAAACTTTTGAGTACAAGATTATTAACCTTCCACGTTTGTTGTCCTTTGACAAGAGTGCTGACAACATATACAATGAAGTTTATCTTAAACGTATCACCCCCTTGCCTTTGGTTTTTCATCTGTGAAAGCACTTAATGCGTTTTAGGTAACGCAATAGCCCACTGAGCCTTCCACTCATCAAGAACCCGCATACACTCCCCCTTGTCACTCTTTTTGGCTTCTTGGACGGGTTTGCTTCCCCTAGGAAACCCCATTGTTAAATATACATCTTCTTCACTAATCCTTAACTCTTCATTGCTAGCCAATTTCACTGCTCGCCTACATGTATCAAAGTTTTCAACGAACCATTTGGCTAGCCTTGATTGGATTTTATCGACTCTCAAAGTCAATAAAAATGCAAACCCAAGCTCAGTTATGTCTCTCTTCTGCTCATCTGATATAGTTGGTAGAAAGTTGCACAACCCATACGGAGACATCCTTGTCCTAAGCTTAGTAGGATCATATTCCATTACTTAATCAGCTTTTCCGGGCTGCTCAGGGTCACCCTTTACAATTCAAAACAAATGGAAAGAAAAGCCTTTTAGTAACAAATAAGTATTCAAATCAATCTCAATTTATTAAAATACATACCTATGCCCATGTCATCTGCCTGAATATCTTCATTACCACTATCAGAAATTTGATCCTCCGCTGTTTTTTTTTTTTCAATTTCAAAATCAGAAATTTATCACTAAAAGTATAGGGAGCACAATAATATATAAAGTTTTGATCCAATAAATCTTTAGGCAATATAGTGAATCTTTGCAGAACTACAGTGAACCTTTCTCCAATTGCAGTGAAACTTTCCCCGATTGCACCCCAATTGCAGGGAACCTTTCCCCAACTGTAGTGAAACTTTCTTCAATTTTAGGGAACCTTTCCACAATTGTAGTGAAACTTTTCCCAATTGCAGTGAACCTTATGTGACTAAAAAACATATGGAGCATACCAATATCATCTTCTTTTTGAGTGTTTTCTTTTTGATGTCTTATATGGCACATGTTTGATCCGCTTCTTCCTTCTATCACTGTTATCAATGAGAACAATTAAAAAGCAATTCAAGTCACATGCCAAGAATCAACAACAAGTTCACAATGGATCATCTACCCTGTGCTTATCTTCCTATTGCTGAAGCCCCATGAATCATCTGCCCATCGCAAACAAGACTCAAAACTAAAGCACAGAAAGGAAGCCAAGCCAGTTGGTGGCAAGTTAGGCCGAACAAATTCTGGTCAAAGGCGTTGCATTGCATATCAAATTGGCTATTGTTAGATCTTTTAGCAAAATTAACAGATGAGCTACTACATCAGGCAAACTGAGTTCGTGCATTCATAGTAAATGGCTTTGTTAAGTCTGACCTGCAAATTTTTTCTATTAAATAGAAGTGAATTGCTCAGCTTGGCCTGACTCAGCTAAACCAGCTCTTGGTCTATATACCTATGAGTCTGGTCAAGCTCTTCTGGCTAGCTCTTGGTCTGGAGAAGGAGTGTACTATAAGGGTAGAAGATCTCCAATAATTAGCCCTGGTTCCCGGCCAAATGTTGTAGGCCTAAGCGCAGTTGTTGCTCTTGGAGTCTGATCAGTAAGGGAGAAATTCACACCGAGAAATCTCTTTCAACATAAAGAAGCAACAACCTAATCATACCCAGCCCCTAGCCTTAAAGAATCAACACTCGGAGAATGGTAAATGGCTTAAAAGGGTGTAACCAGCAAGATCCGACTTTCAAAAAGAAAGCGAGTGAATAGCAAGCTTGTGGCCTTTAATCCAGAATGGCTGCTTGGTCTTCAGTGAGCGAAGTAACTTACTCAAGAGAGTTCTTTGAGCCAGGGCAAGCGAGTTGATAATGGGGGAAGAGGGCCAATCTAAGAAATCCGCAAGGACTTCGGTAGATAAAGTAGCTTCGGTTGGATGTAATGAAAAGGGATTTGGTGAAGTCTATTTCCAGCATCTTACTCGGTCATGAATGAAGAAGGTAAGGCCAACGCGAGATTATGCTAGTGTTCCATGGGAGGAGGAAGAAAATATCTTAACACTTCTTATCGTGAGACGAGAAACTGGGACTAGGACTTACGCACAGCTTTGCTGAGAGATGATCAAAACAGCAATACAATCAAGTTACAGGATCCTGAATACATAATCATCACATTATAAACAAAAAGTCACTCAAGGATCCTGAATGGAACTATACAACTAATATCAGGACCAACAGCACTTATGATCGTTCCAAGCTTTTAGATGCTATAGAATCAGCAACACTGAAACCTTTTCAATCCACATCATTCTCCAAACATCTACCAAACGCTGATAACATCCTCATCTCAAACTCTAATCAGATTCCAGCATCATCTAATCCATCCCATCATGCTTGATTGCCATTGTCTCTAACAATAAGGAGTAAGTCCAAGTTATCATCACTTTAATCAAAATTCGAAACAAAACCAACAAAACCAAAACTAACAGAACACCGTATCAAAACACCAAAAAGCGAACCCTAGAGCCACCAAAACTAAATATCCAACTAGCAAACACCACAACAAACCCAAAACCAACAAAATTGAAGCTAAAATTAGAAACAAAACACACCTTGTTGCAGCAATATCATTCAAATCTTCTCCTCTAGGCATATTGTTCGAAGGATTTGAAATTACAATGAGTAAAATGCAAAAAAATCAGCAAGAATCCATGAATAAGTTGAAGGATAATAAATTAGTGCAAATGCGACTATTACCTTGTCCGAAGAACAAAATGAGCGATAAATGAAACTCTAGGAGAGAGAAAATGGCTTCAAGATGATGAGAGAACGAAAATTGGTTGAAGATTCGAGCAAACGAGCAGCAACGAGATGTAGGAAAACAGTGAGAGAAGAGAGAAAAGCTCAAGCAGTCAGTCTCAGTCGAAAGCAAGCAGAGTGTGAATTGTTCAAAATTGATAAAAAAAACCTTTTTTTTTTGTTATTTAACCCACCATAAAATGCACCTCTCACACGTTTGTCTACACACGCCAGTATGTACCTAGCACGGTACATATGCGTGTAATGTAATATTTTCCATTATAAAGAGATAAAGTGAGAAGATCATAAAAAAACAGGAAGGAAAAAAAGGTGGATTATTATCTTTAAATAGTAGTGATGATGGATGATGTCATCCTCTTTTTTCTTTTTTTGTTCCTTTAAGCTAGAGTAGGTGAGTCAAGGATTGCTATATACTAATTGATGTTAACCGACAACTGTTGATACCGTGTGATGGAAGATTTTAGTCATGAAAAATCTTTTTTAAAAGTTTTTGGAGTTCAAATGATAGTATATAAAAGTTAAATCCTCAAAAGCTTATTTTAGGTGTCCTTTTATTTAAATTATAGTTTCACGACTTTATTCACATCTATTGCTTGTAGTTCCTATATGCACATTCTACACTTGAAAAATTTACTGACGCTTATAATTATTAAAACATACAACTATTCAATAACTGCTTTTTCCTGTTGAAATGATATTGAAATCTTTTAAAAACTTATTATATGTTGTTTACTTGGTTTATTATTTTAGATTCTTTAAGGAAGAATTTTTGCAGATTTAGCTTCTAGCCAACTTCTGGACATCCCCAAACAATCAGAAATTGTTAATCATGAGAAGTTGAGCAAGAGTAAAGCAAATAAATCCAAGACAAAAAGAAATAAAAAGGAGAAGACTAGTATTGAGTTGGAGGATCATAATAGCTTGAGCTTGTATGACATACCTCTTCAAATGGATACTTTTGCCTAGGAGATCATTGGGAAAGTTGAATGACTAGGAAAAGGAGGTAAGCAAGTGATCAGATCAAGGAAGGACAGTGTCGTGGGAGGTTGGAAACTATTATTAAAACAGGCAAAGAATTCACAAGCAAAAGATAAGGATAATACCTTTTCTCATGTGGTTCAAGCCAATGAAGAAGCTTTGGCATAGGAAGCATTTGATGAAAGTCTTGCTGAAAAAAGGATATCAAATATCATTTAGAAAAATAAATGGGAAACAAGTGAGAGGGGTTGTTGTCTTGATGTTGTTTTAAGCAAGATAAGCGCAGGTAGTACCACATGTAGCAATACTTCAATTTGGATCGAAAGAATTTTGGTGGCCATTGGACTCGTCGCTTGTGGACGGTGATTTCGATTGGTTTCCAATCAAACATATTCCAGATTGAAGTTTCTATATTAGATCACAAAATTGAGAAATCGTGAGAGCTGGAGAGATTTCAGAGAAAGATACTTGAGAATACCATGAGATAAGTTTGTTAGTGGGCCCTATAGTTGGTCTTTAGTCTTATTGCTTTTAGTGGTAGTTTCTTAAGATTTATTATATTGTTTTAATCTTTTGATCATCTAATTATTAAAAGAAAAAGAAAATAAATACTTTTAAACCTACACCGCCGTATTATAAATTGAAAAAACAGATATTTTAATTTTTTTCATCATAAAGATAATGCCCATTTATTGAACTCCCTAAAATTTTACATGTAATTCACATAAAAAATTTTACGAATTTTTTAATAAAATTTTTAAAGTGCTTATGTGACTACCAAGTGCATGGTAGTCCGTGCATGCGGTGAATCTACCCCCTTTGCATGCCCTTTTGTAGGCAAGTTTAACATCCCCAAACGCACACACACAACCAAACCCAAAAAAAAAAAACCAAAACAAAAAAAGAAACTCCCTACTTTGCGATATTGGGTGCTTTTTTTGATGTTGCATATATGTCCAAGTTGATTATGCTGGTTCATAATTTAATGACAGCTTCAAAATAGTAATAATAATAATAATAATAATAATAATAATAATAATAATAATA
>JACYFF010010365.1:90700177-90739549 GCA_017589665.1 Selenicereus undatus | reverse complement strand
CCTGAAAATATACCTAAGTTGACACTAAAACCTAAGTTAAGCTTAAAATTCCACGTAAGTTAACCCTAATGGTTCAGCTTATATTTTCAAGTTAGCACATATAAATTGATGTATATAACTGTTAAACAGAGATTTACAACCTAGAGCCTTCAAAGATAATTGTAGTTCGTAAATTGAGATGGTATCTAGATAAAACCCAAAGACTTGCTCTATCGAGTTGGAGGAATGTATTAGATCAATGGCAAGGTGATTCATATTCCCGATGATAGGAAAGTCAATATTGGGACCTATTACATTAAGGGGCAAGCTAATATTTGGCCGAACGTGTTTAAGGAATGACAAAAAGAGCATGGGTTTATATATTGGGGATAATTTTATGGAATGTTTGAAGGAAAATGTTCCCCAATGGCAGTTTGACACCTAAAGGAATATTAGTTTCTAAATTCAAAACAAGGAGAAATGTCACTACAATAATATTCCAGGAGATTCCTCTGCTATAATATGCCAAGAAATTCAGGGAGCTATCTTATTTTGCAATTTAATATCTTGCTAATGATAAAATGAGAAAAAATCATTTTGAAAGGGGACTAGCTTATTATCTATGTAAGCTTTTGGTAGTACAATATACTAGGTCATTCCAAGAGCTTTATGATAGAGCTACTGTTTTTGAAAGAGTTAGGAATGACATTTGTGGCAATGAGTTGAGAGGAAATAAAATGAAATTGGATAATGGAGAAAATCAATGAAGCACAACCCATCACCCGAGGAACTCTGACCGAAATCCTAACAAGACCAATCGTTCAACCCAATTTGAACCCTATAAGCAATGTGGATGTAGAAACGATGGCATTAAACAATGTAGAGCTAGGACGCTAACGTGTAATATATTACTAGAAATCTGATTCAATTAATAGTATCGAAATCTAAATTTAATAATTTTATGCACCCTAGAGTAGGGAAAAACTACATAATGAATCTCAACTAGAGGCCGAATACGGTCTATTTGGTTTTTTAGCCTTTAGTGCGCAATTTTGGGTTTGGATGTGTGGATTAAGAGATGTTGGCGCATTTTAAAGCTCTGCATTCTCAATTTCCCAAGGTCAACATGTTTTATTCAATCAGTTTATAATCGGGCATTTTATAAAAAGGAGAAACTTTTTAGACATCTACTGTTAGCCCCCACTTTGTCCAAGCCTGAGCAAGGTGAAGATTAAAATAGATGGCATTTGTGCTTACCTATTTAGTGCTCTGTATTGACCTTCCCAATTCTAAATTGACCTTTCACCTCTCTAGTGTACCCTTTGCCAGCCTAGTGGACCTTTTGCTCGTCTAACGATTCTTAGTGGTTGACCTCTTGCTGATCTAGTAAACCTTTTGCCAATCTAGTTGTTCTAAATGGTTGATCTTTTGCACAATCTAGTGGATTTAGAAGTCATCAGAGTGCAAGCCTTAAAAACTATTGCCAGATACTTCTTACCTGTGAAGTTGGTGGCATCTGTGCCTCAAGATCGATAGTAGATGTATATAAACTTAGCGCCCCTTGAGCCTGAAGACCTGTAGCCAGATCCATCTGAATTTGATGGCATGAGACCCGGAAGACCTACAGCCAAATCCTATTGAACTCGTTGACATGAGAGATTGAAAACCTGTAGCCATATCCCTTTGAATTTCATGGCATAAGAGCCTAATGACTTATAGCTAAATACTTGTGAGCTTAGTGGTGTTTGAGCTTGAAGACCTATAGCTAGATTAATGTGAACATGATTGCAAGAAAGCTAGCCTGAAGACCTATAGCCAGATCCCTGTGAACTTGGTGGCATGATAGCATAAAGACCTGTAGCCATATCCCTTTGAACTTGGTGGTGTTTGAGCCTAAAGACCTATAGCCAGATCCCTCTGAACTTGATGGCACGAGAGCCTTAAGGTCGATATTCAGATCGCTATGAACTTGGTGGCATCAAAGCCTAAAGATCTGTAGCCAGATCTTTGTGAACTTGGTAGCATCTGAGCCTAAAGACATGCAGCTAGACCCTTGTGAACTTGATCGCATGAGATCCTAATTAAAGATCTGTAGCGAGATCCCTATAAACTTTGGCGTCTGAGCCTAAAGACCTATCGCCAAATCCCTATAAAGTTAATGGCGTTAGAGCCTAAAGACCTATACCTAAATCTCTGTGAACATGGGGCCTTTTGAGCTTGAAGACCTGCAGCCAAGTCCCTGTGAACTTAATGGCATAAGAGCCTAAAGATCTGCAATTAGATCCTTGTGAACTTGGTGATGTATCCGCTTAAAGACTTGTGGCTACATCTTTGTAAACTTGATGGTGTGATAGCCTGAAGATCTATAGTAGATCCATGTGAACTTGCTGGAAGAAGTGTTCATGGTTTGGGTACTCGAACCAAAAGAGATTTTGATCCGGATGCCCGAAATGTCGAGTCGACATAGTGATGAATCGTATCCAATCCGAAATATTTGAGTAAACAAAATTTGAGTAACCAATAATTTCGATTCAGGTTTTCGGTTACCCAATAATCCTTTTTCTAAAAATCTCTTTTCCTACTTTGCCTAATCATTTTGTTGTATCTATAATATAAGTATTTCTATTTAAGCTATAAAATGTTGTTGTATTGCACTAAGTTGCACGTGAAATTATTACACAATATTTTGATATCACCCGATATCTTACCACCATTCACATTTTAATTAGTTCACGCCTTCGTGAGGCATATGCTTATTAATATTGTATTCATGCCCAACCCATTCAAACAAAACAATGCAATGAAATCAAAGTACTTATCTTCTTCAGGTTTGGGAGTATTTGACTCACAAAGCCTTTGGTGAATGGATAATATAAAAAAAAGTTTAAAAAAAGTTAAAAAAAAAGTTTTGGGTTTTCGGGTACCTGAATCTTCAAAACGCCTGAACCATACCCTAACTAATAACCTATAAAAATATTGGTTCGTGTACCCAAACCAAAATTTTCAAATATTTCGGTTTGAGTACCCAAGATTTTGGATCGGGTAGTGGATTTTTGGTTCGGGTTATTGGTTACAGAAATTTTTAAAAACCCCTACTTGGTGGCGTTTGAGCATAAAGACTTGAGGCCCGATCCCTATGAACTTGATTGCGTGTGAGCCTGAATACCTATAGCATATCCCTATGAATTTAATGGCGTGAAAGCATATCATTGGTTAGGTGTTAAAAGGACCAAGGCTCTTAATTTGACCTTTTGTGAGTCAACGTGGTGTCATCGCTTCCTGATGGGCCTTGTTGAATGTTGAGTCGTCCTCAATGTTGGCATGTGTGCTTTTATGCAGATGATAATGATGCAGTGTTCTCTATGGTTGGATCCTCTTAAAATTAATTACCTAATAACTTCAAGTTTGGTTGGTGTGTTTGCACTTATTTCCTTGGTTAATCTCCATTTAAACTAATCAAGTTGAGCGTTGCATTTCAATTCAACATTTGTATAATTTATACAATTGCAGGTTGAGGTGACAAAGGCCTCGAAGGTAAATTTAATATCCTCCATATTAAATCATTCAAAAGTTATAAATAAATACATGAATAAATAGATAAAACAAGCCCCATTCATAAAAGTGAGTGCTCATAGAATATATGAACATACCATTACTCGTCATTATACAAATAAACTCATAACAATAAGAAAACTTAACACTTTGGTACCTCCCGGTTTGTGGAAAATGACTTCCTTGCCCTTTTTATTATTATTTTGGCCCCTAAACTTTTAGAAATTGCAAAAAGATCCCAGAATTGAGTAAAATATGCAAATAAGTTATTTTTAGAGCTTTTTTTAAGAGATATGCTTGTTTTAAATGATTAGCCTTCTTATAATGACTCTACTGGTATTAGTTATCACAATCTACTATTTATATCATAAATATTATGCTTTCTGTAGTTATAGGCCAACCATACTTAATAATATAATTAAAACTTAATTAGAAAGTTTTGACCTAAACTTAGTCGGCGCCAGACTCTGGCGTTCCTCTAGCTTCTGGTTTACATAGATTGTTAATGCCAACAACACCTCTCTTAGATCAGGCACAGTATAGCTCTGTTTTGTTTTCCACCTCAGACCGTGGTCACCAATAAAGTTTCATATTTTAAAGGATACTAAGATTTTAATTAAGAAATTATAATATTTGAGACATAAGGTTAAATTGATTAACGTTCCCTACTAGGAAATGTTTTTATTGAAAGTCTGAAAGTGAAAATATTACGATGGAAAGATTTAGAATTGACTTTAAACAACTAAGATCATCAGAGATGCTTGCTTATAGGGAAATGGAGAATTACGACTTCTCTTTTGCTCAAGTATGCTCAAATGATAGTGCCCCATCTCAACACTCAACCTCTCCTTTTATAAAGGGGTTAGAATACATATGATGCTCTATCGGTTATAGTACACACAGATTTTACACATGGCTACTGTTACATTCATATCATTACAATAGGCTGTCTTATTTTACAAACGTGACACTTGTCAAAATAGTACAATAACAGAGCAGCCACTTTTCATATCTTTTTATTGCTAACAAGACTAGCCATCATTATTGAGATTTTGCATACCTTCTACCCGAATAATGTCTTCCAGTCCATTATTATTAGGATAATCATCAAAATCTTCATCTAGTTGTAGATGCTTTGAATCTCATTTTTTAAATAAGTTATGGAGATACTTCTTTCCTTTTTCTAATAAGAATTTTCCAACTCCGATATCAAAAAGATAATCACATACATCTTTTGAAGTAGCTCCTTTTACCTTCATATATTTACTGAATTCATTATGATAGGTCAAAGTATTATTTCCATATTGCATTGGCATTACTCCTTGGTCGATCAATGTCCACATTTGATGGTAAGTATTAAAAAAACCAATGGCTCTTGTTGAAGCAACATTAGTAGCTAACTTATGTCATTTCGAAAACCATTCTTGTTGCAGATCTCTAGGATTGTCTAAATCAACTAGTTGAAATAGATAATAGGCCGGCATGGTGTTTGCACAAAAAATATACTATTTATACAATACCCTTATGCTTAATTTATGCTCAAAATAATTGTTATTTTTATATTTTTATTTGATTTTATTTTGTTTGTAGCAATTGAATAATTCGGGAAAAAAATTGTGAGCAAAACATGAAGAGATATCGAAAATGAAGAATTGGCCAAGCTGATTCAAGCCAATCCCTTTTATCAAACAACCAAAAAAAAGACCCTAGCCCATGTGCCTTGCACATGACCAACCCCCCTCCCCCCTTAATTCATTCTCTCTCCTCTCTGAGCCCATGAATCGATAGTTCAGCCCCCATTCTTCTCTCTCTCTTCAACCAACCTAGAAAACAACCTCTCCATCTTCTCCGCCAGCCATTGAAACCTCCTCCCACCTCTTTCTCCATTAGTATTCATCACCACCAACTCATTAACTACCTAGATTCTGTTGGAGCTAATTTCTCTAAAGGAGCAGCAACAACTCCTAAAATTGTCATTGAATTTGACCATTGAAGCTAAATATAGAGAGCTCAAACTACCCTACTTCTTAACAGCAATTGCGGGGTAATGATTATCCAGCAAAACACCCAGATTTTGTGCCAGATTTCACAAAAATGGAAGGTTGGATAAAGGGGAAAATTCGTGTATAAATAGGGGCTGAAGGGGGAGAGGTGATCATCAATTAATCCAGCAACCATAGCTTAAATCATAGTCTAGCTCTTTATTTTACTTCTTTTGCCACTAATTTTCGTAGTTCCTGAGCTCTTCTCCATTTTTAGTTAAGAGAGTTAGGAAGCCATTGTTGGGAGCTTTAAGTAGTTGGTAGCAGTTTCTTTCTCTCTATTTTGTGTCTTTTTTTTGAAATTTTTTGGTTATTGAGTTGAATTAATCTATAGATTTTGATCTAATAGTCAGTAGTTGGATTGCATCGGTTCTTCGTTTTTTTTTTCTCATACTCTATTCTTTTCCTCAGACTATTGCTCTATTCCCTATTTCCATTTTTGGTGCCCCATATTCCCTTTGTCTTGTTTAATTTACTTCAATGTTTGTTTTCTTTTTTCGTTCACAACCACCAACCCCTTGGTTTAATTTCCCTTTCTTTTAGTTCCTGCTTTTCTGCAGCATTTGTCTTTTTGTTCCCTAGGCCTTTATCTTAATTTGGTGGTACTCTAGCTTCATTAGATTTCCATTATTGAGATTCTCTTTTTATTTTTTATTTTTTATTTTTTTGCAAAAGCTTAAAGGGACAAGTGTAAGTAAAGTTGCTTAGGTTTGAACTTTGAGGCAGCAAAAACCAAAAAGGAATTGTGTTTTGTTTTTTTTTGTTTTATTTGTGTATGGTGAAACCTGATATTGTTTATTTAATTTAGTTTGTGTCAGATTTTTTGTTAGGTCAATTTATTAGTTTGGTCATTCATTTTTGTTTAGTAATTATAATTTAGCTAACCGAATGGGTGAATTTGATACTATCATCCTTGAGTGAACGACCAGTATTCGCTGGACCATTAGTACAAGTTGATACTGTGCGCTTGTGTCTACTTTTTATATCAACACTTGGCTTTTCCATTTTTATACTCAATTAGTGCACAATGTACCTCGACATATAGACATCTGTTGTAGGGAATTTTTGTTGGACCATCAGGAGATGTGAGAATCCAATGGATCTTTTTGAACATGCATTCTTGAAATTCAGTTAATCTTGAGGAAAATAGGTACTTTGGATCTGGGATTTCCATGATGGTCCATCAATTCCAAACCTATTGGAAAAGCAGATTGTAGTACTCTATGATTCCCAAATATCATAGGAATAATTATGATAATAGTAGATGCTGGCTGCATACCACTCATTGAACCATTTTTCTTAAACATGAGAACTTATTTTTCCTTGGATATCATAAAGACACTTTAGGTAATTAATTGGTAGGTCTAGAAGGGAAAATCTTTGGGCTATTAAGTCGGCAGAAGATAGCAGATTAAATCATGATCTACTTTTTGTATGGAATTCTGAATTATCTATAAGGACTTTATTAGAAGGAGAAACTCGCTCTAGTAGTAATGGCATTTTGTTTTGGATTTCCTCTTTTTTTGGTAGGAGTTTTGCTCTGATGATCACCATTACGGAATTCTTGAGTTAAACAATCTTCTAAAGAGTTCTTCGATCTCTAAATACGTTCAATAGAAAAGGAAAACTCGTTAAGTCATAATTGCTAGCGCATGAGTCACCCTTGCGCTTACATATTTGATAAATTGTTTTTCACAAAATCAAGTATTACTCTGCAATCAGTTTGAATAACAAAAGGTTTTGGGGGAAAAAAGATTAAGAACTTTTAAGTTCCCCTTATGATTGCAAGGATTTCTTTTTCCATCGTGGGATAGTTTCATTCTACTTTATTAAAACTTCCACTGCAATATTTACTGAGTTTTTCTCCTTCTTTGATTTTGAGTACCGCACTCCAGTGCTCATTGTTGGCATATATCTCAAGAATTAAATCATCTCCTTTGTTATGCAAATTAAAAACAGGAAGATTTTTACAAATCTTTCTGAAGTTTTGAACAATCTTTGAATCATTAGAGGTCCATGTCCAACTTACTTCCTTGATGAGTTTCTGCTGCAATAGCTTTCTCAATTTAGCTAAATCTTTAATGCAATCTGAAGCATAGGTAAGGCATCCAAGAAACCTTTGTAGCTGCTTCATATCTTCAATTTTTTCAGGAAAATTTTCTATTTTTTTAGAATATGCTTTTGTAGAATGATTTGTCTAACTTTTATCTCTGGACCTAAAAACTTAGTCTTTTATTCAGCATAAATGCACTTGTTCTTACCAAGTATAATACCATGATAAATACATCTTTGGGTGACAACTAAGATATCATCTTTGTGTTGTTGTATGGTTTTAGAAAAGACAAGGATATCATTGATGGAAGCTAAACAATATTGATTAACGTATTTGAAGATGTTATCTATTTTTCTATGGAATATTCACTAAAACAGATTAGGGTTGTAGTGGCATTTATTTCGTGGAAATTATGACAAATGCTACCCAAATTATGAGGAAGTTTGGAATTGGTGGGCTTTGGTAGCATTTGAAAAAATGCTACCGTAGCCTATTTTTCATGTACATGCCCAGCCCACTCAATTTGCCTGCTGAAAATTAAAAAAATGAGGGACTTGGAAATCAAACCAAAGATTCGGTCTCCCTATCTACTCTCAAAACTCACTTTGCCTTCTTCAGGCATCCCCTGCCTCTCTTTCTCAGACCAAAGACTCAGTTTCTCAGGCAAAATTCAACTACCTCTCCAGCGAAACTGCTTCAAATTCCAGCTATTTCTCCAATGAAATTGCTTACTTCATTCAGGCACAACCCCTTCTCATTTTCATACCACGTCGCAGAAGTCCAGGGTTTAAGGATTTTGGCACATAATTGCTTGCTCCGGATATTTCTCCGTCAAAGAGGTTGAGAAAAGTACCAAAATTGGTCACTGCATGTGCTATTTAGGCCAGGTCTCTCTCTCTTTCTCTCTTTGTCTCACTCTCGCTCGCTCTTTGTGTCACATTAGTATCTCTTAGTCTGGCTAATTGCAGTTATGCTCCATCTCAATCTAGGCTAGTTAAATTTATCTTCCATCTCAAGCTAGGTTAATCTTTAATCTTTCTTGCTGATTTCCTCTCTATTTGAAGTGACTGGAGGACATTTCTAGTTGGTGGAATTAATTTTAAGCTTCTAGCGAAACTCAAGTCTATTTGGTATGTCTCCTTGTCAGATCCGTAGATTACTTTGCTTATTGACACAGAAAAGTGTTTATGGCTGCATTACTAGGTTAGTTGGTTTGTAGGTGGGAATTTGCTTTGGTGGGTCTCATGTCATATACTGTTAACTTGAACCAGTTGGTACGGTTTAAAATGCATACATTGGGTTGATTTTGCAAAGGTGTGGCTTTTTGGTTCTGATGTACACTTTGGAATTTTGGATTTGTGCCAGGCTACTTGAACCAGTCCACTTTAGGTGTCTTCCTTCTTATCCATTCATAGCCAGATCTGGCAATGTAAATACCCTAGATCAGTAGTATGCAACCATCTATTAGAAGCACTTATTCACTCTTTAGATAGAACTGATGGCTATCATTCTTTGATGCTAGGCTCCAACAACACTGGGATAATATATACAAACTAAGAGCACTTGGGCTATGAGCAGCCTTCAAGGAAGAGTTCTCCTTAAATCCTAGTCTCAAGATGAATTAGCTATACAAAAATTTTGCCAATCTTTAATCTTTTTACTCTATATACTAATTTACTTCATCCTGTCTTTCACAATATGCATTACCATTTTATTAGTTCTTCCAGCATTTTCAAGAAAAACACGTTAAAGATTTCGTGAAAGACGTCGATTCTAAAAGCATGCTCAATGGTTTGCCTGAGATATTGCCTAGTACATGAAAGACATACTTTGTTGTTTCAAGTTTTTTGTTGTGCTTTTTTATTCAAGAAAAGGGAAGCTCTGGCTTAAGAGCTTTGATGATAAGGCTCAGACCATGGTTTATTTGAATGTAGGGAATGAAAATGCTTCATTAAGTTTGATCGATAAGATACATGCTAATTTTGAGGGTGTTAGATAAAAATGCTAGGATATGATATCAAATGAGAAAAAACTAAAAGGACTTTGTATGTCTGATCAACTTGCTTCTTTATAAGCTTATTCCGTTTATCATCTAATGTATGAGAAGAAGTATACTGTATGTAATGTTGAAAGTGATTCAACTTAAGCTACATCCCCCCCCCCCCTTCGCCCTAGGAAAAAGTTCATTTCAGTCAATGACATACCAAAGAACTTAATTTAGGAATGATAGGAAAGTCACATTTTACATTATCTTATATTTCGATTCCTATATCTAATTAAATAATGAACAGAAAGTAAATTCAAGGAACAAAAAACTAGGATATAGCTCTTTTTTATAAAAAAAGAAATGCTCAATCTATACCATTAATTATTATACTAACATGATCGTCTTCACAAATAGTTTGAAAATCTTTGATTGTGGAGGGCTATGAACTACAATATGTTTTTGTAATTTAGAACGCCGATGGAGTTACTGTGGTCAGGTGCTTCTTACACCTCATTTCTCTCTTTTCTTTCTCTCTCTCTCTCTCTCTGCCTAGGGAGCTGATTATCGCATCTGTGTTAATTTTTGCTACATTTAAGGCAGTTTCTTCCTTTTCTTTCTTTTTTTAAACGAACTAAAGGTGGCCTAAAGTTTACGATATTTTAATGATGATGTCTTATTATTCAAATGGTGTTTATATGCTGTAACAGCGACGACATCGTTATCCTCTAAGAAAGGGAAAAGGAAGGTCCTCTTTACTCATTTTCTCCAATGGTATTTCCCTCTTCTTTGGCCATCCTTCTTGTGTGCCCATTTATTGAATTTCTTTCATAATATTGGTGTTGAATACTATGTTGGGAAGGTTTTGGTATTTGTTAACCTTAGGGCTTCTACTTGTAATCATATTTATAAGAAATGTTGTATCTGTATAACGTGTGTAATGATGTAGTTTCATACAACCCTCGTTGATTTGTTGTCGTTGTTTAAATATATATTTTTCTTGCTTCTTGCGTGGATTGTTGCTCATATATTATTTTGTTGTCAGTGAGAGGATGGATCATCGAAAGCGCAAATGGATTGACACTAATAATTGGAATGAATACTTAGGAGGGGTTAATGAATTTTTGGAGTTTGCCATTAGGGACAAGGATGAGAAAGTCCCTTTCCCATGCAAAAAGTGTATCAATCGCTTCCATAGATCTAAAGAAGAAATATTTGACCATCTTGTTGAACACGGAATGATTGAAGACTATGACCCATGGTATTGTCATGGGGAATCACTACATGCATCGGGTGTGATAACAACTTTGAATGTAAATCAAAGAGTCGATAATCATGATCTAAATGATGATGATGATGGCGATGTGATGGATATGTTGTGTGATATCTTTGGAGTTTCTTCTCGTAATAATAATGTGAATGTAGATGAAGATGAAAGAGTGGAGGCCAATTTATGGGTGGGTGCTACCGAAAATGATAATGCACAATCTCCTCCAAATATGGAAAAGTTCAGTTCTCTAATGAAGGATGTTGATCATGAATTGTATCCTGGATGCAGGAAATATAGCAGATTGTCATTTTAATTGCACTTATATGATGTGAAATGTCGTTTTGGATGGTCTAATAAATCATTCGATGTGTTATTAAAACTTCTGAAAGATGCTATCCTTGAAGGTGAGACCTTGCCTGGTTCCATGACTGAAGCACAAAAAATTACTGATGGTGTGGATCTTAAGTATGAAAAAACAGATGCATGTCCTAATGATTGTATGTTGTTTTGGAAAGAGAATGCAAGTATAATAGAGTGTACTACATGCCATGCTTCTAGATGGAAAGAGCATAAAGGGCAAGAAGATGGTGTAATGAAACAAAGAAAGAAGGCAATTCCTGCCAAAATGTTAGGATATTTCCCTTTAAAGACAAGGTTATAAAGATTGTTCATGTCAGGTAAAATGGCCAAAGACGTGTTTTGGCATGAGAAAGAAAGCAAAAAGGATGGCATTTTAAGGCATCCAGTTGATTCTCGAGCTTGGAGGCACCTTGATGCGTTATATCCTCCCTTTGGTGCTGAGCCCCAAAATGTTAGGTTAGGGCTTACAAGTGATGGGTTTAACCCTTTTGGTAAACAAGATACTCGTTACAGTGTGTGGTCTATAATCTTGATACCTTATAATTTGCCTCCATGGTTGTCCATGAAAAAAGAAAATTTCATTCTATCACTACTTGTTCTTGGACCTAAAGCACCGAGTAACGATATTGATGTGTACTTGCAACCTCTTATTGAAGAGTTGATAGAATTATGGGAAGCTGGGGTACCAACATATTATGCAGCAAGTGACCAAATTTTTCAGTTGCATGCAGTTCTTATGTGGACAGTAAATGATTTTCCTGCATTAGGCAATTTGTTTGGTTGGAATATGTATGGAAAATTTGGTTGTCCTTCTGCAACATGAATACATGCTCCATAAGATTGAAATATGGCAACAAGTTTTCTTTTATGGGACAGCGACATCTCTTTGATGATTTGACCAATTATAAGCCACCATCTGGAGCATAAATATTGGAGAAAGTGAACAATATTGAGTTCACTTTAGGTAAAATGAGTGGTCAAGCGATTGGTTTTCCTGAGTATACATGGAAAAAAAAGAGCATTTTTTTAAAACTTCCTTATTAGGAGCACAATCTAGTATGTCATAATCTTGATGTGATGCATATAGAAAAGAATGTTTGTGACTATATCGTTAGCACTTTGCTAAATATTGATCATAAATCAAAAGACAATCTTAAAGCTCGTCGTGATATTCAACATTTGGGCATAAGGAATAAATTATGGCCTCAACGACGTGGTGAATCTAGAAGGGTATATTTGCCACTAGCATGTTTTAATATGGGTAAGGAGGGGAAGAATTTCTTTTATGAAACTTTGGAGAATGTGAAATTTCCTGTTGCATTGGGAGGAAATATAGATGATAGGGTCACATCAATTTTGATTGAACTAAGTACCATATTTCGAGTGTTATGTGGAAAGACTTTGCATGTTCATGAGCTGGACTTGATTGAAGCAAAAGTTGCAAGAGTTCTTTGTTGTTCAGAGAAGATCTTTCTGCCTGTCTTCTTCACTATTATGGTGCACTTGATTGTTCATTTGACACATAAAGCTAGGGTTGCAGGACCAGTTATTTATCGTTGGATGCATTCAGGCGAAAGGTAACAAACAATATATTTTTTCTTAAATATTTTATATATACATTAGTTTATATAATTTTTGTGTTAATATGCAAAATGAATGTTTTTTTCTGTAATAAAAAAAAATCAAGCACTTGAAAGAGCGCAAATCTGATGTGGGCAATCTAGTATGCCCAGAAGGTTCTATGGCAGAAGAATATATATATATATATAGCCAAAGAATGTCTCTATTTTGTTTCACAATATTTGAAAGGGCTTGAATCTAGTAATCAAGCTCGAAATAATGCCTCTAGTGCAACTCAGGAAGATGAATCATGTCTTTTTCCAAGTGAAGGGACACCTTACAGGAGTATTGAGGGACTTAGGATGGATGAAAACACATGGAAGCAAGCACATCGCTAGGTGCTTTTTAATTGTGAAGACACAAACCTTGAATCTTTAAAGAAGTAAGTTTTGAAGAAATTACTATAACATAATTCAATATTATGAGATCTTGTCATTAACATAATCATTTTGTTTATAAATGCATAGACAGCATGTTGCTTATATTAACATAATAACGAGGCGAAGACGTCCGACACCACATGACAAGGAGCGGTTGCATAGTGAAGGGTATAGTTCTTGGTTAAATTAATATGTATGTATTACTCATTTTTTTAATGATATTGCATTGTATTTATGATATTTATATATCTTAACCATCTCTCTTATTTGATGTTGAATTAGGTGAAAAGCCCAGAAGGATTAACTGATGATCGAGTCACGACTCATATCAAGTCACTAGCTCAGGGTCCTAATTTCATTGCAAAAAGACTCCAAGCTTTCGATGTCAAGAATGGTTATCACTTTAGAACAAGAGAGTATGAGACAAATATGAGTACTCAAAATAGTGGTGTTATAGTTGTTGCAAAGATTCAAAGCTATGCTAGTTCTAGTGATATAAGGCCAATGGTTGGAGAAGTTGTCTATTATGGCCGCATCATTGAAATGGTCGAATTTGATTATTATGGAGATTTTAAGGTGGTTTTATTGAGATGTGAATGGGTTGATGTAACCCAAGGGAGGGAACAAAGAGAAATGGATTGGGGCATACATTGGTGAATTTTCGATATTTGATACATACTGGCCACATATTGAATGACTAGCCCTTCGTGCTCCCCTCTCAAGTACAAGAAGTCATATATGTACAAGATCGGTGAGAAACTGAATGGTGTGTTCCTATACCTATGAAACCGAGGGAGATATATGATCTTGGGGAAGATGCCAAAGATGAAGATGTTTTTTTCATGGATACTAAGTCTCACATAATCCAGATTGAAGGAGCTAGTCAGGCAGAAATTGATGTATCGTCTTTGGTTGAAGGGACATATGTAGAAGATGACCATATGGAAGATATAGATGAATAAGATGAGCTTGATTCTTAATTTGTGAACTGTGACAGTGCAATTCCTAAGTTATTTTTGGAATGCATGTATACTTGTCTAGTGTCTTCATAATTTAATTAAGTAGTTGTTTGAAGGGCTTTAATATTAGGCCTGTGCATGTACGTGTGAGATCTTATTAATTTTGTGTTATAGGTATCACGGGAAAAGAAAGAGATCACGAACAGTAGACAGTGGTCTTCAAAATGAGATGACTTCTTGTAATACCGCCTCTGCCTCTGATGCTGAAATTAAGTAAAATGTGATCACACAATCTGGTGCTCAGTCAGTTCCATCTAATGGTAGTCCTGTTAGCGATCACGAGTTAAGTGAAGGCAAACTTATTTTAATATGAGTACTCAGTTTTAGCGATGAGTTGGATGTTGAAATTCTTTGTACTTTTTGGATGGTATTTTTTTGTAATATAAAAGATGAAGTTAACAACCACTGTGCTGTAGTTGTTTTTTGTTTATTTTATGTGAAAGTTATATAATATTTTATATTTTATATTTTATGCTTATAATATTATATGAAATATTTGAAGCTTCTGATACTTCATCTAAGAAACAAAGAGGACATACTTTGATGGCTCATATTTGGAGTCAACCTAAAGAAACGAGAATACTAGTGGAGTGGAACAAACGGTGGCAGCCAATCGGTAATGAAGGGTCAGATCTGGCTTACTTTGTGGGTAAAATAGAAGGAAATCCAATGCTATGTTCCTTGTCATACACTGACTGGCGGCGAGTTCCAAAAGAAGAGAAAAGGGGACTTCTTGAAATTGTTAAGGTATACTATAAATACTGTTAAGGAATGTTTTATATGATATGTTGTACCCTTTAAAGCATGAATTTTGTTTTCCTTGGCAGTCAAAATTCATCATTCCTAATCGAGCAGCCGAAAGTTACGTGGTAAAATCAATGGGAAGGAAATGGAGCAACTTTAAGGCTGACCTTAAACTCGAGCATTATGAGCCAAACCGTAGAAATGTTTCTTCCATTATGAATGAGCATAGACCTGATTATGTAGCCAAAGATCAATGGATTTCTTTGGTAGCATATTGGATTTCTGATAAAGGAAAGGTAATTGCTACAGCTCTTCTAATCTTCTGGCCACATACTTCCATTATGAATGACCTGAAACTTGGTAGTGTCAAAAATAGGAAAAGTCGTGCAAATTAAGTTAAGGCACATACTGCTAGGGTTGTCAAAGTCTAACCCGACACGATAACTCGACCCGAACCCAACCCGAATTTACTAAGAGAAACACAAACCTGACCTAAACCGAACCGATTTCGACCCGAAGTCAACACAATTTGACCATTTAGTGTGAAAACGTTTTATTTTTCAGTTTTGAGCAAATCTAAGCTATTTTCAAGGCCAACACGAAATTGACCCGTTCATTAAATGGGTCGACCTGACCCGACCCGTTTGACAACCCTGATACTACTGGATCGAAAAGCTTTGCTCGCGTGATTGCAAAAAGGTTTTTTATTTGTTTATTACTCATTGTTGTTTGTAGTCCTATAACATATTCCTCCTATTTCTTATAAATTTGTATTGTGATCTGCTTTACTAGACTGTCAATGGAGTGGAACCTTCAAGAGCTCATGTATACGTAGACACTCATAAGGATCGCAAGACTCAACCTTCACCCGTGGATGAAAAGTCCAAGCAAGTTGTGGTAAGTGATTGAGGAAATGGGTGAATATTTTGTGAAAAGGCATATTATGGTTAGTGTTGCCCATCAAGAAAAGTCTAAGCAAGTTGCTCCCACTTGGACTTTAAAATAGAAAATGCCCTTATAAAACTAATAGCACAAGGGGCTCAAATTGAATTGGTTAAGCCTAACCTCCTATGACGACAATGCAGGAACTGAGATTGGCTTTCCTTGGCTTCCTAATTGTATTTATGCCGGCATATTATGTAACTACTGCTGTAGGCATTGTTTAGGTGCTGTATAAGCATGAACTTGCTGCCATGACATGAAATTAATGTTTACAAGCATGAACTTGCAGGTTATATTGAATACTTGAATCTTGTAATGGCATATTCAATGTTCTGGGTAGTGTTGTGTGGAATAATGCTAGTTTTTTTTTTTATTTTGTAGCATTTTACAGGACAGGTGGTAAAGAGGTTACAAATGGGAATGTTGCTTAGGAAGGTGATGTTTACTCTCAAGTTATGAAGGAAGTTTTAGGGGAGGAAAGAAGAGGTCGAGTTCGTGGTTTAGGGCTTGTTTCATCATCTTTGGCATCCCTTTCATCAACTCAATGTGGAGAACATCTGGATGATGATCATGATCAATGCAGTGAAAGAAGGGAGTTCTTAGAAGCTGAGAATAAAAGATTAAAAGATAAATTAATACGTCTTGAAGGGCAACAAACTGAAGTTTTAACTAAAATAGCAAGGCTAAGAGCCCTAGTTGATGATAGTATGACGGATGGTGCCACACTATCTAATTCAATCAAGACACAAAATGGAAATGTAAGTTTGTTTGTGTTTAATGTTTTTAATATTCAGACACTAAATTATGATTATGACTTTTTCTAAGTGTTCTCCTTTTATTCTTCTTCATTTATAATTTTTCCCTATGCAGATTACTCGAAGGTCGCAAACATAGTGTATAAAAGCTGGATTGGCTGCCACCGTTTCTTTAGGTGCATAGCTTCTGGTTATCTTTTATTATTAGGAATTTGCTATTTTATGATTTTACTTCTTCCTGTCCATCCCCACTAGCAACGATGTAGAATTGACTTCATTAAAGGATGGTATGTTGTGTTGCGAGTGATGTTTTATGGTATTGACTCTGTCAAAGGATGTTACTGGGCTGGCGGTAGTTTACTGGTTGTGTTTGCTAGTACTGTGCTATGTTTGCTGATGGTATTGACTTGTCAAAGGATGTTACTTGGTTGGTGGTAATTTACTGGCTATGTTTGCTGGTAGTGTGTTGCGTTTGCTGATGGTACTGACTCTGTCAAAGGATGGTACTTGCTTGGTGGTATTGTGTAATTACCTTTGCATCCTCACATTTACAACAAGTGGTTTCGAGCTTCCTTTTCGGTTTTTTTTTTCTTGAATGGGTCGCAGACACGAGCTACTGCAGTGCGCAGACCCTGCTCTTCTTTTCTCTTCTTTCTCTCTCTAGATTCTGGAAGATCCCCTTTGTCAAAACTCTAACCCCCCCCCCCTATCTGTCTAATTCCAGGGGGCAGCTTGAGCCTTGAGCTAGGCCCTTCAATTTAATTTAAATGCTCTTTGTTTTAAATTTTTAATTATTTATTGCTTTGTTTAATTGATTGTGAGGTTTTTTTGGGGTTGTTGAAAATTTTAGTGACTCATTTGTGGTGTTGATTATTGGGTTGAATTAGTTGAATAGACGATACATCTAGTACTCCTATGTGTTCGGTCTCCTCTAGATCTTTAAATTGTCTGTGAACAGCATGCATTTGAGTTCTTGACAAATACCCTTGCAGTGACAACAAGATTACGTGCCTATTGTTCCGTGGTGTTCTGTCGGTGTAAGGAATAATGGTTTTGGGTCTTTTGCTTGAAAAGTGAGAAGGAATTCCAAAGGGAAAAAGTGGGGGTAATATATGACTTTAAGCTGAAGTCATTATAAAGATTACATCAGGATAGGCATAGTGCTATTCATTCAATCAATTTAAGTTCAATGAACTAGTGATGTAAGGAAGCTTGATCATTTTGTCTAGAATCCTGTAGTTAAACATATTGATTCAAGTTCTTGTTTTAATTCATTTGCAATTAAATATATATATATATATATATATATATAAAATAAAAATAAATTCCCAGAAATTGATGACTCATGCCTGTGAAAGATTTGAGCTTCTTTCTATTTGTGCGTTTACTGTCCATTATTCTCCTTATTCTTTGGGGAAGCAAGCATGGAGCTTCCCTCTTAATTTATTCTTGTTTTCATTCTTTTTCTTCTTTCTCTCTGCCAATTCTATACTTTCTATATTTTATAGTCTCTGAGTGGTGGTATTATTCTTGTCTTGTTTTGATAATACCTTGTGCTATAAAGTGCCCTGTTTTCACTGCGAAATACTCTGAACTATTTGTGATATCTAAGTGCATATACAACATGTGCTAGTATTGTCACGGGTCCCCTACCTCACCATTTATTCTGATGACACAAGTGTTCCATTTGACTAATCGTGAATGGCACCTTATAAGCTGGATTTTATAATACTAGTTTGGGCCCGTGCTTTGCACGGAGTATATTCAAATAGATATTCTGTAGATATGTTATCGAAATAATAAACAAATAGTTATGGTAGACATGATTAATATTATAATTTAGAGGAGATAATGAAAAAATTCAATAAAAAAGTTAAATATACAGTAACTTCGTGCATAACTAATTGGATTAATAATTAAAAAGTATATGATTGTGACAAAAGTCTATATAAGTATGATGGAGACAGTAGATAGTGAATTTGTTACAAACCATGCCAACACCATGTTTTTTTCGTTGAGAAATCAACTCAACCCACACTAACCCACACTCACCCACTCTTTCCCCCATCTTCCCACACTTTAAAAAAAATATAACTCATTCTCACACTCACCCACTCCTTCTCACACCAACATAAAACAACCATTTCTCATATTTTAAAAATTTTTAGAATTTACGTAATTGTGTGTATGAATAAGCTGATAGCAATTATAAGCAATTTTAATTTTTCAGATGTCCTAAAACAGTTTTATTTTTTTTGTTTTTCATTATTTTTATAATTTTCATTATTTTTTATTTTTTATTCTTTATTTCTATTTTCTATTTTTTATTTTTTATTTCTATTTTTTATTTTTTATTTTTTTACTGTTTTGTATTTATTTTTATTTTTGTTTTTATTTTTTATTTTTTTTATTTTTTTATTTTTTTATTTTTTTATTTTAAATTTTTTTTTATTATTTGTTTTTTAGTTTTTTATCTTTAAAACTTTAAAATTTTAAATATTTTGCATTTATTTTTATTTTTTATTTATTTATTTTTAAATTTTTTGTATTTATTTCTTTATTTTTTATTTTGCTGTATCTATTTATTTTTTATTTTTTATTTTTTTATTCCAGAAAAACAACCAACGAAAAATTCCAAAAAAAAAAAATAAATACAAAAAAATAAAAAATAAGAAAACAAAAAATAAATACAAAAAAATTACAAAATTAAAACAGAAAAAATTAAAAAACTATAATAAAAATTAAAATTACAAAAATTACAAAAATTACAAATTACAAATTAAAAAATAAAAATAAAAAATTTAAAAAATATAAAAAATTAAAAATTAAAAATAAAAAATAAAAAATTTAAAAAGTAATAAATAAAAAAATAAAAAATGAAAAATAAAAAATAAAAAATTTCAAAAATTAAAAATTAAAAATTAAAAATATAAAATGAAATAATAAAAATGCCAAAATAAAAAATAAAAAATGAACAAAATAAAAAAGAATGAACACAAATAAAAAAATTTCATCATCATTAATTACTATCACAATAAAACTATTACATTATAAAATAAAAAATTATTAATAACCAATATTTCAACTTCATTCAACTACATTTAGCTGTCACCCACACTCAGTCACTCATCCACTCCTTCCCACACTTAAAAAAAATACCGCAACCACCCACCCACTCTTTCCCCCCTTTTCCCACACCCACTCATCCCACACTCCTCATTTTCCACTAAAAAGAACATGGCCTAAATTGGGTGATGATAAATCAATCTATGATGCCAATGATGGAAAATCTACCTTGTCCTCTTGTTGTTGAGCAAAAATTTATGAAGTGGCTAATTGTCTAGTGAATTTAGGTATAAACTATTTTGAAGTCAGTTTAGTTTCAGTTTTACATGTAACAGAAATAAAATTTGTCTTTCAACGAAAATAATTTGAACATTGTATTTATGCTAATACATAACTTTTTTGGCTATTTAAAATGACCAATTATGGGACGCTAATATAATTAAGTGTTCATACTTTGTACATTTGGCTTTCATGTCAACTGAATAGCTTCATGGGTTTTGATATAAACTTCCCATGCCCTTATGTTGTCTTGCAAGAGATGGGTTGAGTTCAGATTTGTGGGTTCAGATATTTCTTAGTTTGAAGTGTTATGGCAATTTGGGGTATTTTGTTTTAAAGGGTAAAATATTAATTATAATTTTAGGTGTTTTATGAAGAGAATTTGATTATTGGATTTGTATGGTTTAAAAGAAAACAAAAGTGATTTCAATTTTTCTTGTGCGTTAAATAGATTAGATTTTGGTCAATTTATTTGAAATGTTAAAAAATTAATTATACGTTTAAGATTTAAATGAATTAAATTTAATTGTAAGATATATATGCTTTGAAACAAAAAAAAATAGTTCGTTTATTTCCTTCTGTTAAATAGATCATATTAAATGTGAAAGAAATTCAGTTTCATGGGCCTAATATGATGATTGTTTTTTATTTTAAATTTTTTTTATATTTCACATTCAACCCTTGCAATATGTTATATCATGCTTACAATATGTAATTTTTCAACACAACCCTTACATCTATATGATCATAATTAATATTGACTATGTTATCAAATTCAAAGAGAAAGATAACAGCGACGATAACTATAATGACAACAACAACAATAATAAGAATGGAAATAATCATGGAAATCATATTTATATTTACATTATCTCTAATAATATATGCTCAAATGTACATTGTAACGAAAAAGATAAAATAATAATAATAATTATGGGAATAAATTTTTTTTATTATTTCTATATGAATTTGTATATTATATTATGTGATAACAATAAGGTGTCACCTAAGGTTTTACGGCTTGTTCAGTAATTATAATTCGGTTTTCTTAAGTTAAAACTTCTAAAACATGAACTTATTTCATAATAATGAAATAATAAAAACTTTTATATTCATTATACTCCCTTAATCTCTCTTTGATAATTAGATGATCATAATTAATATTGACCATGTTATCAAATTCAAGGAGAAAGATAAAATCGCCGACAACGACAATAACGACAATAACAACAATAATAATAATGGAAATCATAGTTATTTTTCTATTATCTCTAATAATACATGCTCAAATTTATATTTGTATCGAAAAATACAAAATATTAATAATAATAATAATGGAAATAAAAAAAATTTATTGTTTCTTTATAATTGTGTATATTATATTATGTGTTAATAATAAGGTGTCATATAAGGTTTTATGACTTGTTCAGTAATTATAATTTCGTTTCATTAAGTTAAAACTTCTAAATTATTAATGTATTTTATAATAATGAACTAATAATTTTTTTTATATCTATTATAATCTCTTAATCTCTTTGATAATTTGATGATCATTATTAATATTGACTATGTTATCAAATTCAATCGGAAAGATAATAACGACGACAGCGATAATGACGACAACAACAACAATGGTAATAATAGAAATAATCATGGAAATCGTATTTATTATTCTATTATCTCTAATAACACATGCTCAAATTTATATTTGTATTGAAAAATACAAAATATTAATAATAATAATGACGAAAATTAAAAACGTTTTGGTCCATAAGAGCCACAATAGGCAATACAATATAATGGGGGATGAGGGAATCGAACCTGAGACCTAATGTGCATAGTAAATAGTGCAATACAATGAGGGAGGGGAGAATCGAACCTAAGACCTAATGTGGTTAGTAAAGATAAATCCAAGGGTTAAGATTGTTTAAGATTTTGATCCAACGGTTGTGAAGCAACATATGCCCTAAATTTACTCCCATGTTAGCATTTTCCATTTCCTCAACACTCAACCCCTTACACATCCTAGCATTTAATATATAAAGATGATAGCACAATGTGCAATTCCTCCGGTTTTCACGATGTTGGTCCCTTTTCACTCCTTCGAAATAAATATGTTGCTTGCCATGCATTTAGTAAATAAAACATAGTAGCTTATTCTCTTGTTCCTTATACTAGCAACATAATGACAAAAAGGTTGTCAAATGTTCTGATCGTGATGAATTCCTTGGTTTGGATTTATACGAAGGTAATCACGGCAAAAGAAGATTTTTGATGGATTACATGATTTCACTTACATTAAGCTTCTGGGGTAGCTACTTATTCACTTGTTCCAACAAGTTGGATGCAAAACCGTTAGACGACGGATGAGTGTGAGAAATGAGAGTACACAAACACAAGAGGGGGTGAATTGTGTTGCCAAATCTTTGCAGTTTTCTGAGAATAGGCTTAGGCCCTGTTTGGACATACTGTTTGTAACACGCCCAAAAAACGGAAATGCAGCGGAAATAGGTAGAACAGAAAGTGAACACAGGATTTTTACGTGGAAACACCTCTAGCCCAACTGAGGTGAAAAACCATGACCTACCTCTGTAGGATTTTCACACAACTTCACTATACGGGCTAAACACATTACAATGTTACCCTCACTGGTAAAACTTGTAACTCACATGTAACTGTCTTCCCTAAGACCAGTTACACCACGTCCAAAAGTCCCATTGACTTGGACACACTCAACTCACTTTTAAAAGAGAGAGAATAAGATGGACACCTTACTTTTTAATGCTTCTCAGTAAGCTAGTGTAAGGTACAAATATGCACCTAGTATGTCAATTTGGAAAGCTCAATTTTGCACACCCTTTGGTCGGTTTTCTCTCTGGAAATCTATCTCATAAAACTCTTGAAAGTTGCTATGAAAACCGATCATTGAAAATGAATGTGGAGATTTGCTTAAATAAAAAACCGGTTGGAACAATCACATGTATTTTCTAAAAAACAAATGCTTGGGCCGCAAGAAGTGGGAAGTGTAAGCTCAATTCTCCCACTAACTGCTTGAGCTACAAAGCTAAATGTCAGCCACACAGTCTCACTAACTAAGCCCATGATTTTCTCCACAAATTCAGTCATTTTCTAAAAATAGAGATGTTGTTACTTGGAGAAAAAATAGGCTCGAAATTCTCCCCAAGTTTTTTTAAAGCCAAAAATAGTCTTTTTGGACTTAACAGTCAGCAGAAAATCTATCAAAAAATCTCAGAGACGTTAGCCCAAAAATCAAGGAAAAATCGTGAAAAATCAGTTTTGCAATTTTGGCTTAAAAACACTTTGAACACCCTTTTCTCAGAATTGTTCTGAGACAGTGTTCTGAAATTTTATTTTATTTTTTTGATGAGAAAAACCATTTCAAAGTGAATGTTAAATCAAGACTTTCTTATTGGCATATTAACAAGAATCTAATAAAATAAAAACCATAGCAAAATAAAGACTCTTGTTGATTCAACCAGACATCTTGTAGAAACTTAACTTACTGCTCTAACCACTCCTCATAACTGTTCTTAAGGCTGTTCTGAAATTCTGGAAAGTCTTGCCGGCGAACTGATTTTGAGTACCTGTTCTTAAGACCTATTCTTGAGCATTGTTAACCAAGCAATTTCAAATTATTCCAAACAATATTTGGAACCTGTTTGATCAACACACTCAAGTATATATTACATTTGTTTTTGTTATCATCAAAACCTTATACAAGTGCGAGGTCAACAATTTTCCAATAGGGTCAACAATTTCCCCCTTTTTAATGATGACAAACCAAATGACCATATTGACATGAAAGGCGAAAGCACGTTAGTGCCAAACAGTCAAGCCATAGAAGAGAAAAATTTTGAGAAGTTGACTTAATCCAAGTCCAACTAAAACACCATGGTCATGCCCATTTTCCCCCTTTTGACATCATCGAAAAAGGGTGGTCAGATCAAACAGAGAGAGGCAGGTTGTTTGCAATCACCACCACTTGGGTAATGGAGGAAGACAACCAGCGATACACTCAAGCATATGGCACAGTAATGATATTGTCCATCCGAGTTACGCACAAACAAACAACAACAAGAAGACAAGTAGGGCACAGTATTAACTAATAACCAACCAAGAGTTAGTATAAACTACAGTCAGTCAAAAGGCACAACCAGATAGTCAGAAAACAGTTGTTGAGAACAAGGTGGAGAATAAGAGTAGAAACAGGAAATAGAATAGGGCAGGGAACAGGGGGCAGAAATAGGTTCAGGGAGGAGGAGAGGACAGTTGGGCCATGAGGGCAGTAATGGCAGATAGTAGATCCTCATGGCGCTTCGCATTCATAGCCTTCTCCTCTGCAAGAGCCGCCTTAACCTCAGAGAGCTCATCCTTCAGTTGATTTTGGTCTTGGAGCAACGTATCTAGTGGAGTACCACTGGAGGAAGAACCAGGAACAGGGATGAAGGGTGTTCGGGGCCCCTGTTCGGAACCAGCAGTCTCATCCTTTGCAATCTTGAACCCACAACTGATCAGGGTGGTGCTACCTATCTCATCTATCACTTCCACCCCTACCTTCTTCTGTAAAGAAATCCCAAAGTGCTCAAATACCAAGGTCAAGAGGAAACCATACCCCAGGTCGTGTTCCCTAGCCATGTTTGCAATGCGATAGATATGATTGTTCATGATGGTCGGTAGGTTGATATGCTCCCCCCGGTCTAGGGGATCGGTAAGGCACTGGTCCATTGCATCCACAAGGTTGCGACCTTGGCCCCGGGGGATGATGCTTTTTATGACAAACCAGAAGAGCAATCGGTGACAAGGTGTCATCTCCCTTTTCTTGACAGACCGGGGTGTTTTCAAACCTGGTTGTTGACTCAACCTTTGAGTCAATTGGAGCAATCTCTCAGCCCCGAGCATTTTCTTGTCTTCCCTCACATACACCCCGAACCCCACAGCCGGAACTCCCAAGATTTCCCCCAATTCCTTAGCATTGAACCCCACCCTTGTCCCATTGACCACACTTGTCACCACACCATTGGTGACATTACAGTTGGCATAGAATTCTGCCAAATCAGGTACAGAACACCCTATCTGGGTGTTTGCAAACACGTCTAACCAACCCTGGGCTTTAAGCTTATCCAAGAACATCTGCAGGCCCTGTTCCTGAAAATAAGCAGTTTTCACAATTTTGCCCCGCACCACACTCCTTTGGAGAAAATGGGCAACTTTGGTTGTTGTGGTCATGGTGGTTTTGACTTTCTTGGATTTAGGTTCATCTGGCTTGGTGTCTGCAGGTACCTGTTGGGGCACGTGTTTAGAAGCAGCTTTTCTTTTTGATGAGGCTCTTTTAGAGGAAGGCCTCTCAGATGGAGTAGAGGCAGGCACCTATTTATCTTTGGCTGCAGCGTCATCAAGTGAGGAAACAATCTCCTCAACCTGTTGGGGCTCCTGTTCTGAAGGGCCGGCCGGTTTGGGAGTTTTGTGGGGGTGTGGCAAAGTCTTTCTAGATGATCTAGTAGAGCGAGACAGGGAAGTACGTGGAGTGGATGTTTTAGTGGGCAGTGGAGAAACAGAGGAAGATTCAGAATGCTGAGTTCTGGGTCTGTGAACAAGTGGGAGATCAGTTCAACTTGCAAATGTCTTAAACCCTTGTCTTGGTCCCCACTCGCCAGGTTTGGTCTTTTCGTAGGGTTTAGGGGGAACAACCTCAAAGGTTGAATCTGACCCATCACTGTTGGTCTCCTCACGATCTTCCCCCCGATCCAAATTAATGATGGGATCATCCAATCGGTCAAGAAAAACAGTCGCAGGTGCCGTTCGGGTTTCACTTGGTTGAGAACCAAGTTTAGGCCCTGATTGGACTGCATCTAATTCAAGAACATCTTTAGGAACAATTTGTTCCACACTCTACTCAAACAATACCAAAGTCCACCCAAATTCGGACAGCAAATTACCCAGTTCCAACCCCACCGTTCGCAAGTTCACACTCTTCAAAAACCCAAAAATTATAGAAATAATAGGCAAAGGGGGTAGAGAATTGAACCCCCATACCTCTCTCTGGTGCTGATGCTGGTGCTACAGTCGCTGGCAAGGGCAGAGATGGAAACGCTGGCGGAGATGCCAGGCAAGGCCTCTTGGGTACCGGTCGCGAAGCTCGAGGAGGAGGAGGTTTCTTGGGTGTCGGTCGGCACTTGGAGGAGGAGTGACTGCCACGAGTCTTTACCATTGTTGCAGGGATTGAGAGAGAGAAGAGCTAGGGTTTTGATTGTGGAAGATAAAGAGAGGGAGTCAAGCAATTTTGGGGGAGAGGAAGAGAGATTTTCAAGATGTGGTACCGAGAAGAAGGGGAAGTGGGAAATTTAAGTCTCCCAACCGCTTCTTACTCGGAAAGAGAAAATGAAGTCTAACAACTGAAAAACAACTACCTGATTCGCACAAAGTGACAAACAGTGGCCATACCTGTTCTTAGCTCTTGTTCTTGCTGTCAATTGTTCGGTAACATAGGACAATAAGGGCAATATCATCAGACCTCAACGATTGTCAACTGCTTGTAATCCACACATGTGTTAATTTTAACACAAAAGTTGACTGCATCTAATGAATCCAGATGTTTGACCTGAAAAACCTTTTAACTAGACAAGTATTAGGGGTTAATTAAGCATGCTCAAGTTGTTTAAATTAGACCCAATTCCAGTCTGTTCTTCTCAAATTGGTCTCTATTCAGTGCCTTGGTAAAAATATCAGCAATTTGTTTATTAGTGGCACAATAATTCATTGAAACCAAACCCTTTTCAACGTTGTCTCTCAAAAAGTGATGACGAATGTCAATATGTTTAGTGCTTTTTGTGTTGACATGGGTTTTTGGAAATATTACTTGCACTTGTATTGTCACAAAATATGGGAATGCATCCCGTGTCAACACAAAAGTCTTTGAGTTGTTGTCTTATCCACAACAGTTGAGCACAACAAGAAGCAGCTGCAACATATTCAGCTTCTGCTGTGGACATGGCAACTGAGTGTTGTTTCTTGGTTGCCCAAGATACCAAACAGGGTCCAAGAAAATGAGCCATACCTAAGGTGCTTTTCTATCAACCAAAAAGCCTGCATAGTCAGCATCAGCATACGTAACAAGGTTAAAGTTGCATCCTCTAGGATACCATAAAGCCAAATCAGGTGTATGTTTTAAATATCTGAAAATCCATTTAACAGCCTTTAAGTGTGATTCTTTAGGCTTAGACTAAAAACGGACACACAAACCAACACTGAAAACAATGCCAGGTCTACTAGTAGTAAGGTAAAGAAGCGACCCTGTCATGCCCCTATAGGATTTGGCCTTGACTGAGGGACTCCCATCATCCATTACTAACATGGTTGAAGGAGAAATGGGAGTATCAATGGGCTTCGCCGATTCCATTCCAAATCGCTTAAGTAATTCCTTGACATATTTTTGTTGATTTGCAAGCCTAAGAAAAAATTAAGGTCACCCATCATGCTCATTTCAAACTCACTCCTCATCATTTTTGAAAACTCTTCACATAAATCATTGTGTGTTGCACCAAATATAATATCATCGACATATACTTGGACAATCAACAAATGTTCCCCCTTAGATTTTAGAAACAAGGTATTATCAACCTTGCCTCTTCTAAAACCATTTTCCAATAAAAAGTTTGACAAACGTTCATACCAAGCTCTAGGAGCTTGTTTTAAACTATAAAGTGCTTTGTCAAGTTTAAAAACATAGTTAGGAAATTCTTTACTTTCAAAACCAGGGGGTTGCATCACATACACTTCTTCTTTAAGGTATCCGTTGAGGAATGCACTTTTGACATCCATCTGATATAGCTTTATCTCCATGTGAGCTGCAAAAGCTACCAAAATGTGGATAGCCTCAATCCTTACAACGGGTGCAAAGGTTTCTTCATTATCAATGCCCTCTTCTTGGTTGTAGCCTTGAACCACCAGCCGGGCCTTGTTCCTAGTGACTGTTCTGAACTCATCAAGCTTGTTCCGGAACACCCACTTGGTGCCAATGATTGATCTATCCTCTGGTCGTGGTACATGGTGTCACACCTTGTTCCTTTCAAACTGATGAAGCTCCTCTTGCATTGTTGTGACCCAATCTGAATCTGCAAGAGCTTCATTAGCATTTTTTGGCTCGATATTAGAGAGAAAAGCATAAAAAGCACAGAAATTTTTAAGCTTGGATCTAGTTTGCACTCCTATATTAATGTCAGACAGAATTTGATCAAGAGGGTGCGAACTTTGGTGCTTCCATGGTCATGGAGTAAGTGGGTCCACAAACATGTTTTCTACTCTTGCTGGAATACTCGGTGAAATAGGTTCAAGAACTGTTCCTGAGCCTGTTCTGGAACCTTTTCCTGAGCCTATTCTGGGGCCTGTTTTCCGGCTTGTTCGAGAAGAATTAGGCTGGTTTTGATCCAAACCAGGTTCAACAGAGTTTCCCCCTGTCTGGTTCAGACCTTGCCTACCTTCCAAGGAAACAGCTCCAGGCCCTGATCCATCCTCAGGACTCTTACATTTCTCATGTGTGAGCAACAAATCTTTTCTAGCAAGACCCAGTTCGTAATCATCTTCCTGTGCATCATTCTCAATTGGAGAGTTAGTTTCATTAAATAGCACATGCACACTCTCCTCAACACACAAGGTTTGCTTATTGAACACTTTGAATGCCTTACTGTGTGAGGAGTAACCGAGAAATATTGCCTCATCACTCCTTGGTTCAAACTTTCCTAAGGCATCCTTCCCATTATTATGCACAAAACATTTACAACCAAATACTCTTAAATGCATAATATTGGGTTTTCTACCCTTGAGAAGTTCATAAGGAGTTTTGTTAAGAATAGGTCTAATCATGCATCTATTTATAATGTAACATGATGTGTTCAAAACTTCTGCCCAAAAGTTTCCAGGAAGACCACCAGCAATAAGCATTGTTCTAGTCATGTCTTCTAGAGTACGATTTTTACGCTCTACCACCCCGTTCTGCTGGGGTGTTCTTGGAGCTGAAAAATTATGATCAACACCATGCTCATTAGAATAGTCAGTAAAGCTCGAATTTTCAAATTCTGTACCATGATCAGACCTTAAGCAAACCAATGAGTGTCCTACTCTCTTTTCAATCTTTTTAAGAAATGCAAGAAATTTTTCAAATGTTTCATCTTTAGAAGCCAAAAACAAGGTCCAAGTGAACCGAGAGTCGTCATCCACTATAACAAGCACATACCTCTTCCCACCTCTACTTGTGATCCTCATAGGACCACACAAATTGATATGTAACATTTCAAGAGGTCGGGTAGTGCTAACACATTTTTTCAGTTTAAAAGAAGTTCTGACTTGTTTACCCCTAGCACAAGTGTCACACATCTTGTCATCATTGTATTTGATGGAAGGTAGACCGGCGACTAGGTTTTTAGAAATACGTTTATTCAACAGAGAAAGACTTGCATGACCTAGTCTCTTGTGCCAAAGCATAACATCATCATTTAAAGCACTTAAACAAGTCAGATTATTTTGAGGAAGTGAAAGAATACACACTTTATACACATTTTTGTATCGTTTCCCCCTCAACACAACATCTCCTGTATTGATATTGACAACCAAGCATTGTTTTGAAGAAAACACCACTAGGTTATTTTTATCACACAGTTGGGACACACTTAGTAAGTTATGTTGTAAACCATCTACAAGATATACATTGTCAATTGAATGGGAGAGTGACTCACCTATCTTACCTATACCGACAATTGTCCCTGATTTGTCGTTTCTAAATGCCACACTCCCTGCATCAGAGGCTGTAAGTGAGAGGAAGTTTGATTTTTCACCAGTCATATGCCGTGAACAACCACTATCCACATACCACAGTTGGTTGTTGGCTCGGTTGTTCCCTCTCACCTTAGCTTGCAAAACAAATTAGGGGCTAGCTTTCGGAACCCGGATCCACTTGGGTCCCATTCCCTTAGACATGCAAATCTCATCTTTTCTAACCCATATTTGTTTTACATAAATCATATTTCTTTCAATGACATACTTTCTTGAGGGACAAGTATAACGATAATGACCCGTTTTACCACAATGAAAACAAATGATATTTTCTTGTAGTCCCACATATTTTCTGTTTACTGGGTAAACGGTTCGTTTAGTCACAAAACCTAATCCCTTCTTATTGCTGTTATGATGAGTATTCAGCCATTTAAGCGCTTCTGAGGAACTGTTCCAGCGCCTGTTTGCAGTGAGGTCAGATTCGGCCTCTTTTAGCCTTTCAATCAATTGGCTATTCTCACAGACCAAGGACTCTATTCTCTGTTTCAGCTGAAGAGACTGACTTTCCAACTTTGAGAGATTAGTGTTAAACACTTTTTCTCTCACATTCAAGGTTTCTTTAAGCTTATCAAGGTCTTCATACAAAACAAGGGTCTCTTTATCCACTTTAAGTCTTTCACTTTTAAGGATCTCGTTTGCAAGTTCAAGCTTTCTAACATCTCCTTTCAAATCAGAACAAACATCTTTTAGCATGCAATTTTCAGCATTAATAGCGTCACATTCATCCATCAAAGTGAATAGCAATTCCTCAAGTTTTTCTTTGTTAAGACCACATACCTTTCCCTTGAGTTGGGCTAAGCTGTCCAGTGGTTCATCATCTGAGTCTGTATCACTTCTGGCCATAAGAGCTACGGCAGCATCCTCTTCTTCAGTCCCTTCATCGTCCTCAGTGGAATCTCCCCAAGTCGCAAGCATTGCCCTTGAGAAACGCCTGGCAAAACTGTTTCCGACCTGTTTCCTGCCTTGTTTCCTGGATTGTTCGGGCTCTTGTTCTTCTTTCAGTAATGGGCAGTTTTTCACAATGTGGTCATGTTTACCACATTTGAAACACCCAGAGAACTGTTCCCGGTCATTGTTCCTGGACCTACTAAAGTTTTTCTTCTTAGAGTTTTCCTTGGCCTTCTTGAAAAACTTCTTGAATTTTCGGGTGATCATGGCCATTTCTTCCTCATCAAGGTCCGAGCTATCCTCCTCCAAGGCCTTTAGAGCAATGCCTTGGTCCTTTTTGATCCCCTCTTTTTGTTGAGAATTTCTCCTAAGCTCATACGTTTGGAGATTGCCAATAAGTTCATCCAAGGAGATTTTCCTCATATCCTTGGCCTCTTGAATGGCCGTGACTTTAGCTTCCCATAACTGTGGCAAAAATTGTAGGATTTTCCTCACCAATTCCTCAGTGGTGAAGGACTTTCCTAACGATTTTAGCTCATTAGTAATATGGGTGAAGCAAGTATACATCTCCATCACCGTTTCTTTATCATCCATTTCAAATAGCTCATACTTTCTCATAAGAAGCTCAATTCTTGATTGCTTCACTTGATTTGTGCCTTCATGAGCAACTTGGAGGGCATCCCAAATCTCTTTGGCTGAATTGCACTCAGAAATGCAAGTGTACTCATCAGGACCAAGGCCAAAATACAAGAGTTTTTTGGCCTTTGCATTCTTTTCCATCATCTTAAAGTCTTCGGCATTGAACTCTTCATGCTTCTTAGGAACCATACTTCCATCTTCGATTGCCTTTTTGGGAATGAATGGACCATTCTTAATGATCATCCATAACTCATGATCATCAGCTTGAACATAGTTTTTCATGTGATTCTTCCACCAACTATAATGTTGACCATTAAAGTATGGTGGTCGAGTCACAGATTGACCCTCAAGCATTCCTTGTGGTGTACTCATCTTCTAGGATCTCTCAAGGTGTTAGCCTTTAAATGAGAACCCGCTCCGATACCACTTGTGAGAAATGAGATACACAAACACAAGAGGGGGGTGAATTGTGTTGCCAAATTTTTGCAATTTTCTAAGAACAGACTTAGGCCTTGTTAGGACAGATTGCTTGTAACACGCCCAGAAAACGAAAATGCAGTGAAAATAGGTAGAAGAGAAAGTGAACACAGGATTTTTACGTAGAAACACCTCTAGCCCAACTGAGGTGAAAAACCGACCTACCTCTGTAGGATTTTCACACCACTTCACTATACGGGCTAAACACGTTACAATGTTACCCTCACCGATACAACTTGTAACTCACACGTAACTGTCTTCCCTAAGACCAGTTACACCACATCCAAAAGTCCCATTGACTTGGACACACTCAACTCACTTTTAAAAGAGAGAGAATAAGATGGACACCTTACTTTTGAATGCTTCCCAGTAAGCTAGTGTAAGTTACAAATATGCGCCTAGTATGCCAATTTGGAAAGCTCAATTTTGTACACCCTTTGGTCAGTTTTCTCTCTAGAAATCTATCTCATAAAACTCTTGAAAGTTGCTGTGAAAACCGATCATTGAAAATGAATGTGGAGGTTTGCTTAAATAAGGTTGGAACAATCACATGTATTTTCCAAAAAAGAAATGCTTGGGCCGCAAGAAGTGGGAAGTGTAAGCTCAATTCTCCCACTAACTACTTGAGCTACACAGCTAAATGTCAGCCACACAGTCTCAGTAACTAAGCCCATGATTTTCTCCACAAATTCAGCCATTTTCTAAAAATAGAGATGTTCTTACTTGGAGAAAAAATAGGCTCGAAATTCTCCCCAAGTTTTTTCAAAGCCAAAAATAGCCTTTTTGGACTTAACAGTCAGTAGAAAATCTATCAAAAAATCTCAGAGATGTTAGCCCAAAAATCAAGAAAAAATCGTGAAAAATCAGTTTTGCAGTTTTGACATAAAAACACTTTGAACACCCTTTTCTCAGAACTGTTCTGAAACAGTGTTCTGAAATTTTTATTTTTTTTTTTCAAAGAGAAAAACCATTTCAAAGTGAATGTTAATTCAAGACTTTCTCATTGGCATATTAACAAGAATCTAATAAAATAAAAACCATAACAAAACAAAGACTCTTGTTGATTCAACCAAACATCTTGTAGAAACTTAACTTGCTGCTCTAACCACTCCTCAAAACTGTTCTTAAGGCTGTTCTGAAATTCTAGAAAGTCTTGCCAACCAACTGATTTTGAGTACCTGTTCTTAAGACCTGTTCTTGAGCATTGTTAACCAAGCAATTTCAAAGTATTCCAACCAATATTTGGAACCTGTTCGATCAACACACTCAAGTATATATTACATTTGTATTTGTTATCATCAAAACCTTATACAAGTACGAGGTCAACAATTTTCCAATAGGGTCAACAATGAGATTTATTTTGTAGGTTCATTGAAACCCCCTTGTGCTTGCTACGCTATGCTATATAATGGTGACTACTTATATTTTGGATTAGGAATACTGTGTAGACACTCTTTTACAATATATTGAATGTCATTTCAGAAAAATTTTAGGTTTGAGTGTGTTCCTTTAACGTAAATTTCAAACATAAAGGTAGTTCACAAATGATGGGGGTAGCACAGTGAAATGTGAAATTGGCGACAGTTAGGAATGTCCTACGGCAGCGTTTATTTTGGCCTTTACCACCAAACCTCATGAATGTCGCGCAAGCCTTTGGCAACGTAGCCTCTAACGGCAAATAAATAAATGTCGCTGCAAGATACACTGACGTTTACAAATGCTGCTAAATCTACAAATAAATGTTGTCAAAGCCCCTTGCTGTTGTAGTGATTTGAGGTGCTTTTTTTGGGCCAATTGACATTTGCTATCCACTCATAATGTCCTTGTGGGGCGCAGTTAAATAAATGCTTTCTTCATCCAGTTTTATCTACTTTTGTAATCCATTTTTTGAGAATCAAGAGGTTCCTTGAATTCTATTGAAATTGTTGGGAATGTAATAACCATCAAAGACAGTATTATCATCAAACTTTTAGTAATTGATTGCCAATGTTGCTTTTCCTCTTTTTTCTTCAATATGGTTTCTTAGCATGAAAGCGGGACTGGTGTGAGGACTTTTGCTATTACTGATTAATCCTTTATCCAGAAGTTCTTTGATTTATTTAGCAAATTCTCGGATATCCTGGTGTGTATACACCATTTGTTTGACTCGAATAATGCTATTGGAATTTAACAAAGTAATTTTTACAAATGTTTTCTCTTTATCCCAAAATTTTAGAGGATTATCAGAGTAGAGTTCATTGCACAATTGCTTTTGTTGTTCAGCAATCTGCTCTTTAATAGATAGCTCCAGTAATGAGATTGTCATTGCTATCTCACATTATACAAGCATTACCTTCTTAACGCGTTGGCTGCGTGTAAACTCATTTTTTTATGAGTGTAAGTCTTACTTAAGTTTTCAATTGGTACTGAGTGACCATTAATTGTGAATATTATTTGGTTTATGGTCTGTGTACATGGAAAATATAGTCTTTGAAAATTATTGTCAATAACCATATCATGAGAGGTTGATGAGTAGCCATAAAACTGGTATAATGCATTGGACTCCCCCTAATTCTATAGATAACCCTTTTGTTACCTTGTTATGGCTCATAAAGCTATTATCTGTTATCCTTACTCATAAAGGATTCTTGAATTTTTTTCCACATAAATTCTGGAAATAATGCTCTTTTTTCAAAGCATACAATACAACCACTATCTATGCAGGCACATAATTCATATTTATTATATCCCTCTAAACATACCTTTATTAGGATATAGATGCTATTAAGATTTGTACTGATAACTTCATAGCATATCTCCATAGTCATATTTTTGACTAATTCATCTTCATAGATAGGCTCACTAACAGTTGTAGTTTTATACCCAATGACTTTTATATCTAGACTAATACGTTGCTCTACACTATGTCTTGCAGGTCCAAAACTCATTCTATTCATTTCACTGGTCCTGCTAATTGTATGATATTCTTTAGTTGGACCCTTCTCCCCATTCTTATCTTACACTCATGCTTAATAATTGGAGTTTAATGGTAATTTTACCATTCTCATCAATTTTTTTTACATTTTTCTTATTGATTTTTGTAGGGTTAGCAAAGCTAGATATCCATACGCGATCAATCTTTATTTCCTATGGATTGATTTTAATCCTCTGAATCTTTTGCATAGGGGTAGAACTTTCAAATTTTTCTATCGCTGTCATTGTTACCTTAGTCTTTGGATTTATAATTTTTCAAAATATTTTTAATGGGTATCCGCCTCTTTTCATATCTATCCCAAAGGTTTTTATGTTAAGAGATAAGAAGTTTTTAGCAAATTCATCTTTTAGGCTTACATAATATCGAGTTGACAATTGAATCCTATTGATCCATTATATTAATTGGTCTTAATCCCTGTGATAATTTGATTATTAAATTTGGTATGCCTAGTATCACATAGCAAAGTATAAAGATCAATATCTTTGCCATAATATTAATGGAGTGATTTGAACTTGGATATATCGGTACTTTCCATCTTTGTTAAGCATGAGGATATTTTCTCAATTGATGAGATTAACTTCACCTACATCGTACTCATAGTCTTTTATTTCTAAATCCCTTCCATCGTTACGCATACATACTTACTCTTCAATTGAAAGATAGATTTTTTTATAGATAATGTCTTTCCTAATTATCGGAATGACCCAATGTCCTTTGACTTCTTCATTCTCATTGTCTACAACAAACTCTTCTCCTCGAAGATCACAAAGATTAATCAAGCCACTTTCTATTATATGACTGGTTTCTTCATAATCACTTTCTTCATATTTATTTTCTAGTATAATTTCAACAATTCCTTTGTTGTTATTTAGGGTTAGGTCTAGTGCATCTTTTTCACTAAGCTCAAAGTAGCCTAGGATACCAACAACAACAACAACAAACTCCCAATGTGGGTCCCGCTTTCGCGGGGTCTGGGGAGATCCAGCTGTAGGCAACCTTACCTCTACCGGTATTTCTACCCATAGAGAGGTTGATTCCATAAGACCCACAAAACAGCTTTGAGAAAAAGGTTTGAAGAGAAAACGATTGCCAAAAAAAACTTTGAGGTAGGGCGAAGGGGAGGGGGAGAAGGAAGAAAGCTTTGAGATAGGGAGCAGAGACATACCTCAATAAACCAGGGGCGCTTGGTGCCGTGACATCCCGGAAAAGCACAACCTGTCAGACAAGCAAACCAAAACCCTACCCACCCCACACCTCCTACGCTACTGCCACCTACGGAACCGGTCCCCTACAATCAGGGACTTTGATCCTGTCCCGCCACAAACTCCTATCCTGAGCCATGTCCTCCGTGAGACCGACAACTCTGAGGTCCTCTCTAACCACCTCTTCTATAGCCTAGGATACCCAAGGTTTCAATAAACTTGTTATTCGTCCTATTTTTACATTCATTAGTATAATGCCCTACTTCTCTGCATGCCCAGCATTTGCAATTGGTTTTTCCTACAAAACAATAAGCAGTTTGCCTAAAAAAATCTTCATTTTTTAGGACTAGGTTTGTTGTAATAGTTTCTTCTATATTTCTCTCCCCTCTGCGTATTAAAGCTCTTGTTCTTATAAAATTCCTTTTTTCTTCTCCTTTTAGGTTCTTTTTCCCATTAGTGAGGAGAATCCCAATAGGCTAGAAACTACTTCTTAATCTTCTTTTACTTTTAGAGATCAAGACATTGATCATTGACCCATTTTCTTAAATAAGAGATTCTTAAACAAAGGATATCAATGACATCTATTCTTTCAAGCCATGCAATGTATTTTTCATTAATTATGAAATTTGTCGAATATGACAATTTGTCATACAACATACAAAGTTTAGTTACTTAGTTTCATTATGCCCAATTTTGCAATAATATTAACTAAATCCGGCAATATAATTCTCCAGATACCTCATATCCAATAACTCTATATTATTTTTTTTTTCTATTCTCTTGCTTTTTTTTTTCAGAATCAAGTTTAGCTCTTATAAACTCAGTTTCGATTTCCTTGCATAAATTTTTGAACATTGCATCTGGTGTTTTCATCATTCTTAATGCATTTTTTTAATCTTCATTTAATGAGTCATACTATTCAGCTACTCTGCCAGAAAAACCATGTTCGATGCAGTTTAGAAAATTTGCAGCAGTCCATGTAATATTTAGATTTAAGATACTATTCATGTCTCTTTTCCAATAGTAAAATATTTTCTCTCTATTACGAACTCCACCTATGCTTAAGATATATCCTGTTTGGCTAATTGGAGTAAGGCCAATTTATTCAAAGGTTGTAGCTTTCCTTGAGATAAACTGAAAAGCAAAATTGGTTGTTCATCTTGTTGGAACATATCTAGGTATCATAAAATGAGTATTTCTTCTAGAAGGCCGACTAAAATCTTCAGGTTTAGGAACAACTCTGTTAACTAAATTTGATTCGATTTCATCTACGTTGAGTTCTTCCTCAATCTCATTAATCTAGTCATCAGATACCATCTAATTAGGTTCATCTAATGATATATTTCTTCTTCTAATTGGACATTGTTTGTCTCCTCATTATCATCAGAAAATATATATTATTTGTCTAGTTTTGACCCATAATCTTGTTTAACTCTTCTAGATTTTGTTCTTTTATCAAACATGTTTTGCAATTCTTTCAGGTCATACTGCTTATACTCCATCTTCTTCTTCTTTCTCTGCCTTTCCTAACAATTTTTCAGCTAATTTCTCTCCTACTTTTTTTTGGATTTTTATGTCATGCAAAGAAAATGAATTTTTGTTTTTTGTGTTTTAGAAATGATATTTATGCTGAAATGAAGTATTAATACTTAAAGTCGATTTTTCACTGTGTATGATTTCGTTGACTAAAGAAAGATGTATTACAGATAATTTCTACTTAAGATCCTCGACTTCAGTTTTAATTTTTGTTAATTAAGCTTTCAAATCTAAAACTATACCGATGATATGGTTTAATTAAGGTGTTACTAAAGTGGTTCCTTCTGGTGAGTGAACAATATGTCAATAATTAGGAGCAGGGCAATTAAGTGATAATTTAAGCATCAAACATAGTTAATTAGGTTAATTATCTTAATTATTGTTGGTCACATGGCTCTGATACGAGTTTAAAGAGGGCTTTGAGTAGTACTAGTGACCAAAATATCACATGCACAAATTTAGATTTTTTTAAGTGAGCTTTTAAGGATTGGGGTTATATTTGCAAATACGAAAAGTTTTAGGAATTATATAAAAATTTCAATAGTGATTTATCCTTCAAAAGTTAATTGTACAGTAACTCAATGGTCCTAGCAGTGAATGTTTCGAAAAGCTAGTCCTGCAAACGAATACACCAAAGTTCCATGGTCCCAAATGTAAATTACCTTAACAATAATGTACGAAATTAAAAAAATAAATGAATGCAAGGAGTAAATAAATCAATGGCAGTGAAGTTGATAATTTTATTTTCAAATAAAAATACTACTAATAGCCCAAAATACTAGTCCAAAATTTTAGCCCAAATATTTATTGACTTTAAAGAGGAATTGTTTTAGGGAAAACAATTAGAGAAGAGATATAATAAAACAAAAGCAGAAAAATCTTGGGATAAATCCCAAAAAATTACTTAATTTAAAACTAAACAAAATTAACATAACCCCCCCCCCCCCCACCAGGTTCTCCTGCCTCACGACCCCTCTCCCCTGGTCTCGCTCAGCCAGCGTCCAACACACCAGTCGGTCTCGGCCATTGGCCAATGCCCAGCTGCCATCCATTGCGTCCTAGCCATCCACCAAAGCCGTCTGCACCTCCTCCTAGTTTTGTTCCATTGAGGTTTGGAAGGTGAACCATAAACACTCTTTCAATTACTTTCACCATTGAGGTTTGGGTGTGTGGCTTAAAAGAGGTTGGCATATTTTACGGTTCTTTATTTTCGATATCTGGGTTCACCAAGTCTTATTCGGTCGATTTATCATTATCGGGCATTTTTATAAAAATGAGACACTTTTTAGATGTCTACAAGTGTATATTGATTTCGGGTAAATACAGATCAGGTGTATTTTAGGTCTGAATAAAATATAGGTCAGCTGCATTTTGGCTTTGAGATTTGGATCAACCCATGGGTCAAGAAAGCTATTTTTTCTTATTTTCAAAGAAAATAAATTCGACTATAAATGCTTTTTTTCATAATGGTTAAATTTTATAAACGCGCTCAATTAAACCTTAGTTTTCCTCGTTGAACCAACCACCCCATCATTCTGCCTCCTTCTGTCGGTGCCCAAATAGTCAAATGCCAAGCCCATGTGTTGCATTTTTATGAGCATAACTAATCAAATGCGGATCAAATTATAAATCACTAATAACCAAATTATACTTAATGAGTGTCTTTCCAAAAAGAATATGCTTATGAGCAACCAACCTAATAGTAGTAGTAAAGTAATAATAATAATAATAATAATAATAATAATAATAATAATAATAATAATAA
>JACYFF010010365.1:90662215-90683898 GCA_017589665.1 Selenicereus undatus | reverse complement strand
GCAGCGCCAGGCCTTGCCGTCGACCGCCGACCCCCGCCGCCAGGTTGACGTCGTTGCCGGTCGCGCCTCCTGCCGCCGTCCATAGCCCCGAGCTCGCCTCCTGCATATAATTTTTCAAGATAAAAAAACAAGATAATAAAATTAAAACAATATTCATACTTGCATATAATTTTTCAAAACTAAAAATAGAGTTGATTCCATTCCAAAACTGCTCACCAAACAGCAAGAATTGAAACCTGATTCCATTCCAATTTTCACCAAACAACTGGGTTCAGGATTCAAGTTCCATACCCAACCCCCCAGGATTCAAGTCCTCATTCCATTTCATTCCAGTTCCTCTCACCAAACAGGGCCTAATACAGATGGTAAGATTGTTAGAAATTAATGTTGAATAGCTAAGTTCGAATTCCACTTTATATCAATCAGTATATCTCTTCTGCACCATTAAAAATGAAATAATATTTGTTATTGTATGAAAGTTATGGAAAGCCGAGAAGATTTTTTGGGGGGTGGGGGCGGGGGAGTCCACGTGCAAATCGAAGCAGCAGGCAATTGCTTTTGTTAAAACACGTTTTTCAATTTAATTTAAAAATCAATCCACTTGCTCTGCGGAATGCTATTGACAATAATTATGATTAAAAAACTTCAAAACTCCGGTACTCTTTTGTGCCTGTTTTTTCCCCTTATTTCTGAATTTAAAATCATATATATTAACTTTTGAAATGGACACGTATCTGATGCAGAAAGCAAGTGTTGTAACTATAGGCAACAAACCACCATCGGCGTCACTCATCCGCTACTTGCCCACAGAACAGATCAACTTCCCATCATCACAAATCACAATCAAGGTTACGATTTGACTGAGTTTAAACAAGATGATTCCACTTTTCCGTACTGGTTATGTTGAAACTTGTAGTTCCCATGCTTCGTATGTCTATTCTTGTGCACATACATGTGTTGGTTTGTGCAAGATCGCATTTGAATCTGAAGTCTTTGATTTCATATTTTTACCGGCTAAGCAATTGAAAATGTCTATTGTGTTTGTAGGTTCGATAGTGCGGTTCTCATTGAGCAAAAGTCATGGATTTCTGGTCACCATCTGATTGGTTACTTCAATCGGTCTGCTCCTATCTCATTTCGATTTTGTAAGAAATAAATTTAGGACTAAACTGAATGCGGAATTGTACTGTCGGTAATAGTTCATAATAAGAATACCAGTTATTCAATAATAATAAATCCAAGCGGCTACTAGAGTTGCTTTGTAGATGTCCACATCCTAAACCCGAATATCCAATAGCGATGATAGAGTAACCGTGAAGAGAGAGAGAGGGGAGTGTTCTATTGCTTACCCTTGAGGTTAACCCCCAAACTCCTTTATATAGGTTAGAGGGTAGCTAGGGTTGATGGCCGTCGGGCCTAATCTAATTAGGCCCATCCAACAGATTTGGTAACAGATGATATTCCTATTGAACTGTTATGGCATGTGTTTTGCAAGTCATTGTGGCTCCAATTTGGTCATCTGATTGGTAAACATGTTAATGAAAAAGAGATCAATAGGAGCATTGATTTGTGGGTTGCAGGAAGAAGTTCAAGAAGATCCGATGGGAACCTTGATGTTTGAGAGCCAGATGGACACGAGCTCCAATTTTGATGACGATTTTCTAGATCTGTCTCAACCCTTTGATTATCTGTCTTCATTTGGCTTCACCCAATCATCATCTCTTGCCAAGAACTCTACCATCAACAATGGCTACAACAATAATAATGTTCGGTTTTCACCCTCAGAAGAGGATCCGTGGGTGGAGCCTGAAACACGATCAAAGTTGCAGAGTACCGGTGGTGATGTTTGTACTATAGATGTGTCCCCCGTACTAGCAGAAGCACCGCAACGAATCATATCCTTCGGAAGCTCGAACTTAGAGGACCCGGTTTGTCGCGGACCCCCCCATGTCCACATTCCATATAATCAGATAAGGCCGTTTCAGTATCAGGATGCTTACTCTGCATATGCAGATGCGCTCAAGAAAGCTGCCCAAGAACACGTTCTTTCAGAGAGAAGACGCCGTGAAAAGCTCGCTGAACAGTTTCTGGGACTCACTGCTGTACTCCCTGACCTCCCAAAGGTAACTAATCCAAATCCCCCACTTTTTAGTGCAAATACATTCCAAATAAAGGTGTTCACCCTCTAAATAACGCTCTTTTCTAGCACCACTTCTGGTTAATTAATCTGTTGAATCACAGCCTTTTACTAAAGCTGGAATGGATGCCTATTATGTTCGTTTTGTAAATACATTAAATTATTTAATTGTTACTGATAGAACTACGAGTTTATATTCTAATGACATCAGGGTTTACTGTATTTCTGTTCATATGAAAAGAAACAGAACATACTCGAGTTTTTCTTGTTTTATTGTGACCTATTACTATGCTTGCCAGCAGACCTAATTAATGGGTCCATATTGGCCTTAATTTATTTAAGAAATTGCATCTGTTACAAAAATATACTAAAAAAAATCCGTAGGCATACATTGCCAGTATGAAAATTGTGGAATGATTGCGCACACACAGACACACAAGGATCACAAAACCTCTACCATTTTGATAAAGAGAATTAGTGAATCCTGAAAATTTGATAACAAAATTAGGATATGGAGCACAAGTGGAAACCCCACACTCCTAGTCAATTGCATGTTTTACTTGTAATCTGAATCCAATCCATGTCCTTGTGTAGATGACCAATGCATCTATCCTTGAACAAGCTATAAGCTATATAAAACAACTTCAAGAACAGATCGAGTTCCTTGAGAAACAAACAAGAAGTGAAGATGTCTCCTCGTCATCAGACCCACAAGTTTTTGCAAATCATGATCATGTCAACTCCTGCTCGGAGGAAAACTACTTCAAAACGAGTCCTTCTGATGAGCTACGACATCCATTTCTTGAAATTCTAGCAAGATCGAGAGGTAGAAGTGTCCTCATTCGTGTTACGATTTGCAATGAAAAGAATGATCCTGATCCCATGCCAAAGATACTCGCCCAGATTGGGGAACTTAAGCTCACTCCAATCGGTTGCAATGCCATTCCGTTTGGAACCTCTAAACTTATCATGACAGTTATATCTCAGGTATAGCTCGATTCCAATCTTTCTTTTCACAAATATTGAAGTAACCAAGAAATTAAATGTTCTTTCAAGTGATTTGACAAATCGTTTTTCATTAAACAAGATCTCGGATTTGAGTATAACGAATTTAGAAAATGTGTCAAGATAGACATAGTTTTTGTGGACCGACTTTAGTTCGACTCTAGTTAACGGAGGATCGTACGAACCAAATTTATAGATGTTATCAGGTGATAAGAAAACGTGGATTTGTGAGATAAGTTGACACCATATGGTCATTCACGCTCTAAGGGAAGGACTAATCGTCCCTGCTGGTGATCGCTGGTTATCTATTGCAACTGCCCTAAACTGGCGCTTTGCCTTGTTTTGTTCACTGCAGATGAATGATGACTTCCACAGGAAGTTGGAAGATCTAATGAAACAGCTTCAGCTGGCTTTGTCTCCCTCCCACTAAATTTGGGAAGTTTAGCCGTCTTATTTGCCCGATTTCCTATCATTTTTAATTCAAAGGTTTTTTTTTTTTGGCTGCAAATTTTTAATTAAAAAGTTGTGGTTGTTTGTTGCCTATTTTGTCAAGAGAATGCATTCTGTTGTGTCAGACGTCTAATTGTATTATACAAGGAAACAACGATAATTAATGAGTCATGAAAAAGGCTCTGTAAAAAAAAGTTTGTAGCTCAGCTAAAAAAAAAAAGAAAGGGAAATAGTTTGTTCTCAAGATTACAATTAATGATACTGTCCTTTCATTAAAAAAAGATGAGGAATCTTTATCTTACAAATAAGAAAATGGGTGAAGTGATGATAATTCAGGATTTAAGATTTCCAACGATTTGGTGCAATCCCGCCGAAAATAATTATGAAAAAAATTTAACTTTAATTTTAGGAAACCCTCTTTTTAATAGAGTTTAATTAGAATTCAAACTCTAATTTCAGATAAAAACTACAAATAATTCACTACTGACTTGCATGTGGCCCCCTTATCTCCCACTCCCCCTCAAACTCCCACTAACTTTTAATATCCTAACTTGCATGTGGAGGTTGTTTTTCCATAACTGTTTTCTCAACTTCCACGGATCCTTCAATTTATGGTTAAAATTATCCCGTATGATACAAGCTATAAATATGGCAATTTTACTGCTTGCATTACTGTCAAAAGTTTATGGGTCCAGCATATTCTTCCTTCCTCGCAATATTCATATTGAACTATCCCATCCATCTTCCCCACTGACTATTGCAACAAATTTATGAAAAACTTCCCCTTTTATTTTGTCTGCCTCTTTCCTTGGTATCCCATATGCATCACCACTATTATCCATGCTTACTCAGTGGCCTTGAAGATTATCCTACTCTACTTTGACTTCCCATCATATCAATTCCAGTGGTTCCATCAATTTTTTTTGTTTTATAGCAAGAATCTTATGCATGCGGTTACTCAAAGAATCCCTGAACATATGTATATTTCAAATTCTCAATATGAGACCAAATTCTATACATCTCATTTTTATTTGGTTTTGGTCAACTTAAGTGACATTGAAACATTGGTTGACAGAGAAAAATAGGAAAAGAAAAAAAGATTCAATCGTGGAGGCGATCCAAAATTGAAAGCAAGTATACTTGTCTTCGATTACTGTGTTGGTGGTTCGAAAGGTTGCTTCAGTAGAAGTAACCAACATATATTTTGGAGAAGGAAAGGGGAGTAAGGATTGCTTTGCACTTCCCCTTCTTCTTGATATGTGGATTCGGAGAGGGAAGGATCTGATCTGATATGCTCTGCCTATTCATGATCCCAAGTCCTGTCTATTGTTTTGGAGAAGGCCCTCGAGAATCCTTTGAGAGTGGTTGATAATGTGAACGCCGGAATTAACTATGGTGTTGATGATGCGAATGTGTGGCAGCCGAAGGGCGGCAAGGAGAGAGAAAGTAACAGGCAATGAATATCCAAACTATTATGATTTTAATTTTTTGGGTTATTGCTTTTAGTCATTGATTTGAATTTGACTTCTTTTTATGTTTTCTTTTTTTTTTTTGGGTTCAATAGATGCAGGGTATGAATTATTATAGTAGAAAATGAGACAACGGACTAATTTTAGGTAATCAGGGCATTTCGTATTAATTTACTATTGGTAAGTTAGTTATGCAAAAATTCGACATTTTGAGTATTTTTCTTATAACATCATGAAGACATTGTGGATGCTTCATCTAACAATGGAAAGCTTCCGATGAGCATTTTCTTAAGAATCTATGTTTTTAATATCTACTCAACTTTGGATGGTGGTGTCAATTATTTGGTCACTTATTGCACTTTGCTAGAGGTTGTTGCTAGCTTATAAATTATAACCATTTCTGAAGTATTGAATGATTGTAATGCTGGTATTGGTAACTACTTGGTCGTTGCTAGATTACTTAGTATTATTTAGCATACATTCACCCATTCGTAGTCATGTGGTAAAGTAAGTCTATAAATATAATGAACATCGAGATGTCCAAACATGAATTGTCAAGATTCATTTATCATATCTTTCAGTCTCTAAAGTCTCCACTACTCCATCATTACGCTTTTAAGCTTGAGGCATTCAGATACAAATCCTACTTCATTGTTCAAAGTGTTTGGCATAATATTGGTGTAGACAACATGTAAACAAGTTTCATTTATTTAAATCTTTATAAGGGCAAAAATATTATTGTCTTACTTGTGTTTCATTCAATCATTGTATTCTTCAAAATATCATTTTATTCTTGAAAACGTGTAAGTAATAGGAAAATTAAAGTTTCTGATGATGTTTTTCTTTGATAATGATATTATAACATGTTCATACTTGAGAGACTATCTCTTTTTTCATAAATGATGGTCATATAGTAGTTATTATGAATTATGTTCATAATATGTTCATCCTTAAAAATTATTTCTATTTTCATAAATGGTGATTATACTGTAGTTACTTAAATTCCACAATAGACCTTTTTTTAGGTTTTGTTGAGGGGAAAAGATGCTTGACGTATCTAATGGTTTCAGTGGAGCAAAGAACATGAAAATAAGAAATTTATGGATTTGAATTTTTTTATATTGCTTATGAGATTGTCAAAATTATTTTTTTGCCTTTTTTAAATAAAAAATTTAGTCATTATATCATAATAAATTTTTTTAAAATCGAATTGCCTAACAATTTTTAATATTGGATTTACTTAAAATTATTAGCAAATAGTGTTTTAAATTATATGGTTTTCAAATTGGATATTTTTTTTTTGTTTTTTGAGTTCTGAATTGCGTACTTATATGACGTATGAACTTCACATTTAATCTAATACATCTAACTTTATTAATTTGCATCAGTTAGACATCTAGTGCATGAGCACGGGCACAAACTATGTTATCAAACATAAATAATGCAAACATTCTCATGAAGCCAGAAATATCATGTAAAAAATTATTTGATCCATGTTTAAAAATTATTGTCAGTGGTCATATAAAATACAGTTTACCATAAAATCGAATTGTAGTTTATAATTTGCAAAAATTTAAAATTATTGTATAATAACCGAAGTCTGAAATTTTAGGACGTCAGGAACCCAGAAGTTTGGCAAGGAAAAGCTGGGCTTATTTGCTTTGTTTCATTTAATGTGACAAACAGTGGCAAAGCCAGGAAATTTGAAGAGGGGTATCGGAATTAATAGCACACAGTATAAAATTCAACAATAGTCATAAACTGAAATTAAATAGCAATTACATTACATCTAATCTAATTGTCCTCGACGAGACCTCATATTTTGAAAGTGATGCAAAATATCATCAGTAGATACACTTTCAAACAAATCATCCTCAAAGTAAGTAATAATATTATCATTCAAAAACTCATCTGAGATTCGGTTGCGCAAGTTGGTCTTGATATACTTCATCGAAGAGAACACTCTTTCAACTGGTGCTGTAGAAACTTGTAGAATCAATGCCAACTTCAACAATAAGTACATGTGGGGAAAGCTCAAATGCTTCTTTTTTTTAAATCATCCTTGTAAAGAGCTCGCCAAGGCCATTCAAGTTAGAGAATCTCTCATCATCACGCATGTTATTGATGTAAGCGTCCAACTCAAAACCAAGGGCATCAATGCCTAATTCATCAAAATCGTCTAGATACAGTCGAGCCATCCTAAGTATCTTGTCCTTGTCAAAGCTAGCAAATGAGTCAAAGGGCTCAAACAAGACAAACCAAGTAGCAAATAAGTGCTTGCCTCAGTAAAGCGATTATTAAGTTCTTGCATTTGCATATCAAGAATCGAGTAAAACACATCAACACAATAGTAATGCTCATTTGTTACAGAAGAAAGTCTACGTTTAGACTTTCCCAGAGCATGAAGTGGAGTGGGATCATCCATATTAGGAATCTCAATGTCATGTTTCAAACAAAATGTCTTAACATCATCAATGAAAGCATCCCATTCGTAATCCCTTGCGCGTTGTAATTGCTTTTCAGCTGTACCAAACAGTTATAAAGCATTTACAACATCTTGATCTCTTCTTTGGAATGCCTGACTCAATGCATTTGTAATGCATAACACCAATTTCATAAGATGTAATAAAAAAGCAAAGTCATATGTCTTAATACCATCCAAAATAGCTTGACCTCTAGCATTATCATCAAAATCACTATCCGTTGCCAGAGCATCAAGGACATCAACAATTGGAGCAAACATGACAATAAGATTGACAAATATTTAAAATGAGATCCCCAACCAGTGTTACTAGGTCTCTGAAGTCCTAGTTCTTGATTCAAACCCTTCCTAGTTACAAGCTCACCCATTCGCAATGCTTCTTTAGCTTTCTCCGATTGTCTTGTTCGATATTCATCTCTACATTTATAAGAACTTCCAATCACATTCAAAATCAGATTGACCAACTTAAGAAACCCTTTAATTTGAGGATGTCCATTTGCAACCCCAACAAGGGTCAATGAAGTTGATGAGCAAAGCAATTAACATAATGTGCCGATGGGTTTTCTTACAAAATCAAAGTTCAACCCTATTGATGTGCCCCCTCATATTACTAGGCCCATCATACCGTCGTCCTCGTATTCGGGATGCGCTCAAGGATAACTTAGTAAGCACAGAATAAATTTCTTCTTTCAATGACAATTTGGTAGTGCTAGTGACATGAATAAGGCTAACCAAGTGCTCCATAACAAACCCCATTTTGTCAACATATCTCAAAATAATAGTCATTGTTGTTTGCAAGAGACATCACGGGATTCATCAGCTAATTATATAGCAAAATACCCATCCCCAATTTCTTCAAGAATAACATTAACAGTTTCTCTTGAACATGCATTTGCAATATCTTTTTAGATGTCAGGGGAATACATTATATAATTACCAGGAGCATTTTTCAAAATAACACTTCCTACATTTTCATTCTTTTCCCCATGAAACTTTAGAATGGATCGAAAAACCCCTTTCTTTTTAGAATGTTCACTTTCATCATGACCTCGTAAAGACAAACCCTCAAACAAAAGCAATCTTGATACTAACAAAACATCTCAAAGTTGAGTTTGACATATCCTTCCTTATCTCTCAAGCCCATATTTCACACCATATGCATGAAAGAAAGCAATCGCATATATACATCTACTTTTAAAATTGAAGTAGTAGCTTATTTTATTGACTAATTATAAATATCTGAAAAAATTATTTTTAGTAGATTTTGAGAAGCCACTATAACCTGGAACAACTTATTTTATAACTAATGAATCATTAATATTGTTGATACTCATTGGATGCACTAATATTGTTAATATATATAATTATAAAGATTGCAAGTCATAATGCATGTATACCAATTGGCCTTCCTTTTTCCTTTTTTAAGTTATGAATGAGGAGATCGCAACTACTAAAAATACGGCTTATTCCGATGGAATTTTCAAATAGAAAATAGGTCTGTTGGAATTTTCGATGGAATTTCAACGGATTTTGACAAAATCACTAGATTTCTGACGGAATTTTCGTCGAAAAATATTTAAAAATTTCAAAATTTTTTTTTTGACCCCGACTTGAATAGAGGGAAGATTCAAATTTTTTTGAATATTATGACGGAAAAATTCGTCGGAATTTCTCTTATAAATTTCGCTCCATACTTCATTTTTCAGTGCTCATTTTGTAAAATAGCGAGAGATAGAGAAAGAGAGCACCGTCGCTTGCCGCCATCCCACCGCTGTCACCTTCTCCTGCCGTTATTCGTCGTCAACTTTTTGAAAAGGTTTTCTCATGTGTAATTAGCACAAATTTATAGTGAATTAAGTATAAGTATATACGTTGAATTTAATAATTTATATAATTAATTTGCATGTAATTATGTACATTTAATAGTTTATATATGGTCTGTTTTATTTCGCATTTTAGATAGATAGATAGATATAAGGAGCTGTAAGGAAATATAAGGAACTGTAAGGAGCTGTAAAAAGATGTAAGAAGATGTAAGGATAGATAAAAGAGTTGTTGAATTGTTGAAGAATTGTATAGTATAATTTGTTTTACAATGAACGTTTTGGATGAAAAATAATAATATTAAAATAATATACTTATTGAAAATAAACAATTAATTAAGTTAATTACATAACAATAAAATATATTAATCCCTATAAATTTGGTGAATAAAATTTCGTCCACTTGAGGTGATTTTTTATATGAACATTAGTTTGATCGAATAAGGAAAGTATAACAAAAAAAACAAGTTTTTTTTTTGACAAAATTGAATACAACTCTTCAAATAAATTCCTATTTTAAGTAAATAATTTTAAATATAAATAAATCTATGGTCATCTATAATAATATATATTTTATGTCGAAACTCAAATATAATTTACGTCGTTATATTATGCTTTTATGTTTATATAAATGTTGTATTCATAAGATATTGATAAATTTTGTATATTGGTAGTATCATTAAAAAAATATACATTTTTTTATAACTAAAATAAATAAATGTTATAAAAAATCTATGAGATGTAAGAAGATGTATGAAGATGTCAGAAGATATCAGGAGATGTAAGAAGATGTAAGGAGCTGTATGAAGATGTAAGAAGCTATAAGGAGATGTAAGCTCTAAATTCTAAAAAGTGCAAAATAGAACAAGGCTATAGTTAGTTTGTTACGTTGATGTTAGTTTGTTAGGATGTTCTCAATTTTGTACTTTATTGTTAAAGAATATAATTTTTTATTAATTAAACATAATTTAATGCTAATATCAATTTAAAGTCAATGATGAGAATTTATTGTATATTAGATACGTTGAAAAATGTTTTTATAGTTGGGTACTATATTTTTTATATTTTTCAAACAAAAATTTAAAAATGCCGACGGGTTCTGATGGGAGTTTTCAACGGCATCCCTATATTTTTTACATTTTTAATAAAATTTAAAAAGCCGACAGATTTTTGACGGGTTCTGACGGAATTTCCGAAGGAACTCGACAAGTTCCGACGGTTTCTAACGGAAATTCCGCCGGAATTCCAAAAAAATCAATTTTTTTGAAATTTTTTTCAGAGCTTTTTTTGCGTCCAACGGATGAGTCCATTGACCGCCTCAATTCCATCGGAGCAGCAGTCTGACGCACTTGTAATTTCTGTCGAAACGCATTCCTGACCGACTTTATTCTGATGGACACTATCGGCCGAAATATCTATCGGAAAATTATTTTTTCGACGGAAAATGTTGCTTTTTTCATCGCAAAATTTGTCGGAAAAAGTTGATTTTTTAGTAGTGAATTATGGAAGGCTAGTAACGCTAGTTTTGAGCTAATAATAAACGTTGTATTGCGATCTCTTAATTTTTGTTTACTCTTTTTAAGTTTCACAATAGATATTTGATAAAAAAAATTACAATAAATATATTATTCCCATTTATTAATTAAAAAATAGATATGTTACTCTCATTTTTTAAGGAAAACGTAATTAAAAATATATGGATGAGTAATATGTATAGTTTTCTATCGAATAAAAATATACTAATTAGCTGTATATCTAAAGTTTTTTTCATAGATAATTTGGAAAAGAGAACCCTTCTTTCGTGTTTCTTTTTTTTTTTTTTTACGGAGATAATCAAAGGATTTGGTTAATCAAAATCGTTAAAATTTAATGAGCAATCGCACTTTTTTATATACATCCATATTGATGTTTAGATAATCATATAGCCATATTCAAGCATGAAGTGAGCATTATATTTATATAATCATATCATATTAATATTACCTATAAATTACACTAAATTCAAGCATATTATAAACATAACAATTCAAATCAAGAAGACCATAAACATTCCACTCTAGGAATCACATAATTTATTCAAACAAATTTTCAAATTATTTCCTAACATATCAACTTACACATATCATACTAATTTAGATTAACTAGCATGCCATCATATAACCATAAGTTGTTTTATAGCGCAAAACTAAAATGGTACTTAAAGCATAGTTATTATAACATTATTTAAAATTATTTGCTAACGTATTATTAAGGATACCCGGAATAATTGTAACATAAACATGGCAATATTATAAATCAATGCATTTGATTTGAAATACTCACAATTTGCTTAGCTTTTTCCTTCATTTACACACCTCCAATTTCTTTATAAATATAAACATACAGATAATATCATACATATGCTGAAAGATAAAATTATTTTACTAGAATACAACATAGCAAAATTTATGTATTGAATTCAAATTAGAAAATCTTGATTAGATTTTTCACTTTTTTCTTCGCAAAACAGCCCTTACAAACAAAGTCCATTTTAGAATCTGAGTTTTGGAATGGGAAAAATTTTGGGGTGATTTTTCACAAATTGTTTGGGATATTTATGGAGGTAAGATGCAATAAAAAATAAAGTCAAATTCTGAAAGAATAACTATTGCAACAATAGTCAAACAAATTTACAATTCGGGGCCAGTGTTCATAGCCCGAATTGCCTACTGCTTTTTGGTTATTTTTCCCTTTATTTTTTAGCCCTCTCCAATGGGAAGTCAAAAAAGAAAACAATCATCCCAAAGCAATGTTGCTTTGCAACGAATATGCACCAAAAAAACAAAAAATCAAGCAAATTTTGGCGCAAGGAGCCAATTCGCACTCGCTAAGCTGATTTGCTTACTTTGTAGACACAGCGAGCTGCTTGCTTGACAAAACCAGCTCTCAACTCCAGGGCCACACAAACTCCAAAAAAGGCTCAGATGAGGGAAATTTAAAAGTGTTTTACATGGAGTTTCAAATTGAGGTACTTCGCATTTCATGGACCACTATACTTGATTTATAGGTATTTTGCATGGATCCCTTTTTTCATCGACTAAATATATATATAAACTATAGAGACTATATTAAGAGATCAAGAATCCAATGATAATTTGTTCTACACCAACTGAGCAAAGAAAGGGTTTGAATTTGACACAAAGGTAGGATTTGGTTGGAAGAAAAATGGTTTTCTCATAAAATCATTTTCTATAGAAAATGTTTTTCTAAGGTTTATGTCACATTTTCCGTTGTTTGGTACAAGATAGATAATTTTTCATAAAAAGAGAAAAACATCAACTGAATTATTCACATGGGGAAAAATATTGACCGAATAGTCGCAGTTGAGATAAATGTTGGTCAAATGAAGGAATTTTGAGCTTCAAATTTTTATTTAAGTTTTTTTCAATATTTCTTCTCGGATAATCAAGTTTTGATCTAAAACGTTGAAATAATTTTAGTGACAAAAAACATCAATTGAATTGTTTAAGTGACAAAAAATGTCGATTCAATTGTCATGGCGGAGAAAAATATTGACTAATGAGGAAATGTCATACTCAAAATCTGGATTTGAGCTTATTTTAATCATTCATATCCGATAATCAAGTTTTGAGCCAAACTCGTGAAATTGTTCTGGTGGTAAAAAATATTTACTGCAATGTTTAAGGGGCGAAAAATATCAATTGAATTGTCATTTTGGAAAAAAATGTTGATCAAATGAAAAAATCAAACTCAAAATCTAAATTTGAGTCTGTTTTAATATTTTCTATCTGATCATCAAGTTTCGATCCAAACCATTGAAATTATTTTAGTGGCGAGTCGACTGAATTATTTTATTGGCCATAAATGTCAATTAAATTATTGTGTTGAAGATAAATGTCGATCAAATGAAAGAAATTTGAGCTAAAAATTTAGATTTAATTTGATTTTAATCTTTCACATTGAATAGTCAAGTTTCGGTCTAAACTGTTAAAATTGAATTTTGCACCTAAACTTTAGCTGACCATATCATCAAAGAGTTGAAGAAAGAAAATCAACTTCATATCTTCTCAGAAAGGAAACCATTCTCCTCCATTGGAGGAAAAATTATTTTGTTGGAAAAGAATTTTTAGTACTTTATTGTGCCAAATATTGAAAAATTAAAAAATTATTTTTCGAAAAAATTAGCTACCTAAAATACCAGACTTAAGGTAGCTTCTAAAAGGCAGAGGATCTACTGATGGACACGATATAGAAAGTTGTTTGCTAGTGTTTTTTAATGAATGGTTAGCCGGGTAATTCGTTGTACTCATTATCTCCGAGTAACCCTCTGGGTGATAATTGGCTAAGAAATTGCTTCCCTATGATTGAGCTAAGGGGAGAGGGTTATTGAAGGAGGTCCTGACCAATCAACCACATACCTGTTGGGCAATTTGTTTATTAATTGTAAATCCGGTGTGCGTATAGGAGATGTATCAAATAAACAAAGGAAAGCTGATTTACTTGTAGTAGATTGGTCTATTTGTTTTGTTCCACCATTTTTACTCACATTCGAATCTCGATGAAGACTTTTTTTGTTAATTAATTGGGAGAGGTAGAGGATGTGTAGGTTGAGCCTTGGGTCCTGATAGCTTCATCCCCCTTTTTTGAGCTGATTGATTAATTAAATCTTTTCTAAAATAGAAGATTCAATAAATAGTCCACATTTATCATTATAAAAAAATAAAAAAATAAACAAATAGAGGGTTAATGAATCCCGTATACATCACTCTGACTTATTTTTGCGATTTTCCCACTCCCCTGCACATCTCTCTTTGTCATTAATACATATACGCACCCCAAAGGAGAAGAAAAAAGAAGAGAACATATGCGCCTTTCTGGATCTTAGTTGTCAACTTTCATGGAAGCACCGCACAACCACCCCTCCCCCCCCCCCCCCCAATAAAAAAACCCGATTATGAGGGGCACTAATTAACATCGCATGCAAAACTGCTTTTTTCCTTTAGCTTAAGTTTTGTTTGTTTGTTCACTTAAAATAAGAAGCTCTAGCTTGGTCTTCAGCGCTGATCTTCTTTTCTCTCATCATTGCTGTCAAAGTCAGTGAGAGTAGATGCAATTCTAAAGCAAAATAAAACAGAAGATGCATAGGTCGAGAGTAAGTATCTGCATTTTGGCTATCAAGGGAGGAGAATGAACATTTTGTGATGGAAGAATGCAAAAACATGGAGATGCATTTTATTGGAAACAGTAAAAGTGTCCCTTCTGTAATCAATTTACGTGCAAGAATTGGAGTCCTATGCTGCAGCCTGCATGCAGTTAAAAATAATTTTAAATTATACTTCCCATGCATTGAACAAATGGGTCTTTTCTTGAACCTGGACTTGCACGAGCACCACGGGGTCATTATATCTTCTTAAAATATCCGTCTGATAAGATATATAGCGCCCCAATTTATAAGTTCAAAATTCTCTTATCATTTGTTTAATATTTAATATAAGACTTTTATTTATGATATTTTTCTCCACTTAATTATAATGTCCTCGTCACAAAAGGCCTCTATTTATTTTATTAGGATTATTAAAAATTAATCCGATATAATTATTGATCTTAACCAAATATAAAATTTAAAGGATTTGGATAAAGATTTTTAATCCGTTCAATTAAATGGATTGATACGTTTAATCTGTTTAATTAAACGAGTTAGGTTCAGGTTGAGAATTTTGACACGAAAAATTACTTATTTGATCTATTTAATTAAATGGATTAAATAAATTAATCAATTTATCCAATTATCATTTTCTTTTTGGGGGGAATTGTGAAAATATAGAGTTTAATAAAGTTGATATTTGTTTTATGCTTATGATTCATGTGAATCGTAGACAATAGTTGCATTATAATGCTAGATTAAAATAAAAAAACTAATTTATAATGCTCGATAATTATATTTTAGTCAACATATAAAGCGGGTAAACAGGTAACTGAATAACCTGACTCCATAGGCGAAGCTACATTGGGGCAAGGGGGTCAATTGAACCCCCTGTTTTTTGGAAATAAATAAATAAATATGGGATATTTTTATGGATAAGAAAAATAGATATATATTAATTATTTTACATACATTTTGCAATTGTGTGCTTAGTAGGATGATTGGTTGCTCTTTATTTGTTTCAAGTGGTCACAGGTTCGACTCTTATCACTCTCCTTTTGCGGTGCCTTCTATGTTTTTTTTTTTTTAAGTTTGCCCATTCAGTTTTCCTAATTTCTGTATCTCGATTTTCTAGTCTTGCTTTGCTTTCTTCTTCAGACGCACTCTCTCTCTCTACCCAGCCCACTGCCTATGCACTCTTTCTCTCACTCTCTGTAGTCTGTCCAGCCCAGTCACTGACCGGCCGCCAGCGCCAGCAGTCAGACCCGACACTTGTGCCGGTAGCTGCCTTTACTCCTCCTCAGCTCTCCTCCTAATTCTTCAGTCCCAAATCCCAATTTGAGATAACTCCCGAAAATTCTCGCGCTCCCTTACTTTAAATCCTGGCTCCGCCTGTGCCTGACTCGTTTATGTTAAATGAGTTAATGAGTAAATTTCAGATCAATCTGTTTAAAAAATAAATAAATACAGGTCAAAATTTTTAATCCATTTAATAAATAAATTAGACTCAAATCAAATATTTTTTAATCTATTTTCTACACAAACATAAATTCGATTTAACCTGGCCTATTTAAGAATCCTATACCCATTCTATCATAACACTCGACAGGATTTTGAAATTGGCCCTAAATTAACTAATGTTACTTATCTTGGAGTCCTCACTTCCTCCCCAAAAAACTAATCTGATAAGATATATACTGCCATCATTTATAAGCCTACCCTTCCATCACTTATTCTAGGGCTCTTATCTGTAGGCACTAGAAAGTTTCGACATTAATTAAGTTTAGCAGATGCAGAAAGCGATATAATAAATGCAGTCAATTCGCACAGAACTCATCAATCACCACCAATTTAATTGGCACTCTTCTCGAAACAGAAGCTCGCAATAATAAAAATTCAAAACGTAATCATGTCCACAATTTTTAAATCTCGGTAAAACTAATTATCTTTGAGGATTGCAGATAACAAGTCGCTAGAAGACAAAATTGTTGTATATAATTAGGCTCTACTCTTTTCTGCAATAAAAAAACAATAATATCAACTAATTACTCTTTATACATCCTTCTAACTTCGTATAAGTCTCTGTTGCTCGAACAGATTTTTACATCTCTTTCTATCTTTGTATATATTTTTGTATCTCTTTACACCTTCTTTACAATAAATATTGGCTAATGTATATTTTTTGTGCTTTTTTTTTGATATATTTAATTTTTGATAAATGTCTTATAACAAACTAGGTGCCTTTTTTCTTCTTTTTTAAATATATATAATATTTGTATAAAACTAATTTTTTATGTACTATCAATATAAAAAATCGATATATATTTTTATGAACATAATATTTGTAAAAACATATTAGTTCAAAATTATTATAATAATATAATATTTGTTCAATAAATATAGCATAATAAACCTATATGGTGAATTGAATTGTGTTTTTGAGTGAGTCTAGAAAAAATAAGACGCATTTAAAATTATAATACAAATATTTCATTCATGTTTGCTAAAAGGAAAGTGAACGGTAGTTAACAAAATATTAGAACATCAATGTGTTCAATTAATAATTTACCAACATCCATTTTATTTAATTATTTTTTATCTCTTCCTTTTTCTTAAAAATATATACTAAAACTATAACTATCTTTATTTTCAAAGTTTTTATATTTCGCTAATGCTGGTGTAATATTTTAAAGCGTTTATTTCTACAATTTTTTGGTTATGTTATCTTAAAAATATTATTTTAATTTGTTAAATTTAAGTAGTTCTTAATTTGAAGGGCTCTATTCAATTTTGTTGACAAGACTTGTTATTTTATCTTCAGGAGCTTATTTTAATTAAAGGAGTTTTTATTTGCTTATAGAGAAGTCAAATTAATGTAAAAAAACCTCAAGTTTAGAACGCGTTTGGTTCTATAAATTTATGGTCAAATATTTATTTTATTGTTATTTAATTGGGTTCTTCTGGCTAATTATGTTATTTCACTACTATTTTATTGATCAATGATGTAAATTGTAGATGATCAAAATTTATAAATATTAATTATTAAAAAATAATTTGTTGAGCGAAGTTATAAAATAAATTTTGTAAATGTCACTGATTTAGTACACGTAATTTATTTTCATAACATAATTTATTTCATGAATCACCCAATATTTACATATGTCCTTACATCTTCTCACAATTGCTTACAGCTACTTGCAATTGTCACGACTTCTTACAATTTTTTATAACTCCTTATATTTTCCTACGGCTTATGATTACATCTTATTGCAAAAAAGAGCAAGGTACTAACAACTAGGGGTGTTGTTCATAAGCTAATTTTGCTCATAAGCTAATTTTGCTTGTGAGCCCTCACAACTAGCTCGCATTTGGCTTGTCAAGTGTGGCTGGTGGCAAGTTAGACTGAGCTTATTTGGTTGTCCAAACCAAGCTCGAGCTTTATGAGTCTAGGCGCGTGACGGTGCCACGCCCAAACAAGCTAAGCCCAACTAAATCGAGCCAAGGAGCCCCTTAATAAGCCTCGGTAGCCAGCTTTCACAATCCTTTTTAATAAACAAATATTAGGGCTTGATTTTGAATAATTATACTTCTTGTATAAAGATAATGACTTTGATTGAGAATCACCATTTACATTCACATCTTTGCAACAATATAGAATTTGTTTTATCTCATAATCCAACTTTTTCATCCTTTTTCCTCCCTCACCCTCTTTACAATTTAGGCTTTACATGAATTGTAAATATACACATCTAAAGTAGTAGTAGTAGTAGAGTAATCGCACTACGTTTGCAAGTTTAATTACACCCCTATACTCATTATCTATTGACTAATGACACTAGCAACCTGTCAACTATCAACTATCAACGATGAGACAATTATAATTGTACCATAGCTACACAAATTAGCTATGCACCACCAATAATTTTCCTTACTTATTTGAGAGCCATCATACATCCAAACTTTAAGAAGCAAGACCCATATCAAATCTTAAAAGGCAACTCAAACATTAAATTAGGTCAAGTTCAAGCTCAAAGTAGTATAGCAAAAGCTTGGAATAGCCAAGATTAGGCTTCAGTCTCAAACAAGCCCATGAATCAACCTCAAACTTGATCATTAAGAAGATGCAGCAGTTGGTAAACTGATTAACTTGCCTTAGACATGAACTAATCATCTTGGCTTGATCCTAAATGTGATAGTTGAACTAGCTGTTATGATCAACTTCTCTAAACAAGGAAGCTCCAATCCCATAGATTTGGTTTTGGACTTTTTATATCTCATCGCAAAGCCTTGAAGTTATACTCAACTTTAAGCAATGACATCTCTATCCAAAATCAATAGCCTAAGATAATGATAATTTCTAGGACAACACCACATGCTTAATTATTCTTTTCTTTAAAAAGACAGATTATCCACTTGAAAAATCAAATTCAAATTAAATTCAAATATTATGCCATATCTTCAAAATTTTATCTTAGAATAATATCTAAGTAATGATTCAAGATAATAATCCATATCAATAAACATCAAGGAAATTTTTATGGGATTTTATCTTTGTTATTTCACTATCCAATGTTAATCTATAAGATAAAATCTTCAGCCAACTTACCCATGGCAAAGATTAGTCTACTTTAGTATAGGCTCAAATTAATATCCCAATTGATATTTCTCATAATCTTGAAGATATTATTCCACCATATAATCAATCAAGGATCTTGCAAGTCCTTCAACATTGTCATCTAAATAGATTTAGTACAAATAAAATTATGTCTAATCAAATCAATTAGCCTATACCATATCCATAAACTATATCTCCAATTATATATATGTCACCAAATGTAATATTGAAATCATGCTATGAAATTAAAAAAATCTCTCTATAATGTCATGTATAATGGCAAAAGATTAATCAAGACAATCATGCTATTAAAAAAATCTCTCTATAATGTCATGTATAATGGCAAAAGATTAATCAAGACAATCATGCTATGACATGCTCAATTAACATATTTAACTAAATGTGGTCCACGATATACATTAAACTCTCAAATAGGTCCAAACACATGCATTTCAATATTAACAAAAATGTATTGGACTAACCATAAATATTACGTATGAAATAGGGTAATTATAAACTCAAGTCGCTTCACCATTTCATACATAATACTAATCATATTGTTTGTTATTATCAAAACCAATCTGTGACTTGATAAACCTCAATTTTGACATCATTTCAAATCCTATTTGACCCCTATTTCTCGCGTTTTTATGCCAAATCTAGATGAGAAATGGTCAAATTCACCTCATTGGATTCAATTCTACTTATAATTTGGTTTATCCTTACTTTCAGGAGAAATCTTTGGGTTTTGATAGAAAGGACGCCTTTGCAATGAACAAGGAAGATTGAGGTCTAATGAACCCCCAAGAGCCAAAGGAAGATGGGTAGAAGGGGGCATGATCATGCTGTAGGAGTGCACAACCGTGCTGTAGAGGCCGAAGCTGTGCACCAGCTGGCTGCAGGAGGTGCACGGCCGTGCGCCCTACCAGTGCATGGTGCACGGCTGCTCGTGCGTCTAGGCACGACCGTAGGCCCTGTCTGTTTTCGTGACTTAAAATGCCTTTCGCCCAATTTGGGGGATATCTTTTGTTCATTCTTTTTCCTTTCTTGAGTGCACTCTTTAGAGGGGATTTCTAGGGTTTTATTGAGAGAGTTCATTCATGCTTTGGGATTCAATTTATCAACATTGAAGATTATTGTACTTTGATTCGATGACTAATTCAAGTTTGCTTCTTTCTGCTTTCTCTTTTGATATTACTTTTTAGGGTTTTGGTTGTTCATACATGTTGATTGAATTAGTTTTTGAGATTGTTGCATTCAATATGATTGTAGGCTAAATCCCCTATCTTAGGTTGAGATTAGCCCCTATTATGCGATTTGGAATCGTGTTCTAGGCTTTGTGAATGAATTTCCATGTTTATGATTGAAATCTCACTTTGCACGACATGTGTCTGATGAATTTCCTGATAGGGATGTATTCATGTTCTTAATTAGGATTTGGGACTTCAATGAAAGTTGAATCCTTTATCTAGAGCAACTTTGTGAGCGATTGATTTTCCTAACGTGAAAACAATTACGGTTTCAATTGAGAATTGAAGGTTATTTAATCCTTTGGCTTGTCAATCTTAGTTTCATGAAAATAAATAACGAAGATTAATTAGCCAGTCTAATGACTTGCGAAAGTAGGCATAGATGCGTTTAAATCTGTAACCATTCCATCCCAGTTATTTATGTGAGCAGGTTTGCATAATCTAGTTCAAATTCCAAAAGGCATAATGGTGTGGTGAATCCCAATCTAGGATTGTTGTTATTTATTGATTTCATTTAATCAAACAGCTTTCAGCAGATTGAAAGTACTATTGCCTTTCAGTTTTCTTCAACCTAAGTTGTTTTGCCTAGATTGAGTTGTTTAATTAGTTCTGGTAGTTGAAAACAGGTTCCCTATGGATACGACCCGTACTAGCCGATTGCTAGCTACAGCTACGTCGCGCGCTTGCGGTATAAATTTAAGACAACAAGTTTTTGGTACCGTTGCTGGGGAGCTTATTCATTTCAATATTAGAACTGATTGAAATACTCTAGACTAGGTTTTTATTTTTCTTTTTGTAACTTTTAGTTCTTCTTTATTCTTGCTAGACACTGTTTATGCCTAGGTAGCGTTTGTTTTTGTATGAACAAGAGGAGCCAAGGAAATCAAAACCTTGTCCCGTTCAATCCTGAAATTGAAGCAACAGCACGAAGGCGAGGCAGAGAAGCGAGAATAAAGAAGAAAGAAGAGGGCAGTAGTAGAGATGGCATGGCAAGATCAAAGAGTGTTACGAGACTATGCCCTACCGCAAGCATCGGGCATTACCTCATCCATTGTGAGCCCTACAATGGAGCTAACAAGTTCGAACTCAACCTTGCGGTCATCACATTCGTGGAACGGGACCAATTCGGTGGAGATCCCTCGGAGAACCCCAATGCGCATCTTCGCAAATTCCTTGTGAAATGCGACACTATCAAGTTGAACCGAGTGTCCATCGATGCTATTAGGCTGCCTGTTTGAGCTAAAAATGTGATATTTTTAAGGTACTTTTTCACCGGTTTTATGCTCGTTTTAATAATATTTTTTTAGGT
>JACYFF010010365.1:90642200-90652669 GCA_017589665.1 Selenicereus undatus | reverse complement strand
GCTTCCTGTAACATCTCTTGTTTAGTTGGGGATCATGGCAGTGTTTTTAAAGGTTTGTAGCTGCGTGGGTTCATTTATTTGTGGGATTGGGATACTAGGATTGAATCAGCTGGAGAATAAGAGTAATGGTAACTGTCCTTATTTTCTTTTGAAGCCCTTTAATAATTTTACTATTGAATCACCAATTATACATTAGGGGTATCGAACTCTAACTCTAAGAGATGACCATTACCCTGTTTCTCTTGCTTTTTGCTGTTCCTCACCTGTATCAAGCAGGGAAGCTACAGGGAACCTACTGTGTTGATGAGAATTTTGTAGGTCATTGCAAACATGTTCCTGATGGTCTGAGCTTTAGTTTGTAGGCATTCAGATTTTCCTGTCTGTAATCCTGAATGAGTTTCATTTGCATTATCAGAAACAGTTCGTTTTATTTTCTTTACCCATTAGATAAAATGGCAGACATATCATCTTTTTACTTGTAATATGTATGTAGCAGGAACTCACTGTCTTGATAAGCATGAAATACATGATTACTATTATAATTTTAGTGAAACTATAATGGTGAACCCTCTCTCTTTTTTCTTATTCTCTTTTTTTTGAATAAATTTTAAAGGAAAGAATGAGTAATTCAATCTGATTCTTTGACACTAGAAAGCAAACACTTGCATTGTGTGCTGTCAGTCCAAGGGCAACTCATATAGTGCGCATCCCTGTATTGGAGACATGCTTTTATAAAGCGAGACCACCGTGCTAGGTCTGCAAAAGGGGGGCATTCTAACATAAGAGTATCTACATGTTTTGAGCATGATCTTTAGTACATTGTTCTAAGTCATATTAATAGTATACTATACTGACAGAAAACAGTAAAGATGAAATTTTTCTGTACTTGAGGCATTTGAAGCAGCTAAATTCCCTAATTTTATTATGAAGGCTTGTACTTTGGTATGGGAGAAGCTATCCAAGGTTCATTGGATGGATTGAACTACATGGTCACATCAATAATTATTATTAGCTATCTAGCTATATAATGGGCAACCTTCCCTGTATAGACTAGGGAACTTCAACCATTCATATGTGTTCTATGAGCTGAGTATTATACGTCTAGTTTACTGAGCAAAATGTCGGATTAAAAACATGCCCTATTATTTTCCTTCTTAAATCTCTTTTATCCATATTTTGATGTTAATCGATCTCCTGCCTCATTCCTTGTCTCACTATCAAGAGTTCATAAATTTGAAAACTAATTAACTACTATAAACTAAATACGCAAACAAATAATAAAAACACCCAGCTGGAAAAATATAGTTTTCCAGACGAAATAAAACCCTTAAAACTGAAAATAAAAATTAAAAACATGACTTTTTTGGTTGTCTTTGTATGTTATGGAATTTTATTATTTTTTCAACTATGGTTTAATGTATTTTTGCATAGTCAGGTTGTGTTTAAGATCTTTATTACACATCTTGTTTTAATTTTTTCCTTATGGGGTTTGTGTGAATGAAGAGGGTTATAGTTCACTTTTGTATGTTACTAATTAATCATGCTTTTTTTTTAGGTCCTACCACTCCTTTAAATGGATAAAAGTTGGATTAATGTGAATAGGACATCAACTGAATATATTAAAGGAGTTGAATCATTCTTAGATTTTGCTTTCTCCAATGCTGGGGATAGTAAGGTAATCATTTGCCCTTGTAACCGGTGCAAGATTGGGCGCAATCGTTGGTTTAATAGAGATGAAGTGGCATACCATCTTATGTTTTATGGATTTTGGCCTAGCTACACAGAATGGGTGCATCATGGGGAATTATTTTTTGTGCAATCTACTTCAGTACCTCAAAATATAAGCCATAATGATGCTAGTGTTGAAGCTAGCTTTGAAGGTAATGTGGACACTACTGGATTGTTGAATGATATCTTTGGGATACGTAATGTAGGAAACATTGAAAATAATGCTGCTAACAACATATGGGACATTGGAGATCCAATGTTGGGGGTAGATGATCAGTTTGTTGATGAATTTATGTGCAACAATGAAATGAATGAGGGAGAGAACGATGAAGATGTTGGGTATAGAAGGCTAGTAGAGCAAGCTGAGCAGGAACTATATCCAGGATCAAGTTTTTCAAAACTATCTTTCATTTTGCACTTATTTCATTTGAAATCCATGTATGGTTGGTCTATTAAGTCATTTGATATGTTGCTTCAACTCATAGTAATTGTTTTCCCCCAAGTTAATCTGCTTCCATCATCTTGGAGTAAATGTAAGCAATTGAAAAAGGATTTAGGGCTTAGCTATGAAAAGATCCATGCTTGTCCTAATGATTGTATCCTGTACTGGGATGGGAGGGAAAACCAAGATGAGTGTGACAAATGTCATGTTTCCCGATGGAAGGACAAGGATAAGAAAGTGGCAAATAAGGTTTTGCGTTACTTCCCTCTTATACCAAGGTTACTTAGGATGTATAAATCCTCTAAAATAGCAGAAGATATGCTTTGGCACCATAAAGAGAGGGTTAAAGATGGAATCCTTAGGCATCCAGCAGACGCAAAAGCATGGAAAGACTTTGATGAACAGAATTCTCATTTTGCTTCTGATCCTCGCAATGTCCGGTTAGGACTTGCTACGGATGGATTTAACCCTTTTCGTGTAATGAGTACCACACATAGTACTTGGCCTGTGCTTTTAATTCCATATAATCTACCCCCATGGCTTTGTATGAAACAATCTTCTATCATTCTATCCATGATCATTCCCGGGGAAAAGGCTCCCGGTATGGACATTGATGTCTACCTTCAACCTCTAATTAAAGAATTGTTACAGTTGTGGGACGGGGTAGATGCATTTGATGCATACTCAAAGACAAAGTGTAAACTGCGTGGGGTTCTTCATTCTACTACTAGTGATTTTCCTGCGTACGCAAACTTATCTGGATGGAGCACTAAGGGTCGTTTTGCTTGTCCATCTTGTGCTAGAGATACACATTCCATGTGGTTGGAGAATGGACGTAAATTTTGCTACATGGGCCACAGCAGATGGCTTCCTGAAAATCATCCATTTCGTTTTGACGATGTTGGATTTGATGGAAATGTTGAGCTTGGTCTTGCTCCTAAACCTTATACTGGTAGTGATATTCTGATACAGTTACAGGGGTCAAGATTTTCCTATGGTAAAGGTGAAACTGAAAATGTCGGTATAGATGAAAAGGATGGGGACCAAATATGGAAGAAGAGGAGCATTTTCTTTGATTTGCCATACTGGGAGAATAATCCTCTTCGCCATAATTTAGATGTAATGCATATTGAGAAGAATATATGTGATAACTTTTTGGGTACCTTATTGAATCTTGAGGGAAAATCTAAAGATAACTTGAAAGCACGTCAAGACCTACAGGTGATGAAAATACGACCAGAGCTTCATCCTATTCAACGAACAAATGGAAAATATGAAATCCCTAATGCTCCTTACACTTTGTCATCTGATGAAAAGACACGTTTACTAGCTGTCTTGAAACATATAAGAGTCCCAGATGGGTATGCGAGTAATATATCTCGATGTGTCAATTTGAAGGAGCGTAAGTTATTCAATCTGAAAAGCCATGATTGTCATATATTGATGCAAGATTTGCTCCCCATTGCCCTAAGAGCAGCAAAAGATTCTGATGTTGTGGATCTTGCATGTGCATTATCAGCATTTTTCAAGGAATTATGTGCGAAGGAATTGTCGGTTGAGAAATTGGATGATATCGGAGTTAATATTGTTACAACACTGTGTAAAATGGAGAAAACATTCCCTCCAAGCTTTTTTACAATTATGGTGTACTTGCTTGTACACTTAATTGAGGAAGCAAAGCTCGGAGGACCTGTCTTTTATAGATGGATGTACCCCATTGAAAGGTTAGAATGTATATTTTTTCTATTATTTTTTCTAAGTATTTGTATAATGATAGTTGTATTATACTAGTTTTACTTTGACCTATGTAGGTTTCTGGCATTCCTAAAAGGTCTTGTACATAATAGGGCACAACCCGAAGGTTCAATAGCGGAAGGGTACATTGCGCATGAGTGTATAACCTTCTGTTCAAGGTACTTTAATGGGGTGGAAACAGTTTTTACTCGACCGCAACGGAATGATGGTAGTAACCCTAATGAGGGAGTCTATTTATTTGGTACTGCGGGTCAACCCAAAGGAATGGTGCAAATGGTTGAAATTTCTCAATTAAGCCTTCTGCAAGCTCAAAGATATGTACTTTTACACCTTGACGGCATTGATGAATATCATAGGTCAGTAGAAGCCACTAATTGCTCCTAAAAATATTATTTGCTAACTGAACATATTAAACTAACATGACCACTTATAGGGTCTTTTTGAACGAGCGTATGACATCTTATCCTCACGTGGCAAGTGATAGACTTAAGCAAAAGTGGCTGCTTGAGGAATTTCCTCGGTGGATCCAAGAAAGGGTAAATTCACCTTGATAACTAATGTGTTTTCATTTAGCATTGTGCTATATCCATTTTGGACTAATTATTTTTAATATTTACACCTTAGGTATCCAACAAAGAATTCGATGATCAAGAATCAAGGTTGTTTAGGGCTGTCACTGGTGGGCCTAACCCAATTGTAAAGCGAATGAATGCATTTGTAATCAATGGATATTGATTCCATACTCAAAAGAGAGATAAGGCAAAGAAAACTCAAAATTTTGGGGTCATGGTAGAAGCTGAGGGAAAAACCTATTTTGGAAAAATCAATGGCATCATTGAGTTAGATTACTATTCGGAGTGTAAGGTGGTACTATTTCGTTGTGATTGGGTGAACGTAAACTCCAGGGGTCTAAAGAGGGACAAAAGAGGGTTCACTCTCGTAAACTTCTCACACAAAATACATGAGGGAGGTGCTTTAAAGGATGATCCATATATCTTTTCATCTCAGGCACAACAAGTATTCTATGTTGAAGATGAGAAAGATAAGGGTTGGGAGCATGTTGTTAAAGTAAAGCCGAGGGACACATATCGTCTAGGACCATTGCAAGTTGATGATGAGCTCTACCCTGAGTGCATGCCTGCTGACATCAGAAAGGATGATGAATTTAGAGATCCGACGTATTGGGCCAATGTAGTTGGAGAGTCGTGAAATATGAACCAGTTCTTGTTAGAGTTTTGTTGTTATTGAATCTCCTTTTGTTTTTGTATCACTAGAGACGTTATCTTCAATATAATGATTTTGACTCTGCATTGCATTTGTCAGGTTTAAAAATCATGCTTATGATTACAATAAATTATGTAAAGCATTGATATTGCTTCTAGTTATCATTTTAAAAGTTTGTTATGTTAAAAATTTTGAAATAATGTGAGCTTGAAATTCAGGTCCAAATATAAAGAGTCATGTTTCGTTCACGGTGTACGTTTGCTGAGTATCAGAATTCCCTGCAAAATGAAACCCCAGCAGCAGACGAGCTACTTGCAGATGACGTTGATGGTGATGACGATAGTGCCAACGAGGTGCTCGATGAGAATGACAAAAACAGTGATCCTCTGATGGATTTAGATCCATCCCTTGTGCCTGTCCCATAAGGATTTAATGATGATGCTGAAGTGCTTGTTATTGGTAAGTAACACTATTACATTCATAAATGGTGAAAAAGTTGATTGTATACTTATCATGACTTGATTTCGACCCACAGTTTTAATCTATGACATTATGCAATAGTGATATTGAACATTGTAAAGATTATTTATTTTCTTAAAATTATAAGAAGAATACTAGCTACGATGAATTACTATGCTTTATCTTTAACGTCATTTGATTCCATTTGATAGATGGACAAGGAATTGTAAGCAAGCTTAGAGGGCGAATCACTGTAAAAGTGGTGCATGGCTTGGATGTTTCGAGTAGAATTTTGGTGCCTTTGAACAATTTTTTTACAGCCAGTAAAAAAAGCAGGAAGCGTGTTCAACCGATTCCTTGCTGATGTGGCGAAGCGCCCTCGTTTCTATCCTTTAAACTACAAGGAGTGGTGACTTGTACCTTCTTTGTTTAAGGATCGAATTATAAATTATATAAGGGTGAGGTTCTTTTGTTTTTATTTCTAGTTGTTGTACTTGTCAAACTTAACTTACACACTTCATTATTTTCTTACACTGAATAAATGCAGAAGAAGTTTGTGATGCCAGCCACTCAGTCTGTTGACGAAAAAGTTCTGAGCGCTGTTGGGGAGAGGGTAAGAGGATACAAACGTTATCTGCGAATGAAATACATTAAGGAAGGTACAACCAAGGAAGAGTTGTACGCTTTACCAACAGCTGAATCAGGAAATACTACAGGTCTGAAGCGTCCTTGTGGAGTAGGTGATACAATGTGGTTCGGATTTGTAGACTTATGTTTTTCAGAGAAGTTTCAGGTTAGCTACTACACTCTAATAGTCTACATACGTGATAATAACTTTAGTTTGGAATATGAATTGTAACATATATATATATATATATATATATATATGAAATACTCTGAGATTGGGAAGAGAGCAAGGGGAAAGCAATTACATCCTCACACTGCTGGCTCACAGAGTTTTGCTATTTTGCATGAAAAGTTTGTGAGTTGGCTAAGTGTTGCGTTTCTTACGATGACATTATCAATAGGCATGCGTAAAACATGTGCTGCTATTGTTCATTTAAATTGACATAGTTATGTTCTGGTTTTAGGAAAGGAAACACAATCGAGAGCCTGGTCCAATCGAATGGTTCATAGAGACTCGTCAGAATAAGAAAGATAAGACCTTTCACGATCCCATCACCCAACAATTTGTGGTAATTATATATGTTTAAGTTTATATTATCATTTACTTGCATTGAAGGATTGATGGATGTCTAAAGTTACATTTTTGTTGTGAGTTAGGATTCAGCAAAGACTATTATCAAGCAAAAGACAGGGTCCGATGAAGTTGTCTTCTCAGAGTCAACCAAGCAAGTGGAGAACATCGCCTATCAAAAACTAATGGGTCCTGAAACGAAGGGAAAACTGTGGGGATTGGGTCGTGGAGTATCTGCAAGAGATTTACGCAATCTACGTTACCCGGCTGAATCACCGATTGTGTTGAAACTTCTAAACAAAGTGCAAACCTTGGAGAACCACCTAGAAGTGCTGAATGCGAAAGTTGGTGCACAAGCTTTAGCCACTCCGCATCATTTAGTAAGTCGTTTGGCCACGAATGTGTAATCCATGCGTTGTGTATTCTTTTATGTAAATTCTTTTGTTGTGTACTCCGGGTGTGTGACCTGTTGAGTTGTGAGCTCCGGCGTGTGGCCGTTGAGTTATTGGAATGTTTTTCCTTGTTTTTCTCTATTGCATATACCTAATGTAAGGCTTTAAGCCTGGGTTATGGTCAGGTTTTAGACGAAATGCTGTCCGTTTAGTTCCAAAAATTTTAGGAATTGCTAACATTTCTAGCTGAGGGGTAGGGTTGTGTGTGCTGCTATATTGCTTGTGGGGTCGTCTGCTTCTTTTTTCGTTATTTTGTTCCGCTTTTCTTATGCTCTCAGTTTGCACAATTGTTTATTAGTTTTTTTGGGTTATTAGTTGTAATACATGCTCGTTAATCATTTTTTGGGTTATTGGTTGTAATCTGTGCGTTGTATATTCTTTTATGAATATGCTTTTGTTGTGTACTCCGGGTCTGTGACCTGTTGAGTTATGAGCTCCGGCGTGTGGCCGTTGAGTTATTGGAATGTTTTTTCTTGTTTTTTCTCTATTACAGATACCTAATGTAAGGCTTTAAGCCTGGGTTATGATCAGGTTTTAGACGAAATGTTGTCCGTTTAGTTCCAGAAATTTTAGGAATTGCTAACATTTCTAGCTGAGGGGTAGGCTGTGTGTGCTGCTACATTGCTTGTAGTGTCGTCTGCTACATTGCTTGGGTTATTAGTTGTAATACATGCTCGTCAGTCTTTTCTTAAATTTTAATCCTTACTATTTATATAGAGTACAGGTTCCCAAGAAGTTTCAAGGAATGCCCAACCATGTGATAAAAACAAAGGCCAAGATTCACCTATATGCGATGGATCTCAAAAGGGTTCAAGGCCTGACATGCCTGTTGATCTGGATAAAAGCAATGATTCACCCAAATCTGGGGATGCCTTCTCTATCTCTAATGTCCTAGGTAGTGAAAGATTATATGTTTGTAAGTTATGTTATATTTCATTTTAGTACTTGATTATATTTCCATGCTAATTGCTTGTAGGGCATGCGACCCAAAGAAGCACAAGGCCATCAAAGCATATCGACTCAATGCAAGGTGGTCACCAAAAGCAATCAGGAAAGACACCAGTAAGTACAAATGATATATAATTAAATTGTTATTCATCGGAAGCAAAAAAAATGCTCTGGTGGTTAAACTCGTTCATTTTTGCCTTTTAATTGTTTTTTTTTTCATATTCCTAGTCATTGTCCAAGCAATCACATGGTAACATCAGAACTGAATCTCTTAACCATGGCGACAAGCGACCTAATCCTGTCCAATGTAGTTCCACACTTCTTAATAATGTTGGTGTCATACCTAATGCTCAACCATCAACACATATTGCTTTTAATCATGATGGCGGTCGCTCTCATGTGGAACTTTTAACAAAAGTGAATCCGACCTCAAGAGGCACTTTAATAAAGGGTTGCAAACCATCATTGCATAGCAATGCAGAAAATCAGAAGGTACATATATCAATCAAACATTATGTTTTCTTTAACATAAAGTATATGTTCAGTTGGTTATGCATTTATTTATTTTATGTCTGTCATTAGAGAACTTTTGTAGGAATGGACAAGCAAGTCAAAAACACTCCTGTTATATCTTCACGTATGCTTCAAAAGGCAGCTGTTGAGCATGGAATTGCAACACGACATGAAAAAAATTGTTTACCTTCAGTAAGAAGATTTATATTTACTTTGAAATCATGTAACATTCATATTGGTATGTTTGTGTCGTGGTATCTCATACATTGTTACATATTTTGATTCTAGTTGAGTCATGCTCAAGTAGACATATTGGTTGATACTGTCGTGAGAAATCATCCTAAGGAGGTGCACCAATCTTGTTCTTCAGAGAAGAAGGAACTCATTGTTTTCTACCTAGCGGGAGTGGTACAAATTGCAATATTTTTTTTTTGAATTTTTAATTATTTGTTATCATTTTTTAAATTATTTTTCTCTAATATCGTTCTTTAGAGATCACGGAACTCATGTTTTTTTTTCTAAGTTGTAATTTTTTATTTTCATCTTCCTTCTAGGCAATGGGAATTTGCAAACATAAGGCTGAACCAAGTATGTTAGATATGGTGCTTCGAGAAAAATTGGACGAAATTACATTTGTAAGTTTATCACTTCTTTCTGCAGTATAACAATGTCTTTTATTTTCAAGATGATTCATGTTTGCTTCAATTTCTATAATGTGGAATTATATTTATTCTACTGGATTGATTTGGTATTTTTAGGTCACAACCAAGGGAAATGTGCAACGAGAAGGGACAAGAAATGGAGGAAATGTTGGCCCTTGATTCCCCTCTCCCATTTTAGATGCTACACATGGATTTTAGTTGAGAAACTCTTGCTTATTGGCTATGTATTTATGTCACATTCTTAGAACATATTTTCACTCTTAGGATGCATCCGAGATACTTCATTTCTATTTTACTGGCACAGTACTTGTGAATTCTTGATAGCAACAATTATTCCAATAATTATTATAATTTTGTCGTATTATTTTTGTAATTTTATAGCTTTTATATATATATATATATATATATATATATATATGCTACAATGCTCAAAAATCTTAATTTATGAAGGTTTATATTATTACCAAAAATTGAAACATTATTGAAGGCGCCAAAAGTTGTTAAAAAAGTTCCCGCCAAAATATTCACGAATTCATTCAAAAGTTAGTTAGTTGTTTAAAAGTTAGTTGAATAGGTTCAAGTTGCAACACTTATAACAGCAGTAACAAAGAGCGTAGATGTTCACAATGAGCTAAATTTCCCCACACTTATATGTGCAACACAATACCCACATATACATCAGTGGGGAAAGACATCATTCCCCACGCTTATAAGTGTGGGAAACGTAACCCTTCCCGCGGATATCAAGTGCGGGGAATATTTCCCCACTCTTTCAATCGGCACGCTTAGCTTAAGTGCGGCGAAGAATACCTGCTACACATATATCCGTGGGCAAATACAATTTTAAATGTGGAGAAAGACAGTTTTTCCTGTAGTGTCAATATGGTGTGTATAATAATAATATATTTCATATTCCAGAAAATCTTGTTGAGTTAACCTAAGTTTTCCTATATAGGCTTTTGGATTAGTATGTATATATGTATCTATTTATCTATCTATCTATCTATCTATCTATCTATATATATATGTGTGTGTGTGTGTGTGTGTGTGTGTGTGTGTGTGTGTGTGTGTGTGTGTGTGTATAAGTA
>JACYFF010010365.1:90622048-90633252 GCA_017589665.1 Selenicereus undatus | reverse complement strand
TAGTCAAAATAATCGATGAATGTTCATTGTATACAAACTTAATATTGTAATTTAGAAAATGATACTTAAATTTATTGAAAAATATGAATAGATAGCACTTTTATGTATAATCATTGAAACTCAATAATTAAAACAACGTACGATTATCAAATACTCTATTTAAAGTATGACAGAGATTGTAGGTAGTCAAAATGAAACTAAAAATTATGTTAAATGATATGATAATTCGTTAATTTGTGGTGGCAATGACGAAGAATTCACATTCTCTTCTTCTACCTACATTAAAAATTAAGTTCTTAGTAATAATTTGATTAGCAATGATATAATGAAGATTACAATTATATCTTGTGTACCTGGTGTACCTAACATCAGTGTTTCGTAAGTAATACACTTCCTCCTTCCAACTTACTGACGCAATAAGAGTGATAGACAATTCTAGTTCATGGCATCGCCGATGCTCCATAACAAATACCCATGGTTTATCTACACAATCATTTATAATCGCATATACTGATAGATGACCATACGGCTGTAGAGAATGTTATAATGAGATAGTACCAAAACGTGATTGGCACAGCTTCAGTCTGGCCTAGATTCGAGTTTTCGGTGTTGGTCGTTCTTTGGATAACTGGATTCTCTATTCGGTTCATATATGCGTTCATATCTAGCTTATTTTCTCTCATATTTGTTAAGTTCTTTGTTTCTATTTTGGTTATTCAACTTTGATTTTGCTTTGCATAATTTGGTCATAATTAAAGTTAATGGTGATGGATAGGGTAAGCTTCTTCCTGATATTAATCTTCTAGTGTAGTGTGATGAAATAATTGATTATTAATTAACTAAACCTTGACAATTTAATTCAATCGTATCACATTTAGTTTTATAGCGATCTAATTTCATAACACATCCCTAAAGATCGACACCCGTACTTGTTACAGCGATCAACCATACATTTGCGAAATTCATAACATAAATAGGCAATTGGAAATGTATAATCAATAGTACCTAACAATGAATAAATTAGATAATTTTTTTAGACTACCATAATTTTAAAATTATTATAGAGAAATTAATATATTATAACTACGATCGAAAATATTTGCTAAACTTATTGTAGTATATTTCGATATATTAGAAATTTTAGTTGATAGTTTCTCATAATTTGCTCCTGTCAATAATTGCTTCTTCTTAAAAAGTTATTAATTATTTTATTTAAAAAAACTCAAAATATTGTATATGACATGGTTGCTATATAGAATATTGTAATATTTTATAAATAATTATTACCAATAAAAACCTATAATTTTTTTCACTTACTATATGGGTATAGAAATACTTGTTACAAATTAAAAAAAAATAAAAAACTTCATCAACCTCTTAAAAGGAACATTTTTCGACCCTTAACTAATTGTCACTGTGCGAATTTTTGTTCATTAAAAAAAAAGTGATTTTATGAACTTTATTTATGACTAAGAAATATAAGAAGAAAAACACCTTATCCCGCATTAAGAACGTTTGGAAAGAAAATTCTTTCGTCTAGATCCAGCTCTTCTATTAATTCATATCTCTTTTATTTAATCTAATAATAATATGCAAAGTGGCTAATTTTGGGTTTACCATTAAAATAAGAAAAGTGAAACTTTAATATTTTATTCCTTCCTTGGATCACTAAAATATTAATACCATCCATAAACTTTAGTACATATATATTTTTAGTGATTTAGAAAAAGTTATTAAAGTATACTTTGTTTTTAGGTAGTTAATAGATTCCACTCAAAAAAAAAGTCAACAAATAATATACTTTTAATTATGATGGTAATTATTTTTATTGAAAATCTGATGGTTGTGATTATATAATCAAATAACCTAATGATATTATGATGATAATTATTTTTTTGATTTAGGAAATGATATCAAAGTATATTTTGTTTTTAGGTAGTTAAGAGATTTTGTTGCTAAAAAAAATCAAGATATTATATATTTTTAATTATGACGGTAATTATTTTATTGAAAATCCGACGGTTGTGATTATATAACCAAATAATCTAACGGTTCAAAATCTCAAATTTATGTGAAAATTCGAAAAAGCCACATCATCCCAACATTGCTTTTATATATAGTATAGATGTGACTATTACACTCTGTCAACATGGAAATTATAATAATGTGACCATTACACTCTGTTAACATGGAAATTATAACATCAAATCTAAAAAACTAAGAATAGGGGAAAGAGTGCAGTTATAGTGGTTGTCACTATATGACAACCACCATAATTGGAAAAATCTGGAGCGTACACTTGTTAGAGTTAATCCTAGCTGTTTATTTTATTTTATTTTATTTTTGAATAATTAAAACTGTATTATAAAAGCTTTATGATGTTTCAAAATATTAAAGAAAATTAATTTTGTGAGGGTTTGTTTGATTTTTGTTTAATGCCCATTCTATTAACAATAAAAATTAAAAACTTTTAAAATGGAAAAAACAAATTGAAGAGTTGTTTATCTCCATGGAAGATATCATCCCATTCATAATTTCCAATGACCATGAAATTTTCCAGTGGACCTCCATAAGTTTCGGCCCCCATAAAAGTTGCCGGCGGCCAAGGAAGGATGTTCACTACTATTAATAGGCACTGTCAAATTTTTTCATCCCCTTGCTCTGTTTACATGGAGGCCAGCGGTCGGAGATGATGAACGAAGAAGACGTCCACCACTATTACCGGCGACGAGGTGGACAACGGTGGGAGCTGCGGCGTGCTGGTGGCCGGTGAGGTGCTTTGTTTGACAACTAATTTTTTTTTAAAATTTTTATCACCCAAAAAGGGTTAAATATAATTGATGTTAGTGTAAACAACCATTAACCGCCAGCGGAATAGTGGTTGGGGAGTGGAGTAGCGGTGCCGTTGAAATTTGCATCCCGTGTTCGATTTGTGCGTCTACTATTTCACTTTATGTTTTGTTTTTGGAAAATAAATTTGTGATTTGCACCTATTTCAATTTTGTATCCTCTTTAGCTTTTTGAAAAGGAATGTGTCATGGAATATATAACAAATTTGTTATCCATTTATAAACCAATGTTTTATTTAATTAAAATATTAATTAATTTCTAATCACAAATATTTTCATAAAGAATTGAAATGCACAAAATAAAAATTGTGTGTAGTATAAAAAAAACGCATTAATCATGTATAATTATTCTATTTATACTTTATGTAGTCAGCTAAAATGCAATTGGAGCGATTGAAGTGCCTAGCAGAATAAAAGAAGACTCGTTCTCATTGACTACCAGCACACGACCAAGGGTCACGGTATTCATATTATAGTTGATACCAACAAGTACCACAAGTGGCTTATTGTATGCATTACATGTGTAGGTTTTAACGTGTTATCAAATGATAGAAGATGCCCGAAAGTTTTATAATCTATGCATGACAGTTTATCGCACCAAAATAAGTTCTCAAACTTGCCCTCTTCATCCTCGGTGTATCTCAAAAAGTAGGTAGGATCAACTTATTTCTTTCCTCACAAATATGCCAAAACAGCATCAGCGTCACCGTCCTTTACTTGCTTTTTTCTATACTTGCAGAGATGATTTTTCATGTCATATTTATTAACAATGTTACCAATCTACTCTAATATTGCGATTGCTATTAATGCCCTAAAAAATATATGATAATATTATTTCCATATTATTTTATCAACAAAAAAAGTCGAAGTGTAATTCTACTTAAAACTCATTCAAAACTAATAAGGTAGCAGCAAAAAAATAATAAAAACAACCACTGTGAAGTTCACATATTCATTGTACACTTACACCACAACAACAAAACAATTTAAACGTACACTTATATTAGAGGAAATAAATTGTCAATAATTAAAAAATGTAAAGCAAATTTAAAATAATAGATGCTGTTTTTATTTACTAAGCAATGGACTGAATATTAACCTACCGATTTTAGTAGCTTAAGGAGATTTGGTGCCCAACAATTTTGCGCAAGATGTGTTAAGTAGGAGACGACATTGAGTCATTTTATATAAGAGTTGATGACTAATTATTGATGGTGAAAAGAATTTATAGAATAAGGAGATTAGGATTTCATGAACTATAACGCCAAAAAAATATGAAAAAAAAATTGCATCATCTTAAAAAAGGAGATTAGTTGGAACGAAATTACATGGAGATCAAAATTAAAAAAATGACAAAACGTGAGGTGAAAAGGGCTAGTGTAGAGTTGAACTCACAATGCTAAAGAATGCAACAACCATCCTTAAGCAATGTACCACTAACCTTTATCTTTTAAGGATTAGCATCATATGTACTTAAACTTTTAGGGGACTAAAATTTTTTTAAAAAAAACCAAGCCACCAAACCCTAAACCTGCTCAATTAGCCGTCAAACAAAGCATCTCATCGGCCATCAGCACGTCGCCAATCAATTCCCACCACTGCCCACCTTGTCGCCGGCAACAGTAGTAGACATCTTCTCCGTTCATCATCTCCGACCGCCAGCCTCCATGTAAACAGAGCAAGGAGACGAAAAAGTTCGATGGTAACCATTAATAATGCTGAACACATCCTTCCTTGGCTGCCGACAACTTTCGTGGTGGTCAGAATTTATGGAGGTCCACCGGAGAATTTCATAGTTGTCAAAAATTATGGATGGGGAAGATAACAACTTTTGAATTTGTTTTTTTCTTTTTAAAAATTTTTAATTTTTGTTGTTAATAGAATGGGCATTAATCAAAAATCAAACAAACACTTAAAAATTAATTTTCTTTAATATTTTGAGACATTGTATAGCTTTTATAATACATTTTTAATTATTCAAAAATAAAATAGAATAAACAGCTATGAGTAACCTCTAACAAGTATACGGTCCAAATTTTTTCAATTATAGTAGTTGTCATATAGTGACAATCAATATAACTTTTTGGATAGGGGAAATAGGTATTGGAGAAATAAATCTAAAACATAAAACAAAATCTTAAAAGCCTAGTTAGCCTAAATTCACTGTTCCTTGAATACATAGCTCCTAAAATCGGCTTCTCTTCATCTCTTGGCCAAGAGTGATGATGATGGAACTAGAGATTGTGTGTGCTGAGGATGAGGACAAAGTGATGAGATTCGGTGTTGGAGGAGTACACTATGACGCTAGGGTGAGATGGTGAGCGCTGATGATGGTGCGGATGGCGATGTTACTTCTGAAGGAACAAAAATATGAAGGAGTTGAAGAAAGTTTGAAAGTGGCTGGTGAAGTCAGGCAAGAAAGAAAATATTAAGGGCAATGGGTAACATAAAAGAGGCGACAGGGTACCGGAAGGTTTTTGGGGTTTGTTTTCTTCATTTTCGTTCTTTTTCTTGTGGGAAAGAGGGGATTAGGCCGTGGGTAGAGCGACAAAAATTCCAAAAAATGCAAAAAAAGGAGACAATTGAAGTGGCAAAGAAACACTGCATAACCGGTGGTAGAGCGACAAGAATCTTTGCAACCCGCCCAATCAGCATTCGAACAGGCAATAATGACCGAAGGAGTGGAAGTTGAACGTAACTGCAAGCCAAAACTCAGGGTACCTTGCAAATACCTGAAAATACGCTTGACAACATGTAAATGAGTAGTACGGGGAGCATGCATATATTGGGACACTATATGAACTGCGTAGGCAATATCAGGTCTAGTCATAGTCAAGTATTGCAATACAGCAACCATACTTCTGTACTCGGTGGGATCAGTAAGTAACTCTCCATTTGTGACGGTCAATGAGGTTCTAGAAAGATATGGGGTACGAACAGGTTTGGCAGTGTGCATATGAAATTTGCAAATGAGATCATGGATATATTTTTGCTGGGACAAAAATATACCCTAAGAGTTTTGTACCACCTGAACACCCAAAAAATAATGTAGGTCACCCAAGTCCTTCATAGCAAATTGATGGGAAGAACAGAGATGAAGTTATGAGGGACAGAAGAGGAACTACCAGTGAGAATAATGTCATCGACATAAAGAAGGAGGATCATAGTGGTAGAACCATGTTGATAAACAAACAAGGAGGTGTCTGAGGAGGAATAAACAAAACCATGAGACAGAAGGAAGTTGCTAAACTTATGGAACCAGGCACGAGGTGCTTGTTTCAACCCATAAATCGCTTTCTTAAGCTTACAAACATGACGGGGAAAGTGGGAATCAACAAACCCAAGTGGTTGACGCATGTAGACTTCCTCAGTAAGAATACCATGAAGGAATGCGTTCTTAACATCCAGTTGTTGTATGGCCAACAAAAAGTGAGAGCAAGGGAGAGACCAAGCGAATAGTAGGGGGCTTGACAACAGGACTAAAAGTCTCATGATAATCAATGCTAGCCTATTGGTGGTTACCAAAAGCAACCAACCGTGCCTTGCACCGTTCAACAGAACCATCAGAATGAAATTTAACTCTGTAAACCCATTCACAACCCACAAGATTTTGTCCAGATTGAGGTGGAACCGACTCCCTAGTGTCATTAGCAAGCAACGCAGTATATTCCTCAATCATAGCCTTTTGCCAGTTTGGATCAGTAGAAGCCTATTTAAAAGACGTGGGTTCAAGACCCACAATAGATGTGTCAAGAGACAAAAATTGCTTGGGTTTCCAGATGCCACTCTTAGCTCGAGTAATCATAGGATGGGCATTGGTAGGTTGGGTACGCAGGTTAGAAGCGGGTGCATGGTCGGGGAGAGCAAGAGAGGGGTCGGTCACATTAGGGGGTTGGATTGTTGGGCTAGATAGAGACACGCATGGGCTAGCTACTGCGGGGATGTCTGTGGAGGAAGGGGCAGCCTGGGCAGGAGAGACCGGCAGCGGGGAAACGGGCCCAACACAAGGAAAGGAGGGGGGAATTGGCTGGGCTTGCGGATGGCTAGAATATGGGAGAGGAAAGTGGGCCGTGGGCTGTAGCAGGCGGTCTGGAAGGGCTGGACACAGGCAACAGGGAAAAAGGAGCCAAAGTAGGACATTGGGATGGGCTTGCGAGTGGCGGGATTGGGGGAGAGGGAAGTGAGCCGTGGGCTGGAACAGAGGGACTCGAAGGGCTGGACATAGGCAAGGGGGAAAAGGACAGGGGAAGGCACTAGTGGGAGTAGGTCGAGAGAGCTGCATGAGGAGATTAGGAGAGGGGTGAGCGGACTTGAACAAGGTGGAGTTGGACAACTTAGAAAATTCCAAATAAGGAAATTCATGTTCATGAAAAATTACATGTTGACTTATAAAAGTCCGACCTGAGAGAGGATCAAAACTGTTATATCCTTTATAATGGGGGGCACAACCAAGGAAAATACATCTAGTTGACCGGGGAGCTAATTTATTAGCATATGTAGCTGAAAAATTTGGATAACAGGCACAACCAAATGTTTTTAGAAAGTTGTAATGAGGAGATTTTTGAAACAGTTTTTCAAAAGGAGATTGGTCGTGAAGATTAGGCGTAGGGAGCTCGTTAGTAACAAAAGCAGCAGTTTGAACAGCATCAACCCAAAAAGTGGCAGCCATATGCGCCTCAATGAGGAAAGCATGAGCTATCTCATTGAGGTGACGATGTTTTCGTTCAGCCACACCGTTTTGAGATTGAGTTTCACGACAGCATTTTCGGAAATAGATACCTTGTGGTAAAAAATAAGCATTAAGAGCTGTATTGTCAAATTCACGCCCCCCATCACTATAGAACATTTTAATTTTGGTATCAAACAGATTTTCTAACAACTTTTGAAATGCACAAAAAGTAGGTAAAAAAATCTGACTTGCGCTTCAGTGGATAAATCCAAGTATATCAGGAAAAATCATCCACAAAGCAACCATAATACCGAAAACCATGGTTCGACAAAACTGGAGATTGCCATAAATCAGAATGAATTAATTCCAAAGGTTTGTAAGAACGATGTTCTTCTAACTGAAAAGGTAAACGATGAGATTTAGAAAGTCGACAAGAATTACATGAATCATGAAACTTATTAGAGAAAGAAACTAAGTTCCTAGTTCGAAGAAAATGTAAAATCCTAACTCCACAACGTCCGAGCCGATGATGGCAGGTTGTCGCAAGATCAACAAGAGCGGCAAAGGCCGAGGGGGAAGAAACAGGTAAGGTGATAGGGTAAACATTTCCAGTGGCAGTGGCACGCAACAGAATCCTACCCAAGAGTTTGTCCTTGACACAAAAAGATGAGTCGTCAAATAAAAAAATGCGATTGTTATCTTGACAAAGTTGTTTGACACACAATAAGTTATGTTGCAATGTAGGAACATGCAAAACATCTTTTAGGACAAGAGGCTTATGAACTGTAGGAATATTAAGAGAGCCAACATGCTTAATGGGGAGAAGAGTACCATTCCCAACCCGGACTCGATCACTGCCAGTGTAAATAGACTTAGAAAGTAAATTACCATCCGTAGGAGTCATGTGTGAAGCGGCAGCCAAATCAGGATACCACACTGATTCGTTAGCATTGATGGCAATGAAGATGGCGAAAACAGGAACAACGGATGTTTGAGAAGGAACATAACGTTGCGAGCAACCCACCGTTGTATGTCCAGGGGCAAAGCAAATCTGACAAACAACATTAGGGTGTGAACCTAGGACCCCTTCAGATGAAGTATTACCTGCAGATGTAAAATTAGTATAAGAAGAAGGTGAGCAGTGAATACTAGACCATAAAAAAATAGTATTACCATAGGCACTTCCTATAGTCACACCCTTGTTGACAGTTTGGTGCTGATTCTGGTGAGAATTACGGTTGCCATCCCCTTGATGCTTATTGCCCTTTCGATTGTTGCGCCACTTTTGTTTATTACCCCCAAACCCATTGCCACGATTGAAGGTAGAAGACTAAACTGATTTCCCTAATTCCGAAGAAGGAACAATAGTGGCCAACGTAGGATGATGAACATGAAACGAGTCCTTGGATTTCAGGAACTAAAGCCGCTGCTTGTAGTGAATGAGTTTGGAGCAAAGATCATCAAAGGTGAGAAATGTGGTACCATAAGCTAGAGTGGTTACCAAAGTATGATAATCCTCATCTAAACCATTCAGAGTCAATTGAATAAGGTCAAGATCCAGAACAGGAGTTCGAATAGAAGCTAACAAGTCAGTTATGTGTTTAATACCATGTAAATAGTCCTCCATACTTTGTTTAGGATCTTTAGATAGATTAGACAGAGTACGACGAAGATCCATGGCCCGAGCAAGACTAGCAGTATTAAAACGATGTGACAGACAATCCCAAATTTTCTTAGCTTGAAGCAAATCATGAACCTCAATTAACAGTTTAGGGGAAATCGTAGCAAACAACCAAGATCATATAAGTTGATCCAAACGCAACCAGACAGAATATGATGAATTTGGATGTTGCACACCATTAAAATGAAGAACATACGAAGAAGGGGTATCAAGGGTACCATCAAAGAAACCATTGAGTTGCTGAGTTACCAGGAATGCAACGAACTGGGTACACCAAGATAAAAAACTCTCGATAGTAGTGGGCACGATCGTGAGAAAATTCTTGATATTCATCGAAAAGAGGCTCGGGTGAAGGGGGGCAAGTTGGAGTCAAGAGACAGCCACCGGGAGTCAAGTGTGGGAGGAGGAGGAGGAGGACCATACAGGTTAGGTCCGATCTGGGGCTGCTGGGATGACCCGAACCAACCGGCGGCAAACCGTGGCTACACAGCAGAGAAAGGAGCTACAGTGGGGTTCACCGCGGACCAGGAGAGAGAAGAGTCTGGCTACGAGGAGAAAGTCGCAACACTAGAAAACGAGCCAGACTTAGGCGACAGCATCCTGGAGAAAACAGGAAACCATGGGACTGAACCAGAGGACGGCAGTGACGTGGGTGGTGGCGGGAAGGAGACGGATGCATGCACCGAAACAGGAGCCGAGACAGGAGAGATAGCAACGGGAGACACCATGCTGCCGGAAACACCATAGAGCGGCGGAGGACTGACCAGAGTGGAGAGGTCAGTGGACATGGTGGTGGGTCGACGGAGGAAGAACGGGGGACGGTGGGAGAAGTAGGGTTTCGATGATGTAGAAAGAGCCCGAGTTCGGTTTTCTTGGGAAGAAAGAAACCGAAAATTATTAGGCTAGGAATCGATGCTCTGATACCATGTAAATGTAAGTCAAGGATCTGACCCAATTAGGGAGCCTAGCGGTGTATATATAACAGTTCAAGGAATACAAAATTACATTATTGTCCTCTGTACACTATTAGTGATCAATCCCAATATTCGTCTATAATAATGTGTCATCAATAACTTTATATGTTTTTTTTTACCAAAAGCAATATCTTGTTTTTAGTTTCCTCATTGTGAAGTTTTATGTATTTAAGATTTTAAAGATGCACCTTGCAGGATTCAGGGAAGCAATTTAGTGCACTTATCTTTCTCAAACTAATATTCTTGATCTCATATGATGCATGAAAACTTATAGTTTTTACTATTATAATAAGTAATAACTATGTAAACAAATTACAAATAATAATCTAACAGGACTATGTAAAATAATCGAGGTTTTCTTAATTTAACGAATTGAATGATTTTTTAAAATATAATTTAATCAATTTAAATGTTGATTAAGAAATTATTATGTATTTATTATTTTAAAAATATCGTATGTACATGTACATATGAAGTATAATCTTACATATGTAACATGAATGTTACCAAATGTTGCTGAAAGAACTGACTGCCTTGATTCTCTTTCTCCCAAAATTGCATGCCATTATGCACTTTTTGGTTATAATTTGCACATGCATTATATAACATATACGACTTGTAGTAGCTATGATCATATTCCATCTAATATACGACGTTCCACACTTATGTTTATATTTATGTTCAAATAAAAGGTAAAAAATATAAAGTAGATCTATACTTGCCATTATTTGCTGTTTTTCCTATCAACGTAGTAATTGTGTGAGTGTAGATATTATATACAAATATTTTATCACGTACAATTCTACACGAAAAAAAAGGCAACACAAAAAGTAATTGGATACAGAATCATTTAATATGCATATTTTAAAATTTTAAAAAGGTAAAAACAATAACAATCAAAATCAAAATTTCTTGTTGTTTTTAATAGGCTTGACCATAGGTAAGAAATTAATGTCAAAAGTAGTAATATTCTATTAGGCTTGGGATATTTGTGTGTGTGCATATATATATATATATATATATATACATAT
>JACYFF010010365.1:90567787-90589330 GCA_017589665.1 Selenicereus undatus | reverse complement strand
ACCAACTGTAACAGTCCGGGACCCCGCTGGCTGATATTGTCCGCGTTGGCACACCGGCCTCACGGCTTTAAAACGCGTCAACCAGGGTGAGGTATCCAGCCCTTTATAAAGAGGCCTTCGTTCCCCTCACTTGCCGATGTGGTAGACTATATGCATACCTTAAAGATGTATATTGAATTCTTCTATGGATGAAGATGTAGACTATATAGTGATTTATTTTACTATGGTTTATAAACCCTTCATTGGTTAACACTTGATGTGAGTGTATGGTTAACACTTGATGTGAGTGTATATGTTTGAGGTTATGCTTAGCTATGTTATTTATAGCACTCGTGTTTCAAGCCTTGTCCTTTTGGACGGCGGTAATGCCCCTATCATTGGAGTCATCATATGATTTTCCTTATGGGATATGAACAGTGAAACATGTTTAATTTGGGGCGTTACAATTGGTATCAGAGCCAGGCCTCGGGTCGGTGGGCCCCTTATCTTGTCCGACGAGGGCGTCGGGGTCCCCAAGGGGAGAGGAGTCTCCCACATCGGCAGGTGAGGGGAACGAAGGCCTCTTTATAAAGGGCTGGATACCTCACCCTGGTTGACGCGTTTTAAAGCCGTGAGGCCGGTGTGCCAAAGCGGACAATATCAGCCAGCGGGGTCCCGGACTGTTACACATAATGTCAGAGGATTCAGTTTCTTCTGAATGAATGTGAAATGTTAGGACACTCATTAGGTTCTAGGTCTCATAAGATGACAAAGATGGTACTGTTAGTGAACAGTATCGAGAAAACTTTAAAGCATACCAAAAGTGTTCGAGAATGGATTGATCAACATGCTATACTTTGTAGTACCGCATGAATGACAATCTAGTGAGGGATTGAAAGTTACCCCACTGTTAAGTATGTGTGGAATCTGGTTCGTCCGACCCATTCCCTCATAAAGTTCTAGACCTAAGATTGGTATTGCAAAAGGGAAAAAGATTAAGGGAAATAAAGAGAGGCACATAGCACGCGGGAGTGCTATGACTGTGGAAATTAGGGATCTTATACTTGGGATTATCCTGAGCTGATCGAGTTAACTTCTTTCACAGTATGGATAATATGTGTGCTCCTAAACATTTGTTGCGAACTGTGATCCTTAGTGGATTGCAGATACGGGATGAACCAAGCACATAGTTTGGGAACGAGTTGATTTTTGTGAACTCTCACCACTACACGGTGAATTCACAAATTGTCGTTTTAGGTAAATGGAAAAGATGTCTTTGAATTAAGGACAAATCATTCGAGGCTCCTTGAAGGGACTACGTTGTCTCTTCCCGATGCTCTCTATGCACCTGGGGTGCGATGTTTCCTTGTGTCTTCTGTTCCTAAGATTAGTTTTGTTTAATTTTTGTCTAGATGTCTTAGACATCATATGACATGGTGATCTGTTTGGCCATGTCACATTGAAAGGTGTTTTCAATGGACGAAATAGAACATCTTCCATCCTTGTCCCATTTTCGACTCTATTTTAGGCATGCTCGACTTGACCATGAGGGTCAAGATAGAGTTAATAGACTAGCTAAATATGGCCTTGTAAGATCAACTCACTAGGCTTAAGTTGCAAAACGTGAGTTATGCCTAGCTAGTAAAGCAATAGGAGATTTTTTTTGTAAGATTTCGAGTCCATCAAATCCCTTAGCATTCGTTCACTTTAGACATCTGCGAGTTCATGAATATGAAAGCATGTCATGGAGCTACATATATTCATGATATAGGTATATGTACCTACTATATCACCGTTATTAAGTACTTGATGTGTTTATATACTCCATAGCGGTAGTAGGACTCAATTGGGATGAAATATTAAAACTCTTCGAACCAATCGAAATCTTGAATATTTTCTTTGTGAAACAAAATCCCGTAGTGTCGATTTTCTTAAGAATGAATTCCCTAGCATTTGGTGAAATTTAAAAGGACCTCAATTTGTATGCGATACAACAACACCTTCAACCACCTATTGGTGAAGGGGAGGATTTGAATTCTTACTAAGTCTCCAAGGATGGTGCACATTCCTTACTTGGTAAGAATGGTGAAAGTTTGTCTGTCAATGAGAATGAGATTCGTCCTCAATCTCCAATTGTTGAGGAGAGTCATTCCTGAACATGCAGTTAGTCCTCATGTTCAGGATCCCACCTCCAATGGATAGTGGGAGTAATTTTCTCTTCATAATCAGGGTTCCATACCTCTTAGAGAAAGGGGGAGAAACTCCTGGTCCCATACCTCTTAGAGAAAGGGGGAGGGATTTCTCACCTAGGCAGACAAATAATGAAGGTCCCAAGATCCCAAGGACTAAGCGTGGAAGAATTCCTCAACGATTTTTTCAAATCGAAAAAGAAATATTCTTATGCACTCCATCGGGAGATTAGGGATCTACCTCTTATCAAGAGGCGATTGGCTCACTAAATCACAAAAAGTGAGTGAATATCGTAAGGGATGAGATGGACTCAACTCGTCGAAACTCCACTCCAATGTAAGTCTTCAAGATAAAGCATCAGATGGATAGTTCAATTGATAAGTTCAGGCCCGGACACTCCTAGCCGTGATTGCCTATTCGGACTTTGAGTTGTTCGAAATGGACGTAAAGGTTGCCTTTCTCAATGGTGATCTTGAGAAAGAGATTTATATGGACTAACCCATTGATTTTGTATCAAAGGGATAAGAGGATAATGTGTGTCATCTTAAAAGGTCCACATATGACCATTGTGTATGTTGAAAGATCAACATGGGGATTACGTTCCTTATGTTGATAACATACTATTGACTAGGGAACAACTTGGAGATGATCAAAGCTACTAAAAGGTAGTTATTTCATGTCTTTGAGACAAAGGACATGGGTGAAACTAGGTATGTCCTAGGAGTGGAAATAATCCAAAGTCGTCCCAAGAAGCATGTGTTAATATGTCTTGGAACGATTTTTGGGTTTATAATTCCTAACATGTAGATACTCCAATTGAGGAGGGTCCAACCTTGAGTATTGCTCAATGTTCTAAAACAGATGACACAATAGAGATAATGAACAAATGTCCCTAACCCTAGTTTCATAATAAGCTTATTGTAAGCAATGTTATGTACATGGCCCTGACATTGCTTTGTGGTTAGTTTGATAAGTCATTATCAAGGTCACCCAAGCCTTGCTGATTAGCAAGTCGCCTAGGGAATCAAGCGCTACCTTCGTGGTATTGATAACTTTGTCTTTTGCTATCAAGGAGGAGGCCTTAAGTTGAAAGAATACTCAAATATTGATTGGGGTGGTAACTCGGATGAGTCTAAGTTAACCTTAGGACATGCCTTTACCTTTAGTGGGAGAGCCATGTCATGGTGCAACAAAGAAGCATAGCTGCACAACAATGTTAGCTATGGAGGTAGATCGTATGTCTTGTACCATAGAGACAAAAAGCATTGTCATTAGGTATATATATACACTAACAAGGTGATATGTTCCCTTAACAAAACCCATTCCTAGTGATGTGTTCAAAACTCATTGGTTGAGTCTTGAAGTTCATAAGCTTTGGTATCTAGGCATGTTCTGTTACGTGATGGACATGTTTCTTTTATTGGCAAGATGCTCATTGTTGAACGTTAGGCATATTGAAATGTCACAGGCTTCTGATTGGCCTAGTCACACAGACAATCACCCTAACGCCTGAGTAGCGGGCAGGATGAGACTGAATCATATTGGCAGTAGGTGTGCAATATTGATTACTCACACTGGAAGTGTATGAGTGGAATGAATATAGTCGCCTTAGTAAGACTATGATGAGACTCGAGGGAGTCGACTATGAAATAATTTTTCATATTGAAGCCTTAAAAGCCGAATCTTGAGTGTTAAGACTAACATTCAGTATGTTGATCTAGTGACTCAGGCTAGATTTTTTGATGAAAATCTAGAATGGTGATTCGCATGGCATAAAGAGTGGCGAACCCAGCTAAATGGGAGCTATGTCGTGACGCACATCTCATACTGTGTGTGCTTATAAGACGACCCACATGTGGGGTGACAATTGAATTCCTTATCACTTGTCATTGTCTGACCTTATGGACGATGACCCTTTGACTTAAAGCTATGACATTAAGTCGAAGCTTAATGATGCTACTTTAATGTGATTCTCAAGAACCACAATGTATTCGGTTCAGCGAGAACACGTTAGGAAAGCAGTTAAGCTAAGATGAGATTTCATGAGTGTTTAAGGAAAAATCTATCCACCATCACCATATCAGCCCGGGCAATTATGTTGAGAACATAATCATATGATATATCAGGCATAAGGGATTAGAGATGCCACTGGTGATGTTTTGGGATATTTTTAGGGTATTGTATTTCGTGAAAGTGTTACGTTAGTTGAATGGTAACTTAATATAACAATACTGGTTATTTATGGTCGCACGTCCTATTCCTGGTATGAAGCGTGAAAGAGTAATGATATGTGGAGAGCATTTATTTTTGCGACCTACGTGGCCGAGTGGGAGTTGTAGGCCGGGCCTAATAGAATTAGGCCCGACGACCACGTATGTTGCCTAGGGCAGCAACCCTGGCTATTCCCCAAAACTATATAAGGGGAGTTTAGGGGATAGCCAAGATACAAAAACAATAGAAATCTCTCATACTCTCCTATATTCTCTCTCACGGCTGAATCACCATCAATTGGATTCTCGGGTTTGGGATGTGAAACCCTAAAAGCGACTCCAGTAGCCGCTTCATATTCTTTTTGACGTGGATTGGTTTTCTTTATTATCGTGGACTATTACCGGCAGTATATTTCCGCATCCGAGTTAGTCCTATTTCTTCCTACAAACATAATAACCATAATACGAGGATAAATAATAGCAGCAACGTCAATTAAGAGGCATCATGATAACCATAACCATAATATGAGGTTAAATAATAGCAGCAACATCAGTTAATAGATAAATATATATAGAGCATATATAAAAGTTAGTCGTCAAATTTCGCATCTTAAAAATGTAATTGAGAAGGAATATGGTAAGAAACATACTGGTATATTATTGGATCTTCTTCTAACGAGCAACCTCTTCTGAGTTCTGGCTGTTTGAGACACTCACCACTACACTGCCTTAATATAAGGAATATGTGTGGTACTGATAAACAAAAAAAAGGCACTGATTGAAAATCATCGTATCGTCGTGAACCTCATGGGAACGCATATATATGGTCTATGTAGCAGAGGATATGATAAGGGTTCCTAATCCTGCAGTTGTACAACCCAATGGTATGCATCCACATACTCGTTTTCTATGCACATATGGCCAAGACCTCCATACGTACCAAACAAAAGATTACCACAAGCTTTTCCATTAGAAGACACATTAACGTGAAGAAACCAAGAGACTGTATGGACTCGAAGGACTCTGAAAATTACATATATATGCATGAATAAAACATGACATGAAGAGAAATGTTGAACAAAAACGATTGTGAGAATTACATACATGCATGAATCGAAGGTAAAATGAATAGAAATGTTGATAAAAAAGGGCTATAAGAATACATCTATGCATGAATCAAAGGTGAAATTAATAGAAATGTTGAACAAAAAATATCAAAATAAAATACGGGGTTTTCTGATTTTCTATTTCAATAATTAGCCTAAGCTTGATCCGAATTATTGACATGTACATAGTTTTAACTATGAATCATATAAATTTTTCCCAACATAAGGACTCCACTACGTGTTACATAAAAGTAAAAGCAACAAATTTTCACCCGTTTTTTTAGAGGAAAACAGTTCTCACCCATTAATTCTTATATAGTTAACTTTTTTCTCAATCATTATATTTAACTATCATATCAATCGTTTGATATTGTGAAGAGTATCTCAATCGTTCATTTGTTTTAGAGATACCTTCTTCTATGTCCAGTTGCCCAGAACTGGCTACCACATTTTTTTTTCGTTTATTCCTTTTTTTGGGTTGCAGCTGCAGCACTCTCTCCTCCCTTCCCCATGTCCTTTCCCTATAATCTCTCTTCCCCCTTCCCCATGTCCTTTCCTTACAATCTCTTTAAATTAGAAATAAAGTTCCTTGAGCGATAATTGTATTGGGCATGGATTGGAATTTGCTGTGAGCTGAGGAATGTTGAGTTTTTGGTAGCTGTACGTACCACCAACAAACTGCAACAAAAAAGAAGAAAAAACCCCACAAAGATCACAAATTATTACGTACAACCGGGTGGAGAACTCAATTGTCCACCCAGGCCCACCAACAGTAGTTTTGAGTCCTCTAACTGCTGAGCCCTGACCCATTTAAAAAAAATCACGCTCCTCAATTTTTCGAAGTTGCAGTTTTCATTATCCCCATTGTTCGATTACTCTTCGTTGATTCAATTGCTTTAGTGTTCAACAATTATTAAATGGCTGGGTTTGATTTTAACATCTCTATTGATGTTGAATCTTCATCAAACGGAATTGTTCGTCAAGTTTGATAGTGTTTTTTCGATCTCTATTTTTGTTTTCGGGATTGGAAGTTGTGTTAGTTAATTTTGAGTTTTGATGAGTTAATTTCGATATTTTCAAACTGGATTGCATTCATTCCATGTAAATTTTAGTTTGTGACATACGAGAAACGATAGCTCACAATTATGAGTTATGTGCTCACTAAATATAGTCATTGGCTCACTAGCGGTATAGCTCACAATTATGAGTTATGTGCTCACTATAAGAAATATGTTGCTCTGTGCTACAGAGCAGTTTTTTGCTCCTAAAAGAAACGTTTGGCTCACTAAAATTGGCCTGCGTGCTCACCAATGTTGCATTATAGCTCACCACAAATGTTATGGTTGTTTTTCCAAATGATATTTTCATTGTTGCTATTTACATATAAGAAACAACAGCTCACCAATATGAGTTATTTGCTCGCTAAATATAGTCGTTGGCTCACTAAAGAAATACATTTAGTTCACTTGTATTGAGCTTGTATTCAGCAATCATAAATCAGTTCTTTGCTCATCAAATGCAATCACTATAATTAATCTTGTGCCTAATAGGGAAAACAATAGCTCACTATCAGTACAGCTCACTATAAAAAAATCTGTTGCCTTGCACTACATTTTATAGCTCATCAAAAATCTATCATGGCTCACTAAATAAATGGTCTAGCTTATTAAAAACAATAGTATAGATAGCCAACAAATAATATTGTTAAGTTCTTGAGTTATGTTACAGCTCAATCATTTTTTACTATGACATAAAGGTGTTTGTATTATATTTTGTGAGTATAATAGAAATGTAGTGAATTAATTAAATATAGTCCAACTCACTAAATATATGCCATAGCTCACTAATATATCTCATAGCTTATTAAATATATATCATAGCTCACTAAAAAAATGTAAACAACTAGAATATAGTTTAGTGAGTTTCAGATGAATAATAACATTTTTTTAGTACAATAGCTCATTTTAATAAGTTATATAGTACTTTTACTGAGTGAAACCTAGGGTACATAAGATGCATTCGCTTGATCTATCCACTCACTAAAAGTATGTATTAACTCACTAAAACTGTGCCTCAACTTACTAAGTGTTGTAGTGAGCTATACATTTTTAGTGAGCTGAAATCCGATTGTACAACTTATTCTGTACAACCGCTTATATGATATAACAACTCAGTGAATAAATATCATAGCTCACTAAAAAAATATAGACAACTAGAATACAATTTAGTGAGTTTCAAATTCACAATAACATTTTTTTTTAGTACAATAGCACATTTAATAAGCTATATAGCATTTTTACTAAGTGAAACTTCGGTATATAAGATACATTAGTTTCAGTTTGTCTGCTCACTAAAAGTACGTATTAGCTCACCAAAACTGTGTCTCTGCTCACTAAAATATTTTAGTGAGCTATACATTATTTTTAGTGAGCAAAACAGGATACACAGCAGCATATTTTAGTGAGCTATAGGGCATTTTTAGTTAGACGAAATCTAGCAGTTTTCTTTGTGGGCCCGGTTGTACAATTGCATTTGTACAACCGGGTGGACGATATAACAACTGCACAAAGATGAACCATTTCAACATTTGTTTTTGTGTGTCAGCAATATTCAATAATTATAATCAGAACAAAACCGCAAATACCTTGGCTCAAGTAGGGTAAGTCTAAAAACACAAATCACAATGGTACTAAGGTACTACATATTTATAGTAAAATTGTTACTTATTTACAAAATAGACAGATTTTTTTACAAAATATAACTATATTTAAAACAAAAAGTTCAGACTGCAAGAAATAACCTACATAAACTGGAAATTTTTTTTAAAAAAAAATTTGTCATTGAAAAAATTGAGAAGAATCAAAATCCCACTTCTATAAAAAAAATAATTTAAAAAAGGAACTACGAAGAATACGACTCATGCATGTTAAAATATATGTCTTAATTAAGTATAAGAATTCAATGGCCTAAAAATTTGATCAAAAACATTAGAACTAAAAAAATGATTTATAGTTTATACCCATTTATTTGGAAATTGAGAATTCAATCGATAAGTTTTGAACATTACTTAATTTAAGACTAAAATTCAATGGCCTAAAGCCTAGATCATCGAAGCAATTATTTCCTAGAAATCCTAATCCAACTAGACACTAATAATTATGGACCTACATGTTTTGATCATGCAAATAGGACGAGTGTGGATGCACTCGTAAGGAGATCTAAAAGATTAGCCTTCTGAATTGTAGAAGAGACAAAGGGTAGCCAAAGAAGAGCTAGAACGAAGTAATTAAACATGTTTTACATTATTTACAAACCAAGGGGATATAACTTAGGATAGAAATCTATGGAGGTCTAGGATTAGTTAAGGTTCGTGGACCATAAACAGCCTGCTTCTTGCCATCCTTTGGCTACTAATTGTGTAGGGAATGTTGTGGCTATTATTCTATCGTGTGTTTAATTCATTGCACTTTTGTATGCTAGAAGTAGTCCAATCCTAGCTAGGTGGTAGTAGTAGTAGTAGTAATAATAATAATAATGATGTTGATGATGATGATAATAGTAGTAATAGTAGTGGCAGTAGTACTAGTAGTAATGATAATAACAATAATAATATTAACAATAATAATAAAAGTATCTAATAGCTCATTAAAAATATGTCTCAGCTCACTAAAATATTTTAGTGACCTGTGCAATATTTTTAGTAAGCAAAACTGAGTAACCAGTAGTATATTTTAGTGAGCTATATGATATTTTTGGTGAGCTGAAATTCAGTTGTACAACTGCTTCTATACAATCAGTTGTACGATATAATAATAAGCAAAATGATAAGTGTCTTGCTGTACACTTCATAAATGTCTTGTTTTCTCTAAAAAATCATACTATTATGTTTTTAAATTGAAAAAAATGGTATGATCAAATTGTGGAAGCATATTACAACTTATAAATTGAATAAAATCATTTTTTTTATCTATAATTCGCCACATTTCTAAAATACGCGTATCATATGTACTCACAGATAGGGTTAATGTGATTAGGGTATCATTTAATACTTTGTTGGTGTAGCCGATAAATATTTAAGGTTAGCAATACATAATTAAGTATAATCATTGAAAAATTTGTAGTTTTAGATCATAAAACACGCTAATTTGATATAAAGTTCTTGCAAGAAGACATTTAAGACAGAATGGAGCTTGCTAAAGGCTCCCCATATTCCCTTATTATTTAGGAGGTACATATATAACTAGGTATTGTTCGAAGTGCACAACACAAAGATCGACAACCCACATACATACATTGTAGCGAGCAGTGAATTAATTTGTTGAGCCGCGCAGGAATATTGCGATCCAGCTGCATCATTAGCCACTTTGGTAGTTCAGAAGTTTCTATGTAATTCAGCAGCCCCATATCCTCCTTTATGTCTTTCACGTTTGTTACCACTCAATCATTGCCTTGAGCATCGTCTAGTATTAGGTCATTCTCAGATCCTTCTGTTTCGAACTTTATGCTTGCAATGGCCTTTGAGATGACACCCCAGTATCGCTCCAAACTAATCACTTTGTAATCAGGATTGAAATCGTTAGGTATGTTGGCTATTACTTTGTTCTCGATGTATTTGAATCGTACTGGCTCAAAAACTATTTGAATGGCAACGAGAAGGAGCTTGGCCTTATTTTTGGGAAAATTACTCTGTGGTGTCTTACTGATATCGTCCATGAGAACTCCAAGTGCTGCAATTCCCAATTGGACTTTCCTTTTATCTTCATGTGTCATGCCCGCTCCATCTTTGCCTTGCATCATGGCATAAACGCCCTTGTAGCTAATGTTCCCCTTGCCCGAGTTCTGTGCCTCAGGAAATATACCTTTGTATACCTCACTAGCAATAATATCTTTGACACGAACTTCGTTGCTATTTTTGTAAGAGTATCCCAGCACGTACATGTTGTTCTTCCTGATTGCTAGCACGACGTAGTTCCCATTAGCAGATATGAGCTTGACATACATGTATTCAGGCTGAGAAAGCTTCCGCAATATTGGTATTCCAAAGCGCGACTGTCATGGATCCTCGAGTTTGAGTCGCAGAGTTGCGACGAAGTCACAGTACTTAGCCTTGGTCACATCCTGGTGGGATACTCCAGATCAAGCTCTATGGGTTTTGGTGGGGGTGGCGGTGGCGGTGGGGATTTGCGTCCGGTGATCTTGCTGTTTGTAGCTGCAAACATAAGCATTACCCTTGCTAACAATACCACCACCAAAGCTGGCATCACCCTCATGTTGTTTTCTCGTAGCTGCACCACCAAAATAGTGTGGTTAGGCCCTTTTTTGAATAAAAAGGTGGTTTTACGCTATTAATTCATAAGTAATAGCACCTTTTTACTATTTAATTATGCTCTTTTTTTTAATATAATCAATGACATTATAATCTTAAGTCAAGGCAATACACTTGAGAAGTGTCTTGTCCCTTGATAGTTATCATTTTGCTTAAATAAAGGATGCATGGTGATATGTATCTTGCCATCAGACACTAGAAAGGTCTTGTTTGCATCGAAATCAATGCATTTTATGATTTAGAATCATTAAATTTCTAACAATTATATTGATTATGAATTGCTCAACTTAAATATCCATCAGTGATATGACACCATAATTGAGTCAACCGTATCTACGAACACGTCGAATACCCATAATTTTATACATGTGAAAAATTATCGACAAAAGGATGATTTTACGTAATTTGCAAGCTGTAACACAGTTTTCCGATTTAATGATACCAGTCCTTTTCAATTCAAAACATAATAATATAATTCTTAATGTAGGTATAAGGCACCTATGAATTGTCGCGTAGCAAGATAGTTGTTATTTTGCTTTCAATTCCTAACATGGAAGCTTCAGGTTGAAAAGACCTAGTATAAGCCAAAAAAGAATTTAAAATACTCTTCACGATGAGAATGCAATTAGACAATAAATAAGAACCATGCATAATTGCAACAATAGTAATTACCACTAGAAACTAGATGCGGATTGATCAAATAGCAAATTTAATTTTAAAAAGCAAATGACAATGCTAGCCTAGATCATACATATTGACAAATAAAAATGTTATTTTGGGGTTTTTTTCCAACTTATCATAAGTACTTATCATTAGCATTTAGTAATGATCAATACTCATAAGCACCAATCAGCACCATTAGCATTCATCAGTACTTAGGCATATTTTCTACTTAGAAGCACCACCTTGATCAGTACTAAGTAGCCGTCATCAGCAACAAAAACTCATATACACCGAAGATAATATTTTCCATATGTATATAAGTAAATGTTGTTTTTATCTCGCAAGTCTTGAGATTACTATTTAACTCCCTAATGTTTAGTCAAGTGAATATGTAAAACTAATTTCCATTGAGGGTATGATTAGTGAATGAAAAGACAAAATTGCTCCTATATTTTGAAAAATGAGACCAGTAACAATAATTTTTTTCCTTCGAATCTTCATCTGTTAAGCTTCCATCATTAATTCATTATTAATAATCTTATGACAAAGCAAAACAAGTACTAACAGTAAAAACCTGAAAAATACAGTGAAGAATCAAAGGCTATAAGATCACCCTAGATGGGGGGTGAATAGGGTGGTGATCAAGGTTGCTAAACAATCGAAATACAAATGTGGAAAAGTAAACCGGGACAAAACACAATTGATTTTTGACGAGGTTGGGCCTCAAAAGGCTTAATCCCCGCATAGAGTTTCCTAACTCTAGGATTAACCCGAACTTTTATTAGGAGGATTGAATACACAACTCTAGAGTACACCTACTCTAAGTTTCAAGTCACAAGTTGAACCCTTCAACTAGGCTTGGTAGAGTTGACCCTTCAACTTTATAATCCTACCCAAGTACAAGATGAGCAATACAACCCAAATGTAAAGTGAAGCAAACTTAAGCTGAATGAAAGACAATGTATGCTTGAGGAAGTAATATGCCAATTGAGTGCTAGCTCTCTGTATTGTATTTCTTCCAGCTTCCAATGTCTCCCTTTTATAGGCTCCACGAGTTGAACTAGCCGTTACACTCAAAAATAGGAAGTTGATCATCACATTGATTTTCAAGCCACTGATCAGTATCTTCAAGGCCTTGAACTGGCTGATTTTCAGTAGAGAAATTGCAATGGCTAATTTGATCTCTTCCAACAGTTGCCTTCCTTATTTTCTGCAAACCATCTTTCTAAAACTGTTTGTTTACTCACTTAGGCCTACCAAAAGATTTGGAAAAGATATTGTAGCCATATTTAGATAATCCAAATTTCAAAGTATCAAAAAATTGTTTAGATAGCAAGCATCAATTTAGGCAAGACCACATATGTTAAATCAAAGTGAAATATTGACTTTCACTCAAAATTCAGCCAAGAGTTTTAAGGGAGTCAATAATCTCCCCTTTTTTTATGAAAGGCAATATTTTACTTTGATTAACTATGAGTTGGAAAGGAGTGAATGTTTTTGACCGCTGGAAGTCACAATAGTGTAGTTAAGCATGTCTAGCCACCGTAAGCAATCAAGAATGAAACTAAGCTACCATTGGCTTACCACAAGAAAGTGTCACGAGTAAACTAAGCTGAACTTACCAATGTGTACATACCACTCCACACTTAATATGAACTTACCAATATTAGCTACCAAAAGCTACCAATCTGCCACACTTTCAAGCATGTTTTCCCCCTTTGACTTTCATCAAAACAAGGGGGCAAACTACATTGTAATGTCCGGTCATACACGTGGGTGTTAGCATAAAGTTTAAAAACTAAAAAGATAACACGGGAAAACATAGAAATTAAAAGCAAGTACAAATAAGCAGCCAACAGAAATGAGGTGCAAAAGAGGTGGAAAGGATGATCCGATCTGCAGCTTGGGTAACCTTCTCCACATCGGTGGACTGGAATGGAATAGCAAGCTTGGTGCCATGATGAATGAGACTAGTCAACTGGATCAACTCATCGATCTTGCGGTTCATTAAGCCCATTTCGGCCTGAATGTTCTCAAGTTGAGTGCGAATGTCAGCATGTTCGTCTTTTAACTCAATGAGAGCGTCAACAATGGCAGGGGCAGAGGCAGTGTCAGGGAGCTTGATTTTAAGAGAGGAGGCCTCTTTGGGAGTGAGGTCACTAAGGTGTTGCCATCCTCGAGTAGCGGTTTTTTAGAACCATAGGGTTTTAAAGGAGTGAGCGAAAATTATAGGCACATGATGAATAAGGCATTCCTCACTGTCCATAGGCACTTTAAAGTGGGTAAAGATTCAAGTGAGGAGGTTACCATAGGGCAGCGAGGGGGTGCGACTCAAGTTGGCAACCTGATACATGTGACTCAAAATCATAGTGGCATAATCAACTGAGTATCCATTCATGAGGCAGTATATAGCTTCCAGAACAACCTCATTATAGGCTTCTTTTGACTGGGCTTTGGGGTAGAGAATATGGACAAACACATAGTGCAATAGTCAAGGTTCGGAGTACAGAACATGATAGGGGGGTGCTTTGTTTTACTGAGCGTAGGTTTCGAGTTTTTGGGGGTTAGCAAATTGTTGGAGGCAAAGATCTTTGCTAACTTTTCGAGACAAATTTGGAGGGGTTGTGTCAACAAATTTGAGGCCAAATATGGATTCAAGAATTGGGCAGCCTAACGTTATTTTCACATATTTGACCACACTCTCAAAGAACACACCATTAGGTGTGGTTTTAGTCTCCAAATTGGCATAAAAGAGTCTGACAAGTCGGGGATATACAACATCACCCAAATCCAACAATCCCAAGCATTTATCTTTCACCAATTTCTCAAAGAATTCAAATTGCTCAGACGAAAAAAACAAAATGTCTAACTTGTCACAAACAGAGATTGGTTTGGCACAAAGAGATTGAAAACGAGATTGACTAGATGGGGAGGGTAGCCAATCACCTGGGAATTGGTCAAGAAGCTGGTGTGGTGGCACAGGAGGAGGACGTGGTGTTGAGGGTGATGCTGACAAGTGGGCTCTGCTCGTGCGTTGGAGAAGAACGTTGTGCCAGAAAGGATGGAGCAACAGCGAACTGGGTGGATGCCGAGTTGCCGGAGCTCTGGCCGGAGATTGAGGATGAGTCGGGGATGGTGATAGTGGTTTGAATCACTAGCTTGCATGCTCGTTTGGAGGCGCCAGCAGCGATGCGATGAAATCTTCGCTTAGCTGGAGCAGAGGACCTCGATTCTTTGGATTTTGAAGCTTGTCAAGCTCGTTTGGGAGCTTGTCCACCTCTAGTGTTTGCCATGGGAGGTGAATTGGACAAGAATGAGGAGGATTTAAGGTCTGTGAATCGACGGGAAATTTGGGGCTCAAGAACCCTAGATTTTCGACTTAAGCTGAGGTTTAGGGTCGAAATTGGTGAGCATTGAAAGGAAAATTGCAGAGGATAGAGAAGGAGTAGTGAGGACTTGAAGCTTCCTTACTCACTTGCCATGGAGGAGGATCAATTTGAGGGAGAAGAGGAGGAGGGCCGTCGGGTAAGAGGAGAGAGAGAGAGAGGAAGGTTTTAGCAAGTTTTTGATTTTAGGAAGGAAAACTAAATAATTTCCTTATTTTACAAGGTTTCAAAAATTAGAAGAAATTAAATACAACCTCAATTGCCAGAATTTATGGGAAGAATTTTACTTAAGGGGTGATTTGGAAAGAATTTAAAAAGGATAACTCTGTTAACAAAAGGATTTAACAAACTTGGTAGCACAATTCAAAAATTGAAATTCAGTTACAATCTATAACCAATTTGGTTTGAAAAAAAAATGTTAAGGATTTAAAAACATATCCCACGCGCTGCCCTATAAGGAAGAGATTAAACTGAAATCTCTTTCCTTTTGGGATGGATCGTTTTACTTATTTCTCTAGATGACTAGCAATCAAGGCCTTAAAACTGAATTCAAGCCCTTGATATTGACTTACAGAGAAGATTCAGGTTCTGCCTACAGTTCAGTACCTTGAACTGTATCCCAAGGCCTTGAATTTTCTGACTTGTCAGTAGTTTGCTTGATAACTTACCTGCAAAATCTCAATAACTGGATTAGTACTTAGAGAGGGTTCCCCCTCAATTTATGCACTAATATTAATCATACCAAGTTCTTGACGAATATAATTAAATTGTTCCTCACTCAAAGGTTTAGTAAATACATCAACAAGTTGAGGTTTTGTCGGAACAAATTCTAAACATACGTCTCCTTTTATAACGTGATCTCGAATGAAGTAATGACGTACCTCAATATGCTTTGTTCGAGAATGTTGTACTGGATTTTTCGTGATATTGATAGCACTCATGTTATCACAACGAATAGGAACATTTTAAGATTAACTCCTAAGTCGCGTAATTGTTGCATTATCCACAAAATTTGCGCACAACATGCTCTGGCAGCAATGTATTCTGCTTCTGCTGTTGTAAGTGCCACTGAGTTTTGTTTCTTAGAGTGCTAAGAAACAAGTGATGGACCAAGGAATTGGCACATGCTTGATGTGCTTTTTCTATCTACTTTATAACCTGCATAATCGACGTTAGAATATCCAACTAGAGAAAAATCTCCCCCTTTAGGATACCACAGTCCTAGATTTTTAGTACTTGCCAGGTATTTAAAAATTTGCTTAACTGCGACAAGATGTGATTCTTTGGGGGACAATTGAAATCGGGCACACAAGTATACGCTAAACATAATATCGGGGCGACTAGCAATTAAATATAATAAGGAGCCAATCATACCTCGATATGTTTCATCATTTACAGGCTTACCATTGAGGTCTTGATCAAGTTTGGTACTTGTGGCCATTGGAGTACTTGCATGTTTAGCCTCGTGCAATTCTAACTTCTTCAATAGCTCATTCACATACTTACTTTGGCTTACGAAAATGCCATCATTAAGTTGTTTGATTTGTAAGCCAAGGAAGAATGTGAGTTTGCCAACCATGCTCATTTCAAATTCTTTACTCATGAGGTTTGAAAATTCCTTGCATAGAGAGTTGTTAGTAGCACCGAAAATTATATCATCAACATAAACTTGTATGATAATGAAATCCTCCACCTTGTTCTTTGTAAAAAGAGTTTTATTAACTGGACCACGTCTAAAATTGTGTTCAAGTAAGAATTTGCTCAATCTCTCGTACCAAGCTCTAGGAGCTTGTTTCAAGCCATAAAGAGCCTTTTGAAGCTTGAACACATGATTAGGGAGATTAGGATTTTCGAACCCAGCAGGTTGTTCAACATAAACTTCCTCTTGCAAAAATCCATTCAAAAAGGCACATTTGATATCCATTTGAAAAAGTTTGATATCCATGTATGATGCAAATGCCAAAAGGATGCGAATGGCTTCTAGACGGGCTACTAGGGAAAAAGTTTCATCAAAGTCTATACCCTCTTCTTGATTATACCCTTTTGCCATTAGTCTAGCTTTATTCCTCACCACATTTCCGCTTTCATGTAATTTATTCCGAAATACCCATTTTGTCACAATTACAGGATGGTCTTTTGGTCTAGAAGTGAGAAACCATACTTGGTTCCTTTTGAATTGACGAAGTTCTTCTTGCATAGGGACAATCCAATTAGGGTCTTCTAGGGCCTCTAAATGGCTCTTTGGTTCAATGAGTGACACAAGAGAGGAAAACGCACAAAAGTTTTGAAGAAAAGATCTAGTACGTATACCCGTGGATATGTCGGTAAGCAAATTGTCTGGAGGATGATATGATTTGTACTTGTACCCTCATTTTGGTGCATCCCCAGTTTCTTCAATTGGGTCACTAGGTGATGGTTCTTCTTCGTTTGTGTCAAGCGATCCTTCATTTGTGGGAGACATGTTATTTTCATCATTTGGCTCTTGATGTGCTTCTTCATGCTCCTTATTTGACTTGGCTCTTTTATCTTCTTCATCCTCATCATCTTCATATCTACGTAATTTAAACTCATGAAATAAAGAAGAAGAGCTTAGCTTACCATCATTGGACTCATCAAAAATAATATGAATGCTCTCTTCAATTATCTTAGTACGTTTGTTGTAAACACGATATGCATTACTATTCATGGAATAGCCAACTAGAATACCTTCATCACTTTTGGCATCAAACTTGCCCAATCTTTCTTTTCCGTTATTGTGGATGAAGCATGTACAACCAAATACACGAAAATAGGAAATATTTGGTTTTCGACCTTTGAAAAGTTCGTAGGGAGTCTTTTTCAAAATGGGTCGAATAAAGCAACAGTTTGAAACATAGTTAGCGGTATTAACCACCTCCGCCCAAAAGGATGTTGGCAAACTGCTTTCACAAAGCATAGTTCTAGCTATATCTTCTAAGGTACGGTTTTTTCTTTCAACCACACCATTTTGTTGAGGTCTCCTAGGTGCTGAGAAATTGTGTGAAATTCCAAGATCACTACGAATAGAAACAATCGGTAAATTTTTGGAAATTTGTAGTTGTTTGCACAGTTTTGAAAACTCATAAAATGCTTCATTTTTCTCTTTCAAGAAAGAATCCCAAGTAAAGCGTGAGTAGTCATCCACAATAACGAATATGTAAGAGCTACCTCTAAGACTACGAACAGGTATTGGACCACAAAAATTCATGTGAAGTAGTTCTAGTGGGTGTGATGTGCTAACGCATTTCTTGGGCTTAAAAGAACTACGCACTTGTTTTCCTTTTACACACGCATCGCAAATATGATCTTTTTCAAACTTGTATGAGGGTAAGCCACGTATTAGGTCAAGCTTTGAAAGTTTTTCAATGGTATGCATGCTAGCATGACCTAATCTACGACGCCATAACCAAGTGTCATCAAAAGAAGCTTTAAAACATGATAATTTTTCAGATGAAATCTATTCAAGTTAATAGCATAGACATTGTCTATTCTAGGTCCATATAAAGTGATTTTGTCATTATAGACATTTTGAACAATGCAATGAGAGGAATTGAATATAACATTATTGCCTTTGTCACAAAGTTGGGATATGCTTAAAAGATTGAACTTTAAACCTTCAACAAGATACACATTTTCTAAGGAATTAGAGGGATCCTTACCAATCTTACCAATTCTTGTGATCTTACTAGCTTTGTTATATCCGAAGGTGACATGTCCATATTTCTTTTTCTTGATTTCAGTGAAAAGAGCTTCATTACCACTCATGTGTCTTGAGCATCCGCTATCAAGATACCAAAGATCATCACGAGCCTTTAAGCATACCTGCAGAACAAAAAATCAAACCTTTCTAGCCATGGCATCGAGTTTGGGTCCAACATTATTTTTGACCATTTTTTTTTGTCTTGATCCTTTTGGTACCCAAACTTGAATGATTTTGTTGTTTGTCTTTCTTAGTGGACATGAGTAAGAAATGTGTCTGTTTCTCAAGCAGTAATTGCATCTAGTATGTGACTTGTTTTTGGACGTCTCTTTAGTAAAGAAGTTTTTATATGCTTTCTTCTTGTTTAAGGGATTGTAACCAATGCGTTCTTTATTAAATGACATTCTTTGTGAACCAAGTAGTTTGTCCAAATTGTCTTGGCCGTCGGTGAATTTCAAAGGTAATTTTTCAAAGGCTCCACATTTGGATTGAACTTCCTTCTTTTCTTTTTGAAGATGTTCAATCTTTAGGTGAAGATCATCATTTTCTCTTTGTAATACTTCTTTTTCCGAGAGCAAATTATGATTGGTCTTCTTGAGGGTTTTTATTTTGGACAAGTATTCTTGTTCACACTGAATGCATCTAATTAATGCTTGAGCTAATTCATCCTTTTAATATTCAAGAAGGTCAGAATAGTCTACCTCGTCCTAGTTTTCAAGTTCAGTTTCTTGAACGTCATTCGCCATAAGGCATAGGTTTGCCACTTTTTCTTCTTTGTCATTGTCACAGGAGTCACTATCACTCCATGTGGCAATCATGGCTTTCCTGAATTCCTTCTTGGCTTTTTGCTTACGTTTTTCAGCTTTCATTTCCAAGACTGGACAATCCTTTACAATATGTCCTGGCAAACCACAACCAAAACAAGGACCCAAGTTAGAATCATTTTTATTGTTTAGAAATTTCGTACCTTTTGGAAACTTCTCATTTTTGCTTGATGATGATCCCTTTTTGTAGAACTTCTTGGGATCAAATTTCTTTGACTTGAACATTTTCTTTAATCCTCTAGTGATCATTGCCATAGTATCCTCATCCTCTTCGCTTGACTCATCTTCCGACGGAATGGCATCTTCACTTTCGGTTTTGAGTGCCACTTCTTTCTTGAATTGAGTTTCTCTTCCTCTTAATCTTCTTTGAGATGAATTTTGTGCGTAAGGAGTTTTCCTTAGAAGTCATCCAAGACTAGTGTCCTGAGGTTTTGGGCTTCTTCAATTGCAGTGACCTTGGGACCCCACTTGTTTTTAGGAAGACACCGAAGTATTTTTCAAACCATCTCCTCATTGGTGTAGGTTTTGCCAAGGGGATTGAGATTATTGTTTATGTCAGGGGACCTCATGAACATGTCCTTGATCATTCCATCGGGTTGCATTTTGAATAGCTCGTATTGATGAACGAACATGTTGATTTTTGTCTCCCTTACTTGGCTTGTCCCTTCATACGTGACCACTAGCTTGTCCCATATTTCTTTGGCTGATTTATATGCACAAATGCGATTGTACTCATTAGCATCTAATCCACAATATAATATATGCATGGCCTTACAGTTTTTTGACAGCCTTGCAAAGTCTTCTTGGGTGCATTGTTCCTCAGTTTTGGCAACGGTCTTCCCATCAATCGTGACTTGCGGAACGTATGGTCCTTTTGTCACGATGTTCCATAATTCATAATCTTTAGTCTTGATAAACATCTGCATCAGATTTTTTCAATATGAAAAGTTAGTACCTCTAAACAAAGGTGGTCTAGTAGTAAAACGACCTTGATCATAATAGCCTTCTCTAGTAGCGGCCATGATCGTTCCCACTTGAAGGTAAAGTCAAGAAGTAGCAGGTCTGGCACTGATACCAATTGAAAAATCAAACGCTATAAGATCACCCTAGAGGGGGGTGAATAGGGTGATGATCAAGGTTGCTAAACAATCGAAATATAAATGTGGAAAAGTAAACCGGGACAAAACACAATCGATTTTTGACGAGGTTGGGCCTTAAAAGGCTTAATCCCCACATAGAGTTCCCTAACTCTAGGATTAACCCCGAACTTTTATTAGGAGGATTGAATACACAACTCAAGAGTAAACCTACTCTAAGTTCCAAGTCATAAGTTGAACCCTTCAACTAGGCTTGACAGAGTTGACCCTTCAACTCTATAATCCTACCCAAGTACAAGATGAACAATACAACTTAAATGTAAACTGAACCAAACTTAAGCTGAATGAAAGACAATGTATGCTTGAGGAAGTAGGATGCCAATTGAGTGCTAGCTCTCTGTATTGTATTTCTTCCAGCTTCCAATGTCTCCCTTTTATAGGCTCCATGAGTTGAACTAGTCGTTACACTCAAAAATAGGAAGTTGATCATCACATTGATTTTCAAGCCACTGATCACTAACTTCAAGGCCTTGAGCTGGCTGATTTTTAGCAAAGAAATTGCAACGGCTAATTTGATCTCTTCCAACGGTTGCCTTCCTGATTTTATGCAAATCATCTTTCCAAAACTGTTTGTTTACTCACTTAGGCCTACCAAAAGATTAGGAAAAGATATTGTAGCCATATTTAGATAATCCAAATTTCAAAGTATCAAAAAATTGTTTAGATAGCAAGCATCAATTTAGGCAAGACCACATATGTTAAATCAAACTGAAATCTTGACTTTCACTCAAAATTTAGCCAAGGGTTTTAAGGGGGTCAACATACAGCATTGAGGAAAAGAGAAAAGAAAGCATTAAAGCAAATATAATTTTTGTAATTACATCCCTAACTCATTAACACAACCCCAGATTAAGAGATAATTCATTAATGCTATAAAAATCAAGAGCTTATTGGATACACTTCACGAAAATCAAGATGTTATGAAAACAATAATCATAATAAAAGGTTAAATAATAGTACCAGCATGAAGTAAGAGATGAATCT
>JACYFF010010365.1:90504359-90534298 GCA_017589665.1 Selenicereus undatus | reverse complement strand
GGTACAGAGCCAACTACATGCTTTCACATACAAAAATGAACTTAAATATTTACAACGTAGTAGATCGAACACTTGCAAAGCTGGCAAAGACTTCTAATGGGTCGGCATCAAAACAACTTCAGAATACCTCTTATACCTGTTCAAACTGAACCTGGAAAAGGGAATAAGTAAAGGGATGAGCAACAACACGCTCAGTGAGAATTCCGCTACCCCTTAAAACCCAAAACAGTTACAGTCAATAACACTAATAATAGCCACATACCACGCATTCATACTTTGCTATCATATTAGGCAATCAAAATTTCCAAGAAAATATCACCACCCTTAAAACTTCATTCTAACCCCTCAAGTCGTTTCTAGGCCCTAAACTGCCAAGCTTCCCTACTAACAAATAGTTAGGCACATAATCAAACAAGCAACATGGATTGAGTTTAAAGCTTTCAGACATACTTTTGAAAATGCAGTGACTCTTCATATATTCCAAGAATGGTTTATAATTCACGCCAACTTCTTTAAAGCATATAATTCTTACTGAAAGTACTCAAAACATCTAAACTGGTAAGAAAGAGTTGGCAAGAAACATTATTTCATCAAATATGCACATTGAAAAGCTTGAATGTATGATGCCTTACTAGGATGTAACTATACTTTATTTGAAACTTCATTTAAACAATACTTAGCAACTCATTCATAAAATATGTGTAGGGTAGGCACCTTTGAAAGCTTTCTTTCTTTTCTTAAAAAAAAAAAAACACTTTAGTTAGCCTCTTGAGCCTCATATTCTTTAAAAGAAACTTCATTCGAATTGGTAAGCAAAATTTGGGTTTGTTTAGGGTTCGAATTTGGTGAGGTTTGGGAGTGAATAGGGGACTGACGTACGTGGTGAGCAAGAGCCGAAGGGTAGGTGCTGTTCGATTGCCTAGAACCGAGCCAGCAGCTTTGAACGATCATCAATTCAAGGTGGGGTTTTCCTTACTTCTAAATTACTATTAATTTCAACGATTTTAACTGAATTAGTCAGCATATGTTGATTTGAGGTTAGGAATCAGTTGGGTGAATTTAGAATCGAAAATTGAGGAAATTGCGAACATGGTGTTAATTATAGGTTAATTGCATATTGAAACTGCTGCGGGATTATTAATGGCTAGACAGTTTGGAAGTTCGCTGAATTATTAATAATCAGATTATCGCCTTAGTGTTGTCACTTCGTCAGTTTATTGGCCCTGAATCATGTTTTGAAGTTTAAAAATGCTAATTGGGCGAATTAAGGCATTAGTAAAGCTTGTTGGTTTCTGTTTAGAAGTTATCGCTAAATCAGTACAACTGCGTTTAATTTCTATATAGGGCTATTGATGAGAATGCTATGCCTATATATGATAGTTTTGTGAATTATTGGTTTATTTATGACAATATTGAACTGAATTGGTAGTTGGATGGCTCGAGGTGGAACTATTAAGGAAATTGAGGTTCTTGTGGTCAGTGTTGTGAGGGGAGGGAGCCTGGGTTGTGATTACCATAATCGTGTGGATTGCGAGGCCATGTGAGGCTTATTGAATAAATTCTGCTCAATTGTGCTTTGAAGTGCATAAATGTGCTAGTTGTGAACCCCCTTTCTCCTTCAATGTGCTACGTGACATTAAGTGGATAGTTTTTGAAATTCAGACATGTTTAAGAAGGATTGTTAAACGCATGTTTTCATGATTTCGAATGCTTTTAAGTACTTACCAATTGTCTAATAGTTTATGAAAATGTTTGTAGCCTATAAGAAATTCTAAATTATCAAATTACTCAGCAAGTGACTCGACTGAATAGTCTATAGGTTTAAGAAGTTTAAAAGCGGACTAAAAGTGAGTTTGAAAATGTTTTAAGGCATTGGTTTGTGTACGACTTCTCCTTGTGTTTAAAAGGATTTAAACAACCTGAAAAAAGGCATCCTAAGGTGCTAATTATGAAATTTAGCTTACTTGTATGCTATTTGCTTATTTAAGTCTCCATTGGATTTCGAGTTGAGAGCCAGTAAACCCATTATGTTTTTAAGAACCGTTTACGTTGAAAGTTTACGAAGGAACCTTGTTTGCCTTATAAACGAGCCAAGTGCTTTAAGTTTTTGAATGGTAGCAAGTTTGGAACGTTCTAAGTCTTCAGTTTATTTATACACCCTCCTTTGAGTTTTAAAAGGGATTGAAACGAGTTATACAATGACAACTGAAGATTTTAATACGGATCTAATTTGAGTTAAATGCTAACTAAGTATTTTGAGTTCTAAATGGGTTTCTTCTCATGAATTACCAAACTCATTACGTTTAAAAGAAACATATAAGTTAAAAACAAAGTCGATTATGATTTAGTAAACTTATTATGCCTATACGAAGCATTTAAGTTAAAAACGAAGTCGTTTTACGAACTAACAAACATATTATGTTATTAAGAAGCTTTTAAGTTAAAAATGAAAGTCGTTTTACGAACTAGCAATCGTTTTACATTTATAAGAAGCTTTTAAGTTAAACACAAAGTGGTCTTACGATTTAACAAACTTATTACATTTATAAGAAGCTTTTAAGTGGAAAACGAAGTCGTTTTACGATTTAGCAAACTTATTACATTTATATGAAGCTTTTAAATTAAAAACCAAGTCGTTTTACGAATTAGTAAATGTATTACGTTTATAAGAAACTTTTAAGTTAAAAGTAAAGTCGTTTTATGAGTTAGTAAAGGTACTAAATTTATAAGAAGTTTTTAAATTAAAAACGAAGTGAAATATAAGCATTTAGAAAGGTTATGATCATTTTGTAAAAAGGTAAGTTTTTAGTGTTGCTTAAAAGTAAGGTTTCGCTTGTTGTAGAAATTATGATTTAATCAAGTTAGATTGGGTTTTAGTTTATTAATATAAGTAGTAATTAGATTTTTATCTTTCCAAGTTGATGAAATATTATAGAAGTACCAGTATCGTTTTTATTTTGGCATTAAAAACAAAACGAATAATATAAATTTTTTAATGAAAAAGTGGTAACATTAACAATAATTTAATTAAGTGTAAAAATTTGATGATAATACTGTAAAAAAAAAAAAAGAAGTTGATTCAGTAAGTGTTAAATTTGGATTGTCAATTAGTATGGAAATGCAAGAATTCAGTTTCAAGTTAAATAAAATTTCTTTCAAGTAACACCTCAGGTTTGATTTTTTCCTACAAAGGAAGTCTACATAATGGACACAAACAATCAAAATGGTGAAGTATTTACGGATGAATACATTGACATTACTTCTTTTAATCCTTAGAGAAGCAAATCAAGAATAATCGAAGATTCTGATGATGAAAATCTATGGGCATCATTTGACAAAGGAGTTCAGGATTTTTATGAGTGATATGATAAAACTAATGTTCAGGTCTTTGAATATGTGCCAAAAAATTTTAATTTATGTGAAATAGAGTTCGATAGCAAGGGTGTGAAAGAGTAGAATACATAGGCATTCAACTTCCGCAATAGTTAAATGTCCTACGGAGTTCCAGCGTGAAACACCTAAAAAAGTCTGATAGAAATTAAATTGAAGCTAAAAGAGGTGACAAGATTTAATTTTGAAGATGAAATTCGATTCTAATGAATCAAAGATGCATACCATTGCTTTGTTACACAAAATTGCGGATGGGCATCACATTCCCTTGTAGAACCACGACATACGAGATATTTCAAATTGGTTATAAATTTGTATTTATTTATTTTTTTGCAGTAACGTAAATGCTTTGTTTCACGCCAAAAACAAACATGCAAACATGCATTCAGTACACTATGACCTGGCCATATGTAGGTAAGAGCATATGTAATCACCCCTCTGCCTGTCTAAAATAACCTTAATTGCTTTTCACCTAGCCTCTTACTTATCCTAACACAAACACTTAGCTGAATGCACCTAATGGCAACAGTCATATTTCTAGCCTTGTTTTGAAACCTTCTCAAATTCCTTACACGAAAAATTTTATATATAACAACACAAAGACATGCTCTGAGAGATCTAGTCTTGTTGTTTCTTCCTATAGCCTTTCTTTTAAGCCAGGGAGATATATGGGTCAAGGATGACCCCTGAACTGTAACTCTCATCTAGTCCTGTACAACATCATGGATCACAATTGAATAATGGCACTTGAAAAAGGGATGACATGAGATTTTTGAGCTATCTCACAAGGAATACAATCTTCTCCTTGCTTCTTCATTGTAACAACCTAATAGTCAATAGTAAATATCCTCCCATGCACGGCTAGCCACACACATAAATTTCTCTTTAATTTACAATGTTTTTTTAATTCACTTTCTGTATAACTTTCTTAAAGAATGCCCTACTTTTTTTTAAACTGAAAAAAATTAGATCTCGCAACAAAATCTAGAGGATAAGAAAGAGATGGAAAAAGATGTATGATGTTGACATTCCCCCATGTTGTATTATTTGATCTATGGTGAATCAAGCTAGAAGCATTGAAAAACTTTCATACATAAAAGCTGACACGGAAAATCAACCCTAGAAGTATAGGCATGAGGAAGTTGAAGGAGGCAGTGTCGGCGTTGTTTGGCTTGTTTACGAAGAAAGGAAGATTCTAATCCTACATAATACTTGAGATACTGGGAATGATGAGGACGCATTGAAAATGCTTATTCTGATGTGACAAAATATCGCAAATGTCGCGCTTGCATTATAGAACTTGTGGAAATGTTCTTGCATTTGATGGCACGTATAAATCAAATGCATATAATAAGCAACTTGTGATGCTTGTTGGTATCAACCATAATTAAAAGAAAGTGACATTTAGGCCCTGTTCTTTTCGTTGGGAAATCAACCTAACCCACACTCACCCACTCCTTCTCCTCTCTCCCCACTCCTTCTCACACTTAAAAAAAATACCACTCCTTCCCACACCTATATAAAACAGCTATTTCTCATATTCTGAAAATTTTTATAATTTACGTAATTGTGTGTATGAATAATCTGATAACAATTATGAGCAGTTTTAATTTTTCAGATGTTATGGAACAGTTTTGTTTTTCATTATTTTTTAAATTTTTCACTATTTTTTAATTTTTAATTTTTTATTTCTATTTTTAATTTTTAATTTTTAATTTTTATTTATTTTTTAATTTTTTGTATTTATTTTATTTTTTATTTTTTTTTAATTTTTTATTTTGTGTTTTATATTTTGTATTTTGTATTTTTGTATTTTTTTGTATTTTGTATTTTTTTTAAATTTTAAATTTTAAATTGTTTTGTTTTTAATATTTTTTATTTTTTATTTTTTTGTATTTATTTACTTTATTTTTCATTTTTTTATTCCAGAAAAAAAAACAACAGAAAATTCCAAAAAAATAAAAAATAAAAAAATAAATACAAAAAATTAAAAAATAAGAAAATAAAAAATAAATAGAAAAAATAAAAAAAATTAAAACTAAAATTTAAGAAAAATAAAAAAATTCAAAAATTCAAAAATTTTAAAAATTTAAAAATTTAAAAATTTAAAAAAATTAAAATTAAAAATTAAAAATTATAAAATTATAAAATTATAAAATTAAAAAAATTAAAAAAATTATAAAATTAAAAAATAAAAAATAAAAATAAAAATACAAAAATACAAAAATAAACAAAATAAAAAGAACAAAACAGAATAAACAAAAATAAAAAAATTTCATCATCATTAATTACTATCACAATAAAATTATTACATTATAAAGCAAAAAAATATTAATAACTAATACTTCAACTTCATTCAACTACATTCAACTTTCATCCACACTCACCCATTTGTTCCCACACTTAAAAAAAAAAAACCACACTCACCCACTCCTCCCCCCCTCTTTCCGACAATCACCCATCCCACACCCCTCATTTCCCACTGAAAAGAACAGGGTTTTTTTTAAGTGTGGGAACGAGTGGGTGAGTGTGGGTGAAAGTTGAATGTAGTTGAATGAAGTTGAAGTATTAGTTATTAATATTTTTTTGCTTTATAATGTAATAATTTTATTGTGATAGTAATTAATGATGATGAAATTTTTTTGTTTTTGTTTATTCTATTTTGTTCTTTTTTATTTTGTTTATTTTTTATATTTTTGTTTTTGCATTTGTATTTTGTATTTTGTATTTTTTATTTTTTTTATTTTTTTATTTTTTTATTTTTTATTTTTTATTTTTTATTTTTTAATTTTTTTAATTATTTAATTATTTAATTCTTTAATTTTTTAATTTTTTAATTTTTTTAATTTTAATTTTTTAATTTTAATTTTGTAATTTTTTTCTATTTTTTAATTTTAATTTTAATTTTCTTAAATTTTTTAAATTTTTTTAGTTTTAATTTTTTTTTATTTTCTTATTTTTTATTTTTTGTATAAATTTTATTATTTTTTATTTTTTTGAAATTTTCTATTGGTTGTTTTTTTGGAAAAAAAACAAAATACAAAAAAAAATTTAAAATTTAAAATTTTTTTAAAAAATAAAAATTAAAACAAAAAAATTAAAAATTTAAAAAAATAAAAAATAAAAAATAAAAATAAATACAAAAAAATAAAAAAACTAAAAAAAATAGAATTAAAAAATAAAAAAATTTAAAAAATAAAAATTAAAAAATAGAATGAAGAAATTAAAAAAATTAAAAAATAAAAAAATAAAAAAATTAATGAAAAAGAAAAAAAATAAAACTGTTTAATAACATCCGAAAAATTAAAAATGCTCATAATTGCTATCAGATTATTCGTACACACAATTACGTAAATTATAAAAATTTTCCAAATATGAGAAATGGTTATTTTATGTAGGTGTGGGAAGGAGTGAGTGAATGTGTAAATGAGTGGTATTTTTTTTAAGTGTGGGAAAGAGTGGGAAGAGGGGGGAAGAAGTGGGTGGGTGTGGGGTGGGTGAATTTCCTAACGAAAAGAACAGGGCCTTAGTTATACTCTAGCAGTCCACGAGAATGAATCCGTTTTTGTTTGCATTTTGAATCAGTTGTTTAAAGCTGAAGATGGACAAAAACTAAAGACAGTTATGATAGAAGGTAACAAGGCTATACTCATTGCAATTAGGTGGTATTCTGACAAGCATGCTACATATTATGTTTGTGGCATCTAATGAAAAACATGTTGTAAAGACCACAACCCGGAACACTGGGTGACGTCCCTCACGAATGGTTGGACCCACTTGCCAGGTGTGTTTGTGAATTTGATTTTTGTTTTCCAACAAAAAACATATTAGGATTGCAAAAGAAATGGACTACTTGGCCCAGAGAGTTGGACCTCAATCCTGTTCCAGGAATGGGCCAAAATCGAGTCATTTTCTTTTGCAGCCCTGATCTGTTTTCAATTGAAAAAAAAAAATAATCAAAAACACACCTAGCAAGCATGTCCAACCATTCATGGGGGACCTTATCCGGAACTAGATTGCAAAAGAATTACATGGCCTAGAGAGCTGGACCTCAATCCTATTCTCAGGTTTGGATCCATGCAATAATGTGAGTTTAGCCCAAGAGACTGCGCAACACACTTGATCCAAGAACTCGGTTGGTCTTTAGGATAGAGATGAGCATGGTCTCCAGTCCAGACGGTATTATTGTCAGGATCTCGAGGCAAAACCAATCTTCCAAACCTACCTATCCCGTCCCAATCTGGAAAAAAAACTAATGAAAAATAAAAAAAGTAAAATTTAATTAATATAATCGCGAGTGAGTTTTTAGGAATACTTATAAAGCCCAATCTAGTCCCTAAAATGAACCATAAATCGAATGGGATATTGAAAGGGACAATTGGTTCAGTCCAACGAGGTTGCCAAAGAGCCCCCAAGTTATCCCTAATGTTGGGACCTAATTGACTCCATAGGGTCAGACCGAAGATCTAGACTTCGGGGAGATGGTACAATGACATGTTAGGGTGCATCACGTCAGCGCCTCTCATCATTGACGAATTCTACTCATCAATGCAGGAAATCAAAATCTAATTACACTCAAAACAACAAGCACGTAGCATATTAATCAAACAAATCATATAAAATTAAAAGCTCCATGTTAGTCCGAAAGAATTAAAAGAAGTAATTAAATAATTACAGCGGTGCAGTTTAAGCTAATCAAAGATTGAATAAAACAATCAAATAAAAGAAAAGAGAGAGAAGAAAGGATGGGTGGAATCGTGCCCTCATAATGGCCCGCCTTATCTATTTGGGAACCCAACAGATTGATGTCACCCTTATAGTTGACCAATTTATCACTTTTCAATGCCTCTCAATAGTCTCTCAACATATGACGTCTTTCTCTCAATATTTTTCAGTCTTTTCCACTCCAATTTTCCGGTGTATTTTCGTATCAATTATTCCGTGTGCCCTCTCCAATTTTAGGGTGCGTAACCCTAGGGGATAACCCTCCTTTTATAGCACTTTAAAGGGCTAAGACGAGTTGATTTAATCTTAGAGAAATGGGACCTAATCCAACTCTTAGGCCCTGTTCTTTTCGTGGGTCAATTCTAAAATACCAACTTCAACCAATTTCAACCCACCTCCACGATTTTAACCAAGTTCAATTTATCACATAACAAAAAATTCAATCCACTTCAACCTACTTCAACCCACCTCAACCTACTTTAACCTACCTCAACCTACTTTAACCTACTACTCACCCCAATTTACCTATGAAAAGAACAGTCCCTTAGTAGGCTTACTATAAATAGGCCCACCTATCCAGATAAAATTTTAGCAATTGAGACCATTTTAGAAGCAGAGAAGGACAGTAAGAACCCGATCCGACTCCTGCTAGGAGCCTAACACAGATCCTACCAGTTACAAGGGTGTGGTTCCTAGCTGGTTTAGGCCAAAACCCCATCGGGTTCTTTGTTGTTCCCACAATATGGGCTAGCTTGGGCTTTCATGCTTTGTTTCTTCTCCTTAAATTGAGGATTAATTCTGTTGGGCCCTCAGATACACAAATTGGTTCATAAGTTTCATCGTTGGACATTTTATAAAATTCGAGATGGCATTTTTAGGCGCCCACACATGCATACAAATGCTAGCTCTATCTTTGTAGGTAGTTTCATCAAATCTACTAACAAGTATTGGGGTCAAAAAGATTTTGAAGTTGGTTGACAAGAACTTGCGTCTCATCATAGTTTGTGTTAGATCTTAGAGTATCCTACCACAAGAGGGGGGGTGAATTGTGGTGTCTGTTTTTCGCGTTATATATGACAAACACCCTGACAGAGGTTGTTCTCAGATGACGAACACCCTGTTCACTTGTTTGCAGGGGGTGTTTTCAGATATTGCAAATACGAAAATCACCAAGATAAATGCGGAAATAAAGCACACACAATTTTTACGTGGAAAACACCTCTAGCCCAACTGAGGTGTGAAAAACCACGACCTACCTCGTGTAGGATTTAACCACTTCACTAAACCGGGCTTAACACGTTACAATTGTAACACACCTTGTTACAACCTTGCAACCATGTAATCTCCTTCTCAAGGCAGATTACACCACATCCAAATCTCACCAGATTGGACACATCCAAAGTCCACACGACTAGGACATACTCACTCACTTTTCTGATCCAAGATCAGGGTTGAAAACACCTTACTGGGGGTGCTTCTCACTAAGCAGATGTAAGGTACACTGAAGATCCTATTATGCCAATGGTTTGAAAACTCAATTTAACACAGCTTGTCACGGTTTTCTTTGCGAATTGAAGCTCAAGAAATCTTTTCTTACTTTTGAGTAAAAACCGGGTTTTCAGAAATTTTTCTTTTTACCACACTGTGTTTTCTCAATGTCTGTTGTGTCTCCAAAATGGGAGAGAACAGCTAAGCTTTTAACCAAGAAAATCAACGGTAAAGAAATCAAGGAAGTTGCTGAGAATCTGCCAAGTATGGTATCAAAGGAGATTTCCAAGCAAAGGATTTTCCAAACGGCTAGTGGATAAGAAATATCCAAAATAAAAGGGATTTATTTCTAAAAGATAAAAACTTATCCTCTCGTTTGAAATAGCCGTGGAGAATTTCAAATAAGGAACTAGAAATCTCAACTTTGAAATTTGAATAAATCACTTCCTAAAATATCGGTGATAAAGATCTTTTGGTTTTGGAAAATATTTAGCAACACAATTTTGGCACATCTCCCATAATAACTCGTATCTCAAAAATATCCTATCCTGGGATTTCAAGAAAGTATTTTAGAGCTTTTGGCCAGCCGAAATAAATTTTTCCAAAATAATCGAGCATAGCCGTTTCTGTTCAGAAACACCCTAGGCACCCTGTTTGAAGGGTTGTTCGCAACTGGTGTTCTGAAGCGCTTAGCGCAACTGCCGATTCAAGAGGTGTTTAAAATGATGTTTTCAATATTGGCATATTAACAAGAGTCTAAATAAATAAATAAAACCTATATACCCAAGACTTCTTGTTTTGAACCAGTCATCTTGTCCAAGACTTGTAGAGCTGCTGTGAACAGCAAGAGTGCCTTGTTTGCTGGAGTTGTTCTTTGCATTGCTAGAAGAGCTACTGTGAACATGCCTTACAACAAACTGTGAGATGGCGTTCTTGACTTGATGTAGAATCACCAATTTAAAACCTGTCTTAAAGACTTGTTCTCACATGTAGCAAACTAGTTAACACAGTAAAGATTACAAACACCAGTTAAGCCTGTTTGCAGATCATGTTTGGAGCAACATTACTTGGACACATTTTTACACTTGGATTTGTTATCATCAAAACTTAAATATAATAACTCAACAAATTCCCCCTTTTTGATGATGACAAACCAAGTGACAATATTGACAAAACAACTAGAAAATGACTGCTGATAGGGATTCACGTAAGTCAAGAGCAAGTCAAGAACAGGTTGGTCAGTTCAGATTCATACATGTCAATGTCAATAGGTATCACCTCTTTTTCTTCACCTTTTTGGCATCATTAAAAAGCAATAATAACAAATATAAAGGAGAAGGAATAACAAGCAAGAGAAACTGCAAATGGGATTTTCATTAATCAGCCAAGCAGTACAATAAACAAAAACAAGACAGAAACAACCTAGACAATCAAGGAGCAGGGGGTGGTTTCGTCTGCAGGGGAGGAATACTAGGGGCAAGGGTGGATAGAAGAGCAAGTAAGTCTGCAAGACGCTTAGCAGAGAGGGCTTGTTCTTCAGCAAGAGCAGCCTTGACAGCGGAGAGCTCATCCTTGAGGTGAGCATTGTCCTCAAGAACAGCCTCTACCTTGGTGGATGGTTGCTCAGAAACAGGTGGTCGAGGTGGTCGGCGACCCTCTTTGGAACCGGACCCTTCCCCAAACTCAAAGCCACACCCTAGCAGAGTGTCAATCCCAATTGCATCTATTACTTGGGCCTCCACTCGCCGTGTGAGCATTATTCCAAAGTGCTCAAACACCCTTGTCAGCAGAAACCCATATCCGATATCATGAGCCCGGGTGGTGTTCGCAATTCGCCCAATGTGGCGAATCATGATTGCCGGAAGATTGATGGGTTCCTCTCTGTCCAATAAGTCGATCAGGCATTGATCAAAAAGGTCGGCTGAGTTTCTCCCTTGACCCCTTGGAATCACGTTCTTAATGACGAACATGAAAAGGAGTTGGTGGGAAGGAATCAGATCACCCTTTTTTACAGAGCAGGGTGTTCTCAGACCCTGTTTGTGACTTAGGCGTTTGGACACCTCCAGGAGCCTGGCTTGTTCCATGGCTGTTTTGTCTTCCCTCACATACACAGCAAAACCTTGCGAGGGCACTCCCAGAATTTTCCCAAGTGTGGGCGCATCGACCCTGATGCCTTGCCCATTCACAGAACTTGTCACCATCCCTTTGGTGACTCTGCAGTTGGCGTAAAATTCAGCCAACTCGGGCACAGAACACCCCAACTGGGTGTTTGCAAACAACTCAAGCCAGCCTTGGGCTCGAAGCTTGGTCAAAAACACCCCCAGACCCTGTTGCTCAAAAAAACTAACAGACACTACCTTCCCCCTGACAACATTGCGCTTAAGCAACTGCGCATGTTTGTCAGACATAGGAGAGAGAGTGGACTGCTTTGGGCGTTTGGAGGCAGGAACAGAGGTAGTAGCTTTTGGTAGGGGGGCTGTTCTTGGTTTTCTTTTGAGGGGTGGTTTTGCAGGAGAAGACTTCACAGCAGGTTTAGTGGTTGTTTTTGGAGGGGCTTGATCTTCAGAGGACTCAGAAAACACCGGTGTCCCCTGTTTGATGGTGGTGTCTTCAGAGTCAGAACTCGAGAACCCTTCAGTAGAAGAGGAGATCTCTTCGATAATGGGAACGGAGGGTTTAGAGGTTCTGGGAGTTGATTTGAAGACAATTCTCGCAGACTTGCGAGGAGCTTGAGAAGGAGGTGAAGAGGGAGTTAGAGAGGGGCGAGACCTTGGTTGTGGTCGTGTTCTTGGCGTTCGAGTGCGCCTAGTCACCATCTTTACCCTTTTCCTCTTCTCTCCATTTTGAGAGTTGAGAGGAACAGAGTCATCCCCAACAATGGTTTCTGGGTTCTCCAAGAATTGGTCTTGGAGGCCCGAAGAGCCAGCACATGCTGCAGAAGGAATGGGACAAGGGATTGTTCCCACATACACCATTAATTCCCAACCAAAGGGGTAGGGAATATCATTCAACCCAAGCCCAACACTTTTGAGGTTTAGCTCAGAGAGATACCCGAAGGTTTTGTGGATAATTGGGCGAGGAGGAGACGGAATTGAGAGTATACTCATGTTGTTACTCTTAGAGATTGATGAAGAAACAGGTTTGGGAGCCATTATCGCAAGGAGGATTTTCGGGTTTTGGGGGGTTTTTGCTAGGGTTTGAAAGCAAGAACAGAGGAGAGAGAGAGAGCAAGATGAAGAGGACAGACGCACGCAAGGCAGTTTTTAAACTCCTCACCTGTCACGAAGGGTTACCTAGGGAACACCTAGAATTTTAGCAGGCAACAATCAATAATAGCAATTAAGACATACCTGTTTGAGCCGCCTGTTCTTGAGCATGCTTTTCTCATCCCAAGGTCTGTCATGATTACTCTTTCTCCATCTCCCAAGACAGCAGTACATAATCATGAGAGTACACAGACTACATATATTCGCTAAGCACAGACCACAAAAAATTACAAACAAGAGAGAAGAAAAGGTATTATAGGGTGTTTTTCGTCAGTTTGATCTACCTCTGAGAACAGGTGTTCTCAGGGTGTTTTTACCAACCCCAGTTCCAGTCTGTTTCTCTCAAACTGATCTCTAGATAGTGCCTTAGTGAATATATCAGCAATCTGTTTTTCCGTTGAGCAAAAATTCATAGAAATTAAGCTCTTTTCAACATTATCTCTCAAGAAATGATGTCGAATGTCAATATGCTTTGTTCTTTTATGCTGACATGGATTTTTGGCAATATTAATAGCACTTGTGTTATCACAAAAAATAGGAATGCATCCAGTGTCAACACAAAAGTCTTTAAGCTGTTGCCTTATCCACAACAACTGATCACAACATGAGGTTGCCGCCATATATTCTGCTTCAGCTGTGGACATGGCAACTGAATGTTGCTTCTTAGTAGCCCAAGATACCAAACAAGGTCTAAGAAAGTGAGCCATACCTGAGGTACTCTTTCTATCAACTAGGAAACCTGCATAATCAGCGTCAGCATATCCAACAAGATCAAGATTGCAACCTTTAGGGTACCATACAGATAAATCAGGTGTATGCTTTAAATATCTTAGTATCCGTTTAACAGCCTTAAGGTGAGTCTCTTTAGGATTAGACTGAAAACGGGCACATAAACCAACACTAAAAACAATATCCGGTCTACTAGCAGTTAGGTATAGGAGTGACCCAATCATGCCCCTATAGAGTTTCTCCTCAACTGAGGAACTCCCATCATCCATAACCAACTTGGTTGAAGGAGAAATGGGAGTGTCTATGGGTTTGGCCGACTCCATCCCAAAACGCTTAAGTAGCTCCTTGATATACTTTTGTTGATGGATCATGGTGCCGTTTGGAGTTTGCTTGATTTGTAAGCCCAAGAAGAAATTAAGCTCACCCATCATGCTCATCTCAAACTCACTCCTCATCATATTTGAAAATTCATGGCATAAATCATGATGAGTTGCACCAAATATAATGTCATCTACATATATTTGGACGATTAATAAATGTTCCCCCCTTAGATTTTAGAAACAAGGTATTATCTACCTTGCCTCTTCTAAAATTATTTTCAAGTAAAAAGTTTGACAATCGTTCATACCAAGCTCTTGGAGCTTGTTTTAAACCATAAAGCGCTTTGTCAAGTTTATAAACATGATTTGGAAAATCACCATTTTCAAAACTAGGGGGTTGTTTGACATACACCTCTTCTTTAAGGTATCCATTTAGGAATGCACTTTTCACATCCATTTGATATAGCTTGATCTCCATATGAGCTGCAAAGGCTATTAAGATTCGGATAGCCTCAATTCTTGCAACTGGTGCAAAGGTTTCTTCATAGTCGATTCCTTCTTCTTGATTGTATCCTTGAACCACCAGCCTTGCCTTGTTCCTAGTGACTGTTCCTGACTCATCTAGTTTGTTTCGGAACACCCACTTGGTTCCAATGATTGTTCTTTCTGCAGGTTTAGGAACAAGGTGCCATACTTTGTTTCTTTCAAATTGGTGAAGCTCTTCTTGCATAGCCGTGATCCAATCTGAATCTGCAAGAACCTCATTCACACTTTTTGGCTCAATGTTAGAAAGAAACGCATAGAAAGCACAGAAATTCTTAAGTTTAGATCTAGTTTGCACTCCAGTATTAATATCTGACAGGATTTGATCAAGAGGATGCGAACTATGGTGCTTCCATGATCTTGAATTGATTAGATTCACAGACCCATGTTCTGGTCGTATAGGATCAGGTTCAAGAACACCTCCTGATCCTGTTTCAGCGCCTGTTTGCAAGCTGGTTCTTGAGGAACATGGTTCCGAACAGGGTTCAATGGTGTTTTCCCCTGTCTGGTATTCACTTTGCATGCTGTTTTGAGGAACACCTTCTGTACCTGTTTTCTCCAAGGTGTTCTCACCTGGTTTCTCATGGTTCGACGATTCCTTTTGGACAAGACCTAATTCAAACTCTTCTTCCTGTGCATAATTCTTATTCACAGTATTAGTTTCATCAAAAAGCACATGCACACTTTCCTCAACACACAAGGTTCTTTTGTTAAAGACTTTGTATGCCTTGCTGTGAGAAGAATAACCAATAAATATTGCCTCATCACTCCTGGGATCAAACTTTCCCAAAGCATCTTTCCCATTATTATGCACAAAACACTTACAACCAAAAGTTCTCAAGTGCATAATATTAGGTTTTCTGCCTTTGAAGAGTTCATAAGGAGTTTTGTTCAACATGGGTCTGATCATACATCTATTCATAATATAGCACGATGTGTTCAAAGCTTCTGCCCAAAAGTTCCTAGGAAGACCACTAGCAACAATCATTGTTCTAGTCATATCTTCTAGGGTACGATTTTTACGCTCAACCACCCCATTCTGTTGGGGTGTTCTTGGAGCCGAGAAGTTGTGATCAACACCATGCATATTACAAAAATTTGTAAAATTTACATTTTCAAATTCAGTACCATGATCAGACCTCAAGCTAACCAATGAGTGTCCTACTCTCTTTTCAACCCTTTTTAGAAAAGCAATAAAGTTTTCAAACGTTTCATCCTTGGAAGCCAAGAATAGGGTCCAAGTAAATCGAGAGTAGTCATCCACTATGACAAGCACATACCTCTTCCCACCTCTACTTACTATCCTCATGGGACCACATAGATCAATGTGTAATAATTCAAGAGGTCGGGTAGTGCTTACACACTTTTTAGATTTTAAAGAAGATCTGACTTGTTTTCCTTTTGCACAAGCTTCACATACCTTGTCATCATTATACTTGATGGAAGGTAGTCCAACAACCAAATCCTTGGAAACAAGTTTATTTAACAAGGACAAGCTTGCATGACCTAGTCTCTTGTGCCATATCATTATATCATCATTTAATGCATTTAAACAAGTCAGATTATTTTGGGGAAGAGTGGAAAGACTAACTTTATAAACATTTTGACATCGCTTCCCCCTCAACACAACATCTCCTGTGTCGTCATTCACAACCAAGCAACGTGTTTTTGAAAACAGTACTAAGTTGTTCTTGTCACACAGTTGGGACACACTTAGCAAATTGTGCTTTAACCCATCAACTAAGTGCACATTATCAATTGAGTGAGAGAGAGTTTTACCAATATTACCTATACCGACAATTGTCCCAGATTTGCCGTTTCCAAATGCTACACTCCCACCATTCAAAGCTGTAAGTGAGAGAAAATTTGATCTTTCACCAGTCATGTGCCGTGAACACCCACTATTGACATACCACAACTGCTTGTTTTCAAGGGTGTTTGTGGGGTTGTTCGTAAGGTTGTTTTTTCTCACTTCAGCCTGCAAAACAAATCACGGGTTAGTTTTGGGAACCCAGATCCACTTGGGTCCCATTCTTTTAGACAAATAAATCTCATCTTTTCTAATCCAGATTTGTTTCACATGCTTTTCATTATTTTCATTGGCATGTTTTCTTAAAGGGCAGGTGTATCTATAATGACCCGTTTTCCCACAATGAAAGCAAACAATATTTTCAGGTAATCCAACATACTTCCTATGTATGGGATAAACGGTCCATTTAGGCTTATAACCAAGTCCCTTTTTGTTTCGACTGTGGTGAGTGTTTAACCAATCAAGGGCTTGTGAGGACTTGTTCCAACGCTTGGTCGTGGCAAGTTCGATTTCCAGTTTTTCTATATTAACATGCAAGCTCTTGTTTTCTTTGAGCAAGTCTTCAACCATTCATTCCACCTCAAAGAGTTTTTCTTCCACTCGAGTATAATCTCCTTCTTTTATAAAGAGATTTTCTTTTAGCATGTTAATATTTTCATGTAAACCAAGTTTTTCATTTTTAAGAATTTCATTTTCAAGCTCTAGGTCACGAACTTCTCTTTTTAGATCGGCACAGGTGTCTATCACATTATATAGAAGTTCTTTTAAAGTAGCTTTGTTAAGACCATGTACCTTGTTCTTGAGATCTGTGAAGCTGATTGTTGATTCATCATCTGAATCTGAGTCACTTTGTGCCATCAGTGCTACGACCTCTTCTTCAGCTTCAGATTCTCCTTCATCTTCAGAGGAATCTCCCCAAGCAGCCAGCATAGCTTTCGAGAATCGCTTGCCCAGATTGTTGACAGGGTGTTTTCGACCCTGTTTTCGAGGTTGTTCGGGCATCTGATCTTCTCGAAGCAGAGGGCAGTTTTTGACTAAGTGATCTGGTTTGCCGCACTTGAAAGACCCTATAGGTTGATCTTTGGGGGTGTTTCTGGACTTACTGAATTCTTTTCTTTTGTTGTTTTCCTTGACCTTTTTGAAGAATTTCTTGAATTTTCTGGACATTAGGGCCATATCTTCATCTTCAAGGTCAGAGTCAGTGTCCTCATGTGCTTTCAAGGCAAGCCCACGATCCTTCTTTTGCTCCTCTTTCTGTTGTGAGTTTTTCCGGAGTTCATAGGTTTGGAGATTACCAATCAACTCGTCAAGGGTGATTTTGTTCATGTCTTTAGCCTCTTGGATGGCTGTCACTTTGGTCTCCCACGTACGAGGTAGAATTCTAAGGATCTTCCTCACCAACTCTTCAGTGGTGAAGAATTTTCCCAAGGATTTTAACTCGTTCGTTATGTGGGTAAACCGTGTATACATATCCATCACGGTTTCACGATCACCCATATCAAACAACTCGTATTGTCGCATAAGTAGCTCAATTCTAGATTGTTTAACTTGACTCGTACCTTCATGAGCAACTTGCAGGGCGTTCTAGATAGCTTGGGCTGATTCACACTCAGAGATGCGAGTGTATTCATCTGGACCTAGGCCGAAATATAATAGCTTCTTGGCCTTAGCATTCTTTTCCATTTTCTTATAATCTTCAACATCAAACTCTTTGGGTTCCTTGGAAACTTTCTTGCCATCTTCAAGTATTTTGTAGGGAACAAGAGGCCCGTTCTTGATGAGCATCCATAACTCATAGTCTTCTGCCTGAATGTAGTTCTCCATCCTGTTCTTCCACCAACTATAATGTTGGCCGTTGAAATAGGGTGGACGAGTGATGAATTGTCCTTCAAGAATGCCTTGTGGTGTACTCATTTTCAGAATCTCTCAAGGTGTTAGCCTTGTTGTGAGAGAACCTGTTCTGATACCACTTGTTAGATCTTAGAGTATCCTACCACAAGAGGGGGGGTGAATTATGGTGTCTGTTTTTCGCGTTATATATGACAAACACCCTGACAGAGGTTGTTCTCAGATGACGAACACCCTGTTCACTTGTTTGCAGGGGGTGTTTTCAGATATTGCAAATACGAAAATCACCAAGATAAATGCGGAAATAAAGCACACACAATTTTTACGTGGAAAACACCTCTAGCCCAACTGAGGTGTGAAAAACCACGACCTACCTCGTGTAGGATTTAACCACTTCACTAAACCGGGCTTAACACGTTACAATTGTAACACACCTTGTTACAACCTTGCAACCATGTAATCTCCTTCTCAAGGCAGATTACACCACATCCAAATCTCACCAGATTGGACACATCCAAAGTCCACACGACTAGGACATACTCACTCACTTTTCTGATCCAAGATCAGGGTTGAAAACACCTTACTGGGGGTGCTTCTCACTAAGCAGATGTAAGGTACACTGAAGATCCTATTATGCCAATGGTTTGAAAACTCAATTTAACACAGCTTGTCACGGTTTTCTTTGCGAATTGAAGCTCAAGAAATCTTTTCTTACTTTTGAGTAAAAACCGGGTTTTCAGAAATTTTTCTTTTTACCACACTGTGTTTTCTCAATGTCTGTTGTGTCTCCAAAATGGGAGAGAAGAGCTAAACTTTTAACCAAGAAAATCAACGGTAAAGAAATCAAGGAAGTTGCTGAGAATCTGCCAAGTATGGTATCAAAGGAGATTTCCAAGCAAAGGATTTTCCAAACGGCTAGTGGATAAGAAATATCCAAAATAAAAGGGATTTGTTTCTAAAAGATAAAAACTTATCCTCTCGTTTGAAATAGCCGTGGAGAATTTCAAATAAGGAACTAGAAATCTCAACTTTGAAATTTGAATAAATCACTTCCTAAAATATCGGTGATAAAGATCTTTTGGTTTTGGAAAATATTTAGCAACACAATTTTGGCACATCTCCCATAATAACTCGTATCTCAAAAATATCCTATCCTGGGATTTCAAGAAAGTATTTTAGAGCTTTTGGCCAGCCGAAATAAATTTTTCCAAAATAATCGAGCATAGCCGTTTCTGTTCAGAAACACCCTAGGCACCCTGTTTGAAGGGTTGTTCGCAACTGGTGCTCTGAAGCGCTTAGCGCAACTGCCGATTCAAGAGGTGTTTAAAATGATGTTTTCAATATTGGCATATTAACAAGAGTCTAAATAAATAAATAAAACCTATATACCCAAGACTTCTTGTTTTGAACCAGTCATCTTGTCCAAGACTTGTAGAGCTGCTGTGAACACCAAGAGTGCCTTGTTTGCTGGAGTTGTTCTTTGCGTTGCTAGAAGAGCTGCTGTGAACATGCCTTATAACCAACTGTGAGATGGCGTTCTTAACTTGATGTAGAATCACCAATTTAAAACCTGTCTTAAGGACTTGTTCTCATATGTAGCAAACTAGTTAACACAGTAAAGATTACAAACACCAGTTAGGCCTGTTTGCAGATCATGTTTGGAGCAACATTACTTGGACACATTTTTACACTTGGATTTGTTATCATCAAAACTTAAATATAATAACTCAACAGTGTGCAACATAAAAATGGGTAATGGGCATGTAAAGTGATACGGAAAAGCGTGCATAAGAATATCTATGTGGATATCTCTTCGTAGATATCTAAATGATTATTTTAAATCATTTATCTTTTAAAATAATTTTTAGACATTTATTTAATATTTATGCTTTGTCCATTACTTTAGAGATAAGGAGTACACAAAGAGTCGAGTCCACATTGAACATTAAAAGTAGGGTTGGATCCAAGCGTGAAGTTGTACAAATTTGTTTAGTTACACGACCAAGTAATTACAGAACAAAAAGGCAAAGATGGACACAGTGAGCATACAATAATTCATACATATCCTCTTATAGCAGTAGTGCTTTGTAACATCAAATCACATGTAGTGAAAGCCTATACAACAAATTGCTACAACCCTTTAATGCGAAGATATGAGCTTTGGATCAAGGTATCTTACTAAAGGTGATAAATAGAAAACTGATTAAGTAGATATGCATATTTACTATTGGTTGCAGTACGTTGAACGTGAGCGAGTTTGATATATAGTGACTACTCATGATGCACATTAATTGATATATTGTTGTTGTATGAAATTAGAATTGATAGGTTTTCCTGGTTGTCACATGTTTACAGTCATGAAATATGCAAATATGAAAGAAATTTCTAATGGTATAATTCTTCAATAGTAGACTATTGAGGCTTAGGAACAAATTCAAGCTAAATAAGACATCTTCGCTCATGGAGAAAAAGATGATTATATGATAGAAATAGGAGAATTGAAGGTCCGTATGTCGTAAGTAGACCTGGCGAATGGGTCATTCGGTTCGGGAACGAGTCGGTTCAAGTTTGGGTCGGGTCATGTTTGGGTTAAGTGATATTTCGAGTCATTTCGGTTTGGGTCAGGTATGGTTCGGGTCGGGCAGATTTCGAGTCAACTAATTTTTGGTCAAATATGCTTGTCATGCTAAAACAAGCAACTTTGTAGAAAATTTCGGGTCGGGCATGGTTTGGGTTGGGTCAATTCGTGTTTCGGGTCCACTTTCGGGTGAGCATATTTCGGGTGTTGGATCAGGTATCGGTCCAAGTTGTTCGGTTCGGGTTTCGGATCTTAGGTCAGTTTTGCCAGGTCTAGTCGTAATTTCAAAAGGGCACCAAAAGGATAAAATCCTTGGGCATGCAACAAATGTCATTGTATAAGTCATATGATACGCAATTGTCCTAAAATTTTCAATAGTAAATCTACTAGAGGGAATCAATAGAAGACTTCTACTTGAATGAAGCTAATACTACAAGTCGTCCATGTACATCAAACAAATATGCAAAGGATATTGGTCACAACTATGCAGATATAATGCGTGAAAAGTTAATAAGCGTCATGTCTATTTCTTATGTCGAAGGTGAAATATCAAAGATAATCATAATACTTATATATATAAATTCAACAAAATAGTTCTATTAAATAATGATTTCATTGAACATGCGGGTTGTCTTCAATGTAGAAGTGGAGAACCTAAAGAAGAATCCTAAGATTGTTGATTAGACACAAAAAGAGGATTGGTGATCGATGTTGATTTGTTGCCATAGATTTTGAGGTTTCATGATTCTAGAATTTTGTAGAATATCAAATTTTAATTCGATTGATAGATACAAGTAGGGATAGGTAGCTCTAGTTAAAATTTGAAATCATGATGCTTTCAGTTAAGATTGAAAAGTTAACACGTACTCGAATGAAATGTCTTCAGGTACACTCTCATCTCTTTTTATTCTACTAAATTGTATGGTCCAGCCCACGATTCTTTACAAAAGCCTCTCAGAGGCCAAAATTTTACAAATATCTTCTACAAATACCTCTTAATTTGGTATAAGAAAATGTCACGTTGTCAAAAATCAGAACAATGTCCTATGAAAGTTGGTTACATAATCAGCATATTATAACCAAAAAATATAGCAATAAAATCGAACTACCCACACAAACTATTGCCAACCTTACTACATAATCAAGTATAGGTATCAAAGCATGAAAAGAGAAATTAAGGTCAGGATCACTAAACTCAAAGTCGAAGACATGGCACCCTTCATTACAAAATCATTGAATTACTTATTGAGCTTCTTCTGCTAAAGATGACCTATTAAAAGATAAAGAGCAGATAAATCAAAGAGTGTTAATATATCTGTACAGATGAGAGCAGGTAAATCAATTAAAAGGGAAAAAAGTATGATAATCATTCATCTTAACATCCAGTTAACCATCATTAGTCGAACAATCCACAACAAAGAAAACTAAATGTCAATCCTATGTTAAGAAAACTGTGACATAATCATGTGTTAAGTAGCTTATGTCATAAGCAACAATTTGAAACTAAGCGCTGATTGAACCATCGAAAATAATTAGAATACAATACGAATATGAACTAAGGGGGAAGTGAATGAACATAGACTTCAAATCATTATTAGAAAGAAGAATTACAATATATATTTGCTTGCCATGTTGCAATTCAAAACATATTTTGCAAGTTGGTTTGGGTGAAAAAGCAAAGAGATTATCATCATTTCTCTTCTATATTTAGATGGTGATATCATAGTAGTTGTTCCTCTTATTACTTCTTCATTATCGAAGGTGGTCAATCAAACTATCGATAACATCTTAAAGGAGTATTACGATGAGCTACTAACAACCCCAGGAAAACAATTCAGAGGTAATGTCAACTTCTAACAAAAATAGAAAGTTACTTCTAACAAGAAACTGGACAAGTGCAAAATAAAAGAAAATATTTCCTCATTGAGTTTACAATCCTTAAACCTTTCCATGTTTCTTCATTGGTGCAATAGCCATGAAAAGGTTGCCAGAATGTTCTCTAGATTGGATACAATTTTGAGTATTGAGAATTGGTTTGGATCAGTTTCCTAATGTCTATTGTAATAATATGCATGAATGTCATTCAACTTATTATCCTATTATCATTCAATTTTATGTGGTGACCCATGTGAGAACCTCTTTAGGTTCCATAACATGTAGATTTTTTTGTTCACGGTTCTTTAAAAATAGTTTAATGGTATTATGTATTGGGGTCTATTGGTGATGGTATCACTATGTTTATAGTGTTGAAGAAGCAAAAGAGAATGAAGTAACCTCTAAAAGAAGCATTTACGACAATTTAACCAATTGTTAGTTTGGATTAGCAAAGTAGAGGAAGAGTTTAGTGCAATTAAATAGAGGATTGTGTTGTTCTTACTGTTAAAATTATACGCGAAGAGCCGCTTGAAGAATCATACTTTGTTGAAGAAAGATGCCAAAGAAGCTCGTGCAAAGATGCAAAGAGAAAAGGTTGAAGGATGGTTATGTTTATTTTTATACTAGTTTAAAGCAAAAGTCTCATAAAAGCATTTCCATTGTGGATGAGGATGAGATTTATCATGATTCTTAGAAATTAGTGGGTAGGCTATCTTCAAAAGTTGTTAGCTAACAAGATGCTTAAGAAAGGATGAAATGGACCATAATTCAATTGGGTATGACGGTTTTCGAAGAGAGAAAAATGTAATTAGCTATAAACTTTTCTAAACCAAATATTAAGATTGTTCTTTGATCAATTGATAATTCAGAAAGCCAAGTCCTAACAGATTTTGGAGCAAGTTCTATGAGAGTGTTTGGGAAAATTCTTATATGATCCATTGAGGTTTGATGTAATACCCATGTTTTGGAAAAATATTTTTGGGAACACGTAGCTTTGGGTAACCATTTTTCAGGGAACAATTGTTTGGGATTATTTTGAGTAACAAATATTTATTTTCCCAAACCAAAAAATTTCTAAAATCATGAATTGGGCCCAAAATGGGAGCTAGTTTTGATTTTCTTGTCTATAAGGGTCTTTAATGAAATATGATTATTTTTGGTAATTTTAACTTTTTTATAATGACTTTACTAGTATTAGTTATCACAATATACTATTTACATCATAAATATTATATTTTCTACGATTATATGCACATTATGCTTATGTAAAATAATTAGAACTTCATTAGAGAGTTTTTGCTCGTTAACTTATCTCAGTTGGGGTTAGGTCCTGGCATTTCTTTAGGTTGCAGTTTATAGAAATTGTTAACCTCAACCACAAATTCCTTTGATCAAGCACAACATATATCGGTCTTGTGTTCCTACCTGGTATCATAGTCTTTAATTAGGCTTTTATATATATACTTTTTTTAAGGATAATGGGACTTTAATCAAGAAATTACAATATTTAAGATATAAAGTTCAATTAAATAACATTCCTTACTGGAATTTTTTTTTTGTTGGAAGATTGAAAGTGGATTTATTACAATGGCAATATTAAAGAATGATTTAAGCTACTAAGATCATTAGAGATGCTTGTTCTCAAAGAAATGGAGAAACCTAAGTTCTCTTTAGTTGACGTATGCTCAAATGATCGTACCCCTTCTACACACTCAATCTTTTTCTTTTTTTTTTTATAGAGGAAAGGAAATAATAGGATGCCCTAGTGGCTATAATGTATACCTCATATGGCTATAGTAGATTGCATTATTATGCTGACTTGACATACTGGCATGATAATACATAATGATATAATGACTTTTGTAGAGCACTAAATACTGATGAGACTTATCATTGATATTAAGATTCTGCATGGTGTCATCTGCAATTATGTCTTCAAGTCCATCATTATCTAGATAATCATCAAAATGTTAATCAAGTTTAAGATACTCTGGATCCCATTTCTCAAATAAACCATGCCGATATCTTTTTTCTGATAGAAATTTTCTGTACCCAACATCAAAGAGATAATAAAAAGCATCTTCTGAATAACTCATTTTACCTTCATATATTTGCTGAATTCACTGATAAACAAAAGTAGTATTTTCATAATGCATTAATATTTTTCCTCATTTTATCAATGCCCACATTTGATAATAAATGTTATAAGAACCAATGGCGTTCACTAAAGTGGAATCCCTAGCTATTCCCTGTTGCTTTGGAAACCATTCCTGTGTTTGATCATCAGGATGATTTAGATTAATTAATTGAATGAAATAAGGAGCTAGTTTAGCGTTTCATTTTTATACTCAATCATCGTGTAATGTACCTAAATATACAAACTTTTGTTTTCAAGGGCTTTTGTCAGTCCATCATGAGTTGTGCAAATCCAATGGATTATTTTAAACATATATTTTTGAAACTTAGCTAAACTTGAAAAGAATAGATATCCTAGATTAGATATTTTTATGGGAGAAACTACCATCCCTTATTTGTAGACTTTCATGATGGGATCATTTTGACGGATTGAATTTGCTAAAAATCTCACCCGACTTACTCTAAATCTATCAGAGACATAGCACTCCATGATTTCCAAATACCATAGGAATAATGGTTGTAATAGTTGATACAACTGTATATTAGTTGTTGAACAATTTTTCTTAAACAAAGGCACTTGTTTTTCCTTGAACATCATGAGGATACTTCAAGTAATTTATTTATAATTCTAATAGGCTGAAGCTCTACACTAGTAGATAGGCAAAAGACAACACGTCAAAGCATGATATACTATTTTTATGAAATTCTAAAATATCCATAAGAAGTCTAGAGGAAGGACAGACCTATTGTAGTCGTAACAACATTTTATCAAATTTTCTCTTTTTTCGACAGGAGTTCTGCTTTGATGATCACTATTAGCAAATTCATGAGTTAAACTATCTACATGAGAATTCTTCAATTCTTGTATGTGTTTAATAGAGAACGACAAGTGATTAAGCCATAATTACCATTGTATGAATAGTCCTTGCGCTTGCATATTTGATACATTCCTTTTCACAAAACCAAGTATTCATTTGTGATTAGTTCGGATGAAAAAAAAGGTTAGGGGCTAAGAATTGGTAAATAATTTTTTAATTCTCCTATAATTCCAAGAATATCTTTCCCCACTTTAGGATAGTTGCATTCTACTTCATTAGAACTTCCACTGCAATATTTGCAGAGTTTTTCTCTGGCTTTGATTGTTAATACTGCATGACAACACTCATCAGTTGCATCTATCTCAAGAATCAAATTATCTTTTCATTAGGTAAGTTAAGAACATCAAGATTTTTGCAAATCTTTTTGATGTGTTGGACAATCTTTCTAGAACTAGGAGTCAATTTCTAACTTCTTTCTTAGGTTTTTGTTACAACAGTTTTCTTAATTTAGCTAAATCTTTAATAAAATATGAAGCATAGGTAAGAAATCCCCAAAAACTTTCTAGTTGTTTCCTATTTTCAATATTTTTAGAAAAATTTCCTATTTTTTCTAAAGTATACTTTTGTAAAATGATTTGTCCAACTTTAATTTCTAGACCTAGAAACTCTATTTCTTACTTAGCAGCATATATGCACTTATTTTTTCCAACGACAATACCATGATCAATACATCTTTGGATAATAGCTAGAACATTATCTTTGTATTGTTCCATGGTCTTTGAAAAGATAAGGATATTATCAATATCAACTAGATGATAGCGATAAAGATTTTCAAAGATGTTATCCATCATGCTTTGCAATATTTGAGGTGCTTTTTTCATCCATTTTTATTTGGAATTATCTGCTTTTATAGTCCATTTTCAAGGACCAAGAGGCTCTTTGAATTCTATTGAAAGGAACTGCTTTGTTGAGAATATGATAGCCATCTAAGATAGCGTTATCATGGAGTTTTTGGTAATTGATTACTAGTCTAACTTTTCCGCTCTTTTCTTCAGTATAATTTCTCACCATTCTTAATCAACCCTTTATCTGGATGCTCCTTGATTTGTTTGTCAAATTCATAGGTATCTAGGTGGGTATGCACCATTTGTTTAACTTAGATAATAGTGTTGGGCATTAATTAAGAAATTTTTATATATGTTTTATTTTTGTCATAACGTTTTAGAGGATTATCATAGTAGAGTTTCTCACATAATTCTTTCTAGTAGTCAACAACATGCTCTTTAATAGAAAACACAAATAGTGAGACTGTTAATGCTTACTTCATGATCATCTTCTTATCAAGTTAATTGCGTGTAAACTCAATCTGTTGATGAGTGTATACCTTAATTTATCAATGAGAATATAGTGAACATTTATGGTGAATATGATTTGGCTTATGGTCTGTGTGCATGAAAAATATAACATTTGGATATTATTTCCAATAATCATATCATGAGAGGGTTGATCAGGAGCCCATAGACGGTACAATGCATTGCAATCCTCCCATCTTAATAGAGAATCCTTCTATGACTTCATTGTGACTCATTATGCTATTATTAGTTATTCTCATTATAAAGGATTCTTAACTTTATTCCACACGAATTTCGAGAATATTGATCGTTTTTCAAAATAGATAAAATAACCAATATCTATGTAGGCACATAATTCATATCTATTATATCCTTCTAAGTACATGCTTTTCAGATATAATTACTATTATGATTAGTATTGAGGACTGCACAATAAGTCTTCATAGTTATAGTTTTGACTAATTCATCCTCATAAATCAACTCACTAATAGTTCTCATCTTATATCCAATGATTTTCTTTAATATCCAAACTCATACTTCGATGTACACTACATGTTGCAGGTTCAAAACTCGTTTGGCCTATTTCACTGTTCATACTAATTGTATTGTCTTCTTTAACTTCTTCTTTAGTTGATGAAGATCATTCTCCTATTCTGATCTTGTACTCATACTTCTTAATTTTTGAGGTTTAATGGTTATTTTTTCATATTTATCGATTTTTATTACATTTTTCTTGTTGATTTTTGTAGGACTGGTGAATCTAGTTATCTAAGACCTATCAATTTTTATACCCCATGGATTGGATGTTATCCTTTGAATTTTTTGCATTGTAGTAAGATTTTCGAATTTTTCTACATCTATCATCGTTACTTTAGTCTTTAGATCTATAGTGTTATCTAACTTGTAGATTAGTTTCTAAAACATCGTCAGTAGGTAGCCTTCTTTCTTCATATCCATCCCTAGTGTTTTTGTCTTAAGGGATAGGTTGTTTTTAGCAAATCCATCTTTTAGTTTACATAATATCCAGGTCGTTAATTGAATCCTAGTGAACCAGTACACAAATTGGATTTGATCCTTCTAGTAATTTGGTATTCCTAATATCAGAGGCAAAACACAAAGTGTTTTATCTTTTTCGTATTACTGTGATGGTATAATTTGAACTTGAACACTTTCAACATGGATATACTTGTACTTTCTAACACTATTATACTTAAGGACATTTTCCTAATTAATGAGATTTGCTTATCCCACGTTCAATTCACAATATTTTATCTCTAGATGTCCTTCCATCATTTGGTATACATACTTACTCTTCAATTGAATTATGGCTTTTTATAGATCATATCTTTCTATATTATAGGGACCTAATCTTCTTTAACCTCTTCATTTTCATTATTTATGGTAAACTCTTCTGCTTGAAGGTCTACAAAGACTAATTAAGTTACTTTCCATCATAATGACTAGTTTCTTGATATTCATCTTCCGCTGCTATCTCAACAATTCTTCTGTTGTTTTTCAAGGCAAGATCTAGTGATTTTTCTCGTTAAGTTCAAAGTAGTCTAAACTGCCTAAAATTTCAAATAAGCTTGTTGTTTTTCCTATTTTAGCATCCATTTGCATAATGCTCTACTTCTGCACATGACTAAAACTTACAATTATTTTTTCCTGTAGAACAATGAGAAGCTTTTCTAAAAAATGTTTGCTTTTTGGGACTTGGATTATTATATTACTTTTACTTATATTTATCTCTTTGTTGTTTGTTAAAGCTTTTTTTTCTTATAAAATTTTCTTTTTCTTCTCTCTTGAGATTCATTTCCCCATTGACGAGGAGTTTCCTAACAAGTTAGAAATTGTTCCTTCAATTTCTTTTGTTTCTGGAGACTAAGACATTGGCCATTAATACATTTTCTAGGTAAGAGACTCTTGTTCCAAATATATCAATGAGATCTGCTTTTTCAAGCCAAGTAACATATTTTCATTAATTAGAGAATTTATGGGATAATGTAATTTGTCATAAAACATCCAAGATTGGTTTTATTATATCCAATTTTGTAATAATATTGACTAAATTTAATACTGTAATTTTGTAGATAGCTCATGTACCAGAGTTCTATATTAATATATTTTTTCTCTCATTCTCTAACCTTTTCTTCATAATCAAGTTTAGCTCTAATAAATTCAATTTTGATTTCCTTACATAATTTTTGAAAATAACAACTACTATTTCCATCATTCTTAACACTTTTTTATCTTCATTGTCCAATGGTCATGGCAATTAGCTACATACCAGAAAAGTTATGTTCGATATAATTGAGGAAATTTCTAGCAATCCACATGATATTCAAATTCAGAATACTATTCATACCTCTCTTCCAATGTTCGAATATTTGTTTTGTATTATGAGCTCTCTCGATGTTTAGGATATACATAACCTATTTAGCTAATTGTGGTAAGATGATTTCTTCAAAATATGTAGTTCTCCTTAGAATGAACCCAAAGGAAAAGGTTGTTGTTTATCCTGTTAGAACATATCTAGGTTTCACGAGTGGGTATTTCTTATAGACGATTCTTCAAACTCTTTAGGTTTTGGAACTACATTATTAACTAAATTGGATTCAAACTTGTCAATGTTAAGTTTTTGTATTTTTTCATTGACTTCACTTCTAGCCACCACTTTTTCATATTTTTTAATCCAATTTTATCATGACTTCGGGCCTGTTTCTTTCGTGGGTAAATTGGGTGGGTCAAAAGGGTGAAGTGGGTTGAAGTTGGTTGAGGTGGGTTGAGATAGGTTGAAGTTGGTATTTTTTGTTAGGTGGGTTGAAGTAGGTTGAAGTGGGTTGATGTTGGTTGAAGTGGGTATATTTTTTATGTGGTGGGTTGAAATGGGTTAAAATAATGAGAATATAATTAATGTGTGATAATTTATGAAGTTATCAAAATTTTGTCAAGTTTTTGTTTATTATTTTTCATTTTTTTGATTTTTAATTTTTTAGTTTTCATTTTTTTTGTTTTTAATTTTTATTTTTTAATTTTTTAATTTTTAATTTTTAATTTTTTA
>JACYFF010010365.1:90492992-90504259 GCA_017589665.1 Selenicereus undatus | reverse complement strand
AAGAATAGCATCCAAATGTTCTAATTTAATTAGGTTCATTTGTAAGTATATTTCTTGTTCTAACGAAATATTATTTGTCTCTTCATTGTGATCACCTAGTATACTCCTAGTTTTGTCTACTATTGCACCCATGATCTTTTTTTAAGCTCTTTTGGAGTTTGCTCTTTCTTAAACATATTTTGTAACTTTTCTAAATTGTATTGCTTATATTCCATCCTCTTTATCTTCTTTCTTGTCAGGTAATTTCTTAGAGCATTTCTCTGCTTCTTTTTTGATTTTGATATCTTATAATGGGAATGATTTTTTTTTTTTAGGGTTTTGGAAAGGATATTTATGTTGACATAGAATACTAACATCTGGATCTGATTTACCACTATGTCTAACTTCATTGATTAAGAAAAGGTGAATTAATAACAATTGTTTGTTCACCTCATTACACTTTAATCTTAAATTTTGCTAATTCTGCTTTTAATCTAAAAACTATATCAATGACATAATTTAGTTGAAGAAGTGGATCCTTCAGGGGAGTGTGCAATACATGAATAATTTGGAGCAAGACAATTACACAATGATTCAATCATTAAATGCAACTAATTGGTTTACCTAATTACTCTTTGTGTCCCATAATTTTTGGTCTGCCTGGATAATATAAGTTTTTAAGGGAACATCTTTTAATGTTGTGGTTTCTATAATATTTAAAAGAAAAAAAAACATTAGTACCAATAACAATAAAAAGAGACTTTATTTTGGGACTTCCATAAAATGAAAGAGGAACAACAATTGTGGATGAAGGGAGTGTTAACTACCTTAATTAACTTGATTACTTTCTGATGACATGGCTTTAATACCGGTTCAAATAATCACTTAACCAATAATAAAGCAAATCACGACTAATAAAGCGAATAACAAAATATTTAGAGGTAGGGAATAAGTTGCAAATATTCTTGCTTGTTTTTTTGATAGCGGGAAAAAAATATAAATAACAAAAATTTCAAATCTTTATATTATAAATGCTAGAATGTGTAAGGGGTTGAGTGTTGAGGAAATGGAAAATGCTAACATGGGAGTAAATTTAGGGTATATGTTGCTTCACAACCGTTGGATCAAAATCTTAAATAATCTTAGCCCTTGGATTTATCTTTACTAGCCACATTAGGTCTCAGGTTCGATTCCCCCCTCTCTCATTGTATTGTACTATTTACTAGGTATATTAGGTCTCATGTTCGATTCCCTCATCCCCCATTATATTGTATTGCCCATTGTAGCTCTTACGGACCAAAACGTTTTTAATTTTCGTCATTATTATCATTAATATTTTGTATTTTTCAATACAAATATAAATTTGAGCATGTGTTATTAGAGATAATAGAATAATAAATACGATTTCCATGATTATTTCTATTATTACTATTGTTGTTGTTGTCGTCATTATCGCTGTCGTCATTGTTATCTTTCCGTTTGAATTTGATAACATAGTCAATATTAATAATGATCATCAAATTATCAAAGAGAGATTAAGAGATTATAATAGATATAAAAAAAATTTATTAGTTCATTATTATAAAATACATTAATAATTTAGAAGTTTTAACTTAATGAAACGAAATTATAATTACTGAACAAGTCATAAAACCTTATATGACACCTTATTATTAACACATAATATAATATACACAATTATAAAGAAACAATAAATATTTTTTATTTCCATTATTATTATTATTAATATTTTGTATTTTTCGATACAAATATAAATTTGAGCATGTATTATTAGAGATAATAGAAAAATAACTATGATTTCCATGACTATTTTCATTATTATTATTGTTGCTGTTGTCATCATTGTCGTTGTCGGCGATTTTATCTTTCTCCTTGAATTTGATAACATGGTCAATATTAATTATGATCATCTAATTATCAACGAGAGATTAAGGGAGTATAATGGATATAAAAGTTTTTATTATTTCATTATTATGGTATAAGTTCATGTTTTAGAAGTTTTAACTTAAGAAAACCGAATTATAATTACTGAACAAGCCGTAAAACCTTAGGTGACACCTTATTATTATCACATAATATAATATACAAATTTATATAGAAATAATAAAAAAAATTATTTCCATAATTATTATTATTATTTTGTCTTTTTTGTTACAAATGTACATTTGAGCATGTATTATTAGAGATAATATAAATATAAATATGATTTCCATGATTATTTCCATTCTTACTATTGTTGTTGTTGTCATTGTAGTTATCGTCACTGTTATCTTGCTATTTGAATTTGATAACATAGTCAATATTAATTATGATCATATAGATGTAAGGGTTGTAATGAAAAATTACATATTGTAAGCATGATATAACATATTGTAAGGAATGAATGTGAAATATAAAAAAAAATTAAAATAAAACACAATCATCATATTAGGTCTATGAAACTGAATTTCTTTCACATTTAATATGATCTATTTAACAGAAAGAAATAAACGAACTATTTTTGTGTGTTTCAAAGCATATATATCTTACAATTAAATTTAATTCATTTAAATCTTAAACGTATAATTAATTTTTTAACATTTCAAATAAATTGACCAAAATCTAATCTATTTAACGCACAAGAAAAATTGAAATCACTTTCGTTTTCTTTTAAACCATACAAATTCAATAATCAAATTCTCTTCATAAAATACCTAAAATTATAATTAATGTTTTACCGTTTAAAACAAAATATCCCAAATTGCCATAGCACTTCAAACTAAAAAATATCTCAACCCACAAATCTGAACTCAACCCATCTCTTGCAAGACAACATAAGGACATGAGAAGTTTATATCAAAACACATGAAACTATTAAGTTGACATGAAAGCCAAATGTACAAAGTATGAACACTTAATTATATTAGCGTCCCCTAATTGGTCATTTTAAATAGCCAAAAAAGTTATGTATTAGCATAAATACAATGTTCAAATTATTTTCGTTGAAAGACAAATTTTATTTCTGTTACATGTAAAACTGAAACTAAACTGACTTCAAAATAGTTTATACCTAAATTTACTAGATAATTAGTCACTTCATAAATTTTTGCTCAACAACAAGAGGAGAAGGTAGATTTTTCATCATTGGTATCATAGATTGATTTATCATTACCCAATTTAGGCCATGTTCTTTTCAGTGGGAAATGAGGGGTGTGAGATGAGTGAGTATGGGAAATGGGGGGAAGGAGTGAGTGAGTGTGGTATTTTTTTTTAAGTGTGGGAAGGAGTGGATGAATGACTGAGTGTGGGTGACAGCTGAATATAGTTGAAATATTGGTTATTAATAATTTTTTGTTTTATATTGTAATAATTTTACTGTGATAGTAATTAATGATGATGAATTTTTTTTATTTTTGTTCATTCTTTTTTATTTTGTTTATTTTTTATTTTGGTATTTTTATTATTTCATTTTATATTTTTAATTTTTAATTTTTAAATTTTTTAATTTGTATTTTGTAATTTTTGTAATTTTAATTTTTATTATATTTTTGTAATTTTTTCAGTTTTAATTTTTTCATTTTTTATTTATTTTTTATTTTCTTATTTTTTATTTTTTTTGTATTTGTTTTTGATTTTTTTGGAATTTTTTTTGGTTGTTTTTTTGGAATAAAAAAATGAAAAATAAAAAATAAATAGATATAGTAAAATAAAAAACAAATAAATAAATACAAAAATTTAAAAATTTAAAAATTTAAAAATAAATAAATAAAAAATTTTAAAAAAATGCAAAATATTTAAAATTTAAAAATTTTAAACATAAAAAATAAAAATAAATAAAAAATAAATAAAAAAATAAAAAATAAAAAATAATGGAAAATTATAAAAATAATGAAAAACAAAAAAAATAAAACTGTTTCATGACATCCGAAAAATTAAAATTGCTTATAATTGCTATCAGATTATTCATACACACAATTACGTAAATTGTAAAAATTTCCAAAATATGAGAAATGGTTGTTTTATGTTAGTGTGGGAAGGAGTGGGTGAGTGTGGGAAGGAGTGATATTTTTTTTAAAGTGTGAGAAGATGGGGGAAAGAGTGGGTGAGTGTGGGTTGAGTTGATTTCCCAACGAAAAGAACAGGGTGTTAGCATGGTTTGTGACAAATTCACTATCTACTGTCTCCATCATACTTATATAGACTTTTGTCACAATCATATAGTTTTTAATTATTAATCCAATTAGTTATGCACGAAGTTGCTGTATATTTAACTTTTTTATTGAATTTTTTTATTATCTCCTCTAAATTATAATATTAATCATGTCTATCATAACTAATTGTTTATTATTTCGATAACATATCTACAGAATATCTATTTGAATATACTCCGTGCAAAGCACGGGTCCAAACTAGTACTTAACAAAAGTGTTTGTTATTTTGGATTTTTTTACCCTACTTTGAAGCAATATTATCCACAATTATTATACTGATGCCAAGATTCGAACTCCAAACTAAGTGTTCATCTTAATGTAGACAAATTTCTTCTTGTTAAACATTATAAGAGTGCATTTCGATGATTGGTGTGTAATAAACTGAAGGTGATTTTAACTCAGGTGATTATGGCTAATCAATATGCTTTTATCAAGGATAGCTTATGCTACACAATGATATGATTGAGTCATATTTGATTAGGAATTCTATAAGAATCTACCCCTGAAATGCATTATAAAATTGGCATAAACAAACAAAGTATATGACATTGTCAATTGGGATTCATGTCTGAGAGGATGAAAGATATTGGGACCTTGATAAGCATCAATTTCTTTGAATTGTAATGGCACATTGCCTGTCTTTCTTCACAAGTGAAACATAGTTGAGGCAAAGGGATCCTATGTCCCTTTTACTTTTGGTTATTTGCGTCAAATGTTTATCTGGAAATATCAAGCTTGTTAGAACTGATGCTAAATTCACATACCACCTAGGGTTCAAGGGTATGAATTTGAACTATCTCACATTTGCTAATGATATATTGTTGTTCTAAGGTAGATAAACACTGCATACTATATCATAGATGCAGTGCACCATATTCTTAGAGTGTTCTGGTCTTGAGGCTAATTTAAGTTTGTCTTAAATTCATCTAATTGGGGTTTTAGAAGAACTTGAAGTTGAGATAGAAAAATGTTGAGTTGTCTATGAAGCATTTGGGAGTGCAATTGAAGCTTGATACTACTTGTGCAGTCACCATGATTTCGCTAGTCTAGTAGGGTGAGTGGATGGTGCGAGCATGGAGAACTGTTGTATGTACATGCTGGGCTAATGTCTCTGGAAGCCCATGTTGCCTACGGAGAATACCCAAGGCCAACAATGGGGCCGCAAGCAAAACACTGCTTGAGACCCAAGAGTTGATCCCCACTTCTGTTCCCCCCCCCCCCCCGGCCCCAATGTGAGTGTTCCACTCATGTTCTTATCCAGCTAGTCGTACGCTTGCTAGGGATGTAGCAAGAAAGAGGTTTGTAGTAATGCTATTGACACATTGTTTGGATGGATTTTTTAACTTCTAAAATAAACCTAATTATTTGCAAGTACATAAGGTTAATGCAAATAAGCAACTATTCAAGTGTTGATTTCGCATGGTTATTACTCCATGTAATAATTTCCTAAACTAACTCAATTGTGAAAATTGAAATTGGAATTTTTGTAAATTAAACTATATATGTAGACTAATTACACTGCATTAAATGACAAAAAAAAATTAGACACTAACGACATGAGAGAGAGTCAATCAAAGCGGATAATATATGATTCAATTTCACCATTAATTTTGTAATTAGATGCCGTTGATAACTTGAAATCAATTGGTCTCTTAGGTGACTAGATACATGCATTAGTTCAGAAGTAAAGATGAATTATAACAACTAATTGACGTAAATTATTTAATTTTTAGCATGAAACATTCACACATGCCATAATCGATCGAATTGGCATGGACCATTCATACTTTACAAACATATAATTAGCATAAAGTATTGAACGAATAACCATAACTATAAAAACTATCATATGACCATCATATTGGTCTATAAGATCTAATATGTGCAAGCGCAACTCAATTCCAATAATCACACTAAACGTATAATTAGCGAAGCCAACTTGCACACTAATAATTAGTCCAGCAACATGTTTATATTATGTAATCAGGAGACCAACTAATCCCAAATTAAACTAAAAATTTCCAATAAAATTAATTAGCATTCCATCTAATCAAGTAAGCTAGTTAGCTGTAAAACAAAACATAGCTATAAGAGAACATATTATACAAAACGACATGAAGATGTCTTGATCTACCTTGACCTTGTTACTCCTTGAACCTTCAATTTTTCTTCAAAAAATAACAGTTGTTGTTGCCCCCATCTTCTCCGTTTACTCTTCTCGAACAATCCTACTTGTACCTCCAAAGTAGTGATTGCAAGCACCCATTTTATTGGTATCTCTTCTTATTTCTACTCATATCAGCTATCATAATTTATAAAACAAAAGAAAAGGCTTGTGTATAGTCTGAAGGTTTGGCAGTGAAATGGATTAGGTAGCCGTGAACTTGGATGCTGGGAATTACTAGGCAATAAAGCTGATTATTTGGAGAGAAAAATGGGTGAACCAGTAGGACTTTTATATGTGACTAAGTTGATTTTTTGGATTTTATTGCATTTGGGTGCATATGGTATGCATAGCTAGGCACTAGCTTCAAGGTATGGATTACTTCAAGGGTTGATTGTGTTGAATGTGTGAAATAGCTAGTGGAATGGGTTACAATAGGAGGTTCCACGAGGGATTGATGTTGAAGACCTTAAAGAAATTATGTCAAATAACCCGATTTTCATATATATTTGAGTAATCTATCTTATCACATCAAAACACATATCAAAGACTAATATGAAGTACAAAAAAGGGTCATATATACATACTAATTGAGTTTTATTGCTATATCCCAAAGGCTTTTGATGTTTACTTTGTTATTGTCAAACAATTTTGGGGAGTAAGGAGAACATTAGTTGTCCTTTAGGATGGTATTAAAATCAAGTCACTTGTTATTAATCTAGCTTGTGTCTAACTTATAGAGAATATTAATGTAATGATTAATCAAATTAATTACTAACTAATTCTAATCTAAATATGATTAGTTAACCTAATATAAAACAAAGCATAGTTAAAAAATAAAAACAAAATAGGGTTCTAATTACCAAATCAATAATAAAACATTAAATTTAATTAGAAATGCATTAAATCTACTGGCTAAGAGAAGAAAGAGAAAGTAGAATATCTTAAAACTTAAAAAATCTAACAAATGGAGGCTTGGATGTCCAAAATTAGAGCAAGGGAGATGGATTTGTGGTGATACTCCACTTATTCCACTAATCTAACCTACCTAACTCCTAAACTAACCTATAATTGCATATAAACTCAACTTTGATAAATGGATTTTAAAACCCTAACTTAAAAAGAGAAGAAAAGAGCTTGAATTTGAAAACTTGAGAGAAGAAAAAGACAGATCGAGAGTAGAAAAAAATGAGAAAAACATCAATGGAAAGCGCAGCAATAATACCAAAGTGAGATTAACAGCAAAACCAACTATTCACAGTAGAAAACTCGAGTAATAAAAGCGAAGCATAAAATTAGAGGGAGAATCTTGAAGAACAAAGTTGAATTGCAAGAACTTACATAAAGAAAGCAATTGAAATAATAAAATCTTGAACTTTGATTGCATTAAATTAAGTTTATAATGGCTACAAGAGAGATTCTACCCTTAATATGCCTAATCCTAAGCTCAATCCTACTTGATTACACAAATTGGGAAAGACAACTTTCTATAGTCTCAACATCTGTGAGTTTGGCACAGACATGCCATATTGCATGATGTACCTATACCAAGATCTTGGAATGCGGACCCAACACAAACTGCCAAAAATAGGGTGGCATAGCCATGCCAATTGTATGGGTTGGCAGTGCCGCCCTGCTGCCTCTGGGTTTTGGCTTGTTTCTCTGGCACATTTTGTGACGGATAAACCCGACCAGGCTTCAAGGTTATCTTAGGTTGTTCTTCAAGGTTAACCCATGCTCTTATGCCAAGTTTTTGAACATTTTTCACCCATTTCCACCATTTGAGCAATTCTCTTTATTATAAGGTTATTATGGATTATTCTCCAAGGTTAACTCGGGTTCTTATTGCCCAAGTTTCTACATGTTTCGCACACATTATCCGACATTTGAAAAATTCTCTTTATTACCTATAATACTAATCAAACACTAATAAGCACCCTAATTTAACAATTATTATGAGCTAATATCCAGGTGAAATGAGGTATAAACCTAACACATTTTGAGCCTAAACAAATACCCTCATAGCAAAAATTTGCTCATCCTTATGCAAAACAAACTAAATCTACTAGAACTTAAGTCACTTTCATAGGGATCACAATTGCATTTAGCATATGTAACAAGCCCTTTAAACTACCTCGGTTCCATTAAGTCAATGAGTGAGATCTTGTGAGAGTTTACAGGAGATATACCAATAAAATCTGTAAAATCTTTTTGGAATTTTCAAGACAAAACATATATACAAAGTAAAAGAGAAATATATGCATGTCAATCGATTTAATAACCCTAACAACCTAGCTACTAAGTTATATACAAGTAAAACAAACATTCAAGAGACACTTATTTAGGCTACCAATGCAATTCTTATTCTCACTTTTCACCCCACACTACACCATGACATAATATGTACACCTTACTGCTTGGTGCAAAGTGTACTATTTCTCAACAAAATGTTAAAATTGGGCCCAAGATCATCTTTACTTTGCTAATGGACTTTCCTTTATTAGGTGTGATGAAATTCACCCCTTTTTTTCCAATCATTTTCTTTCACTTGACTTCTTATGTTCCTTAGCTCAAGTGGATAACTCTTAGCTTACTAGGCCTTGAGCTCTTGGAGGAATAGCTTAGCACATATAAAGGGGTTCTTCCCTAATTAGAGACTTTATTTGGATGTGTAAGACACTTATTCAAGCCCAAATTTAGGTATTGAAGTCAAGCAATCTTTCACACTATTGTTTTCCTTCTTCTTTTTCTTTTTCTATTATTTTTTCTCTTTTTTTTTTGAATTGTATGTATGAAGTTGAAAGTCCAACTATCTAAGAAAAGCATCCTCAAATACAAGTTCTAACAACTAACTCCAATGCCAATGGTTAAGTGTATGCAATAGGCATAATATCCTAGATGTGGGCCGTGGTTATTATGAAATGTTGAGACCTACACTATAGGCAAAGTTGTTCCGTCATACATATTCTTCCCATATAAAAGCTATAAACCAAGTAATTAGAGGTCAAAACCCAATCAAAATGGTACAACAATCCCTAAGGCCAAGCAAAATCTATACAAAATTGAAAAAATTTCACAAAAATATGTACATATAAGACTTACTCATCCCTTCGTCAAAAACTCCCTCATGTTCCCATTGTGCGAAAATGCCACAATGTCCCCATTGTGGGTTGAAGAGTCACAACACTACCCATTAAACCCACTATCTATACAAAGACCCCAAAAACGACATGTACAAAACCAAAAGACCAAAAAGAAAAAGAAAAAGAAAAAGAAAAAGAAAGGACAAGATATATACAAAATGAAAATAAAAGGAGGAAAAGAGACGACTTGAAATCATCAAATCAACACACATATTGACAAACTAACAACACAATCCAAAACACAACCTCACCAAACCTAACACCGCAAGACACATATTCATAACCAAAAAAAAAAAAAAAACACACCACACTAACAAATATATACAAACCCAACAACACCACCAACAACCAAACATAACACAAATGCACACAGAATGGTGATCTTAGTCATCATTGCTCAGTAGCATCCCAAATTTCTCCTAAAAAATGATCACCAATAAAATCACAAGCCCAAATATCCATAACTATGCACAAGAGAGAAAGAAATAGAAGAACAATGACAAGAAGGGGATGGAATAATGATACTAGGTCAGGTGCTAAATGTACCCAAAATATGCCTCATTAAGGCCCTGTTCTTTTCAGTGGAAAATGAGGGGTGTTGAATGGGTGATTGTGGGAAAGGGGGGGAAGGAGTGGGTGAATGTGGGTTTTTTTTTAAGTGTGGGAAAAAGTGGGTGAGTGTGGGTGAAAGTTGGTGAGCGTGGGTGAAAGTTGAAAGTAGTTGAATGAAGTTGAAGTATTAGTTATCAATATTTTTTTTGTTTTATAATGTAATAATTTTATTGTGATAGTAATTAATGATGATGAAATTTTTTTGGTTTCGTTTATTATGTTCTGTTCTGTTTTATTTTGTTTATTTTTTATTTTTGTGTTTTTGTATTTGTATTTTTTATTATTTATATTTATATTTTTTTATTTTTTATTTTTTATTTTTTTATTTTTTTATTTTTTATTTTTTATTTTTATTTTTATTTTTATTTTTTTTTGTTTTTTATTTTTTTTGTTTTTTATTTTTGTTTTTTATTTTTTATTTTTTTATTTTATTTTTTTATTTTTTATTTTTACGTTTTATTTTTTTATTTTTTCTTATGTTTTATTTTTTAATTTTCATTTTTTTAATTTTTTAATTTTTTAATTTTATTTTTTAATTTTTTAATTTTTTTATTTTGTTATTTTTTATTTTTTACTTTTTGCTTTTTATTTTTTATTTTTTTATTTGTTATTTGTTATTTGTTATTTTTTATTGTTTATTTTTTATTTTTTATTTTTGTATTTTTGTATTTTTTTAATTTTTAATTTTTTAATTTTATAAATTTTATAAATTTTAATTTTTTAATTCTAATTTTTAAATTTTTAAAATTTTTAAAATTTTTATTTTCATTTTAATTTGTGTTTTTGCATTTGTATTTTTTATTTTTTATTTTTTATTTTTAATTTTCAATTTGTAATTTGTAATTTTTTAATTTTTTAATTTGTCATAATATGTTTTTGCAAATTAAAAAATCAAAAAACTAAAAGAGTAAAAATTAAAAAATAAAAAAATAAAAATAAATACAAAAAAATTAAAAATTAAAAAATTAAAAATTAAAAATAGAATCAAAAAATTTAGAAAAAAGTAAAAAATAAAAAATTAATGAAAAAGAAAAAAATAACACTGTTCCATGACATCCGCAAAATTAGAAATTAAAAAATTTAAAAATTAAAAACAAAAAATTAAAAATTAAAAAATTAAAAAATTAAAAAATTAAAAAATTAAAAAATTAAAAAATT
>JACYFF010010365.1:90482797-90492892 GCA_017589665.1 Selenicereus undatus | reverse complement strand
TATAGAACCACCAAGTAGAACATGTTTTAAAGACTTGTTCTTACATGTAGCAAACCAGTTAATACAAAAAAGAAAACACCAGTTAGGCCTGTTTGGAGATCGTGTTTGGAGCAACATTACTTGGACAAATTTTTACACTTGGATTTGTTATCATCAAAACTTAATCAAAATAACTCAACAAATTCCCCCTTTTTGATGATGACAAACCAAGTGACCATATTGACAAAACAACACAAAAAAATTGAATGCTGATAGTGATCCACGTAAGTCATTTTCACTCTCCTTCATTCTCATATTCAATCAAAAGGTTTTTTTCAATTGGTTTCTCACTCCGCTCCCCCCTTTTGGCATCATAAAAAGCAAGAACAACATAAGGTAAAGCGTATAAAGCTTAAGAAACAACAAGCAAGAAAGACTGCAAGCAGATATTTCATTAATAATCAATACAGTACCATTGCAACAAACCACAAAAACAGAGAACAAGCTTGACAATCAGGGGGCAGAGGGTGGTTTCGTTTGCAAAGGAGGAATGCTAGGGGCAAGAGTGGAGAGAAGAGCAAGCAAGTCGTCATGACGCTTGGCAGAGAGAGCTTGTTCCTCAGCAAGAGCAGCCTTAACAGCTGAGAGCTCATCTTTGAGGCGAGCATTGTCCTCAAGAACAACCTCAAGCTTGATGGTAGGTTGCCCAGAAACAGGTGGTCGAGGTGGTCGACGACCCTGTTTGGAGACTGACCCTTCACCAACGTCATAGCCACACCCTAGCAGGGTGTCAATCCCAATCTCATCAATGATTTGGGTCACCACTCTTCATGTGAGCACTATCCCAAGGTGCTCAAACACCCTTGTCAGCAGAAACCCATACCCGAGATCATGAGTCCGGGCGGTGTTCGCAATTTACCCAATGTGGCGAATCATGATTCCCGGAAGATTGATGGGTTCCTCCCTATCCAATAAGTCGATCAGGCACTGATCAAAAAGGTCTGCTGAGTTTCTCCCATGACCCCTTGGAATCACGTTCTTAATGATGAACATGAAAAGGAGTTCGTGGAGAGGAATCAGATCGCCCTTTTTGACAGAAGAGGGTGTTCTCAGACCCTGTTTGCGACTGAGGCGTTTTGACACCTCAAGGAGCCTGGCTGGTTCCAGGGCTGTTTTGTCCTTCCTCACATACACATCAAAGCCTTGTGAGGGCACTCCCAAAATGTTTCCAAGTGTGGGCGCATCAAGTTGGATGCTTTGCCCACTTACTGAACTTTTCACCACCCCGTCGGTGACTCTGCAGTTTGCGTAAAACTCAGTCAACTCAGGCACAGAACACCCCAACTGGGTGTTCGCAAACAAGTCAAGCCAGCCTTGGGTGCGAAGCTTGGTCAAGAACATCCCCAGACCTTGTTCCGCAAAGAAATTAACAGATACTACCTTCCCCCTGACGACATTGCGCTTAAGTAACTGCGCATGTCTGTCAGACATGGGAGAGGGAGTGAACTGTTTTGGGCGTTTGGAGGCAGGAACTGAGGTGGTAGTTTCTGGTAGGGGGGGTGTTCTGGGCTTTCGCTTGAGGGGTGTTTTCACAGGAGAGGTCTTCACAGCAGGTTTAGTGGCTGGTTTAGGAGGTTGATCATCAGAGGACTCCGAAAACACCGGTGTCCCCTGTTTGAAGGTGGAGTCTTCAGAGTCAGAACTCGAGACCCCTGAGGAAATCTCCTCGATGATGGGAACAGAGAGTTTGGAGGATCTTGGCGTCGATCTGGAACCAATTCTCGCAGATTTGCGAGAAGTTTGAGAAGGAGGAGAAGAGGGAGTTAGAGAGGGGCGAGACCTTGGTTGTGGTCTTGTTCTTAGCGTTCGGGTACGCCTAGCCACCGTCTTTACCCTTTTCCTCTTCTCTCCAGTTCTAGAGACTAGAGGAACGGAGTCATCCTTTTGGACAGGATTTTCTCCTGATTTCTCATCAGAGTCCTCCTTCAGATCGAAGAATAGATCATCGAAGAGCACATCCCCTGTTCTTTGAGTTGTTTCCAGGGGTGAAGAAGAATAGGGTTCAAAATCCCCATCAAATTTTCTGAGTTTGTCAAGAATTGTTCTTGAAACCCCAGAGAACCAACACCTGCTGCAGAAGAGATGGGACAAGGGATTGTCCCCACATACAACACTAACTCCCAACCAAAGGAGTAGGGAATATCGCACAAATCAAGCCCAATATTTTTGAGGTTTATCTGAGTGATATACCCGAAGGTTGTGTGGGTAATTGGGCGAGGAGGAGCCGAATTTGCAAGTATAACCATGCTATTGTTCTCAGAGAGGAGTGAGGAATCGGTTTTGGCAGCCATTAAAGCAGGAGAGATTTTTGGGTTTTGAGGGTTTTGCTAGGGTTTTGAAGTTAAGAACAGGGTTGAGAGAGAGAGCAAGACAGGGAAGATGCACGCACGAGGGCTTTTAAACTCCCTGCCCGTTAAGAAGGGCCATTTAGGGAATACCTAGAAGTTGAGCAAACAGCAAGCATTAAACACAATCAATGCGTACCTGATCTAGCCGCTTGTTCTTGAGTATGCTTCTCTCTTTCCAAGATATGTCATGATTACTCTTTCTCCATCTCCCAAGTCAGCAGTATATCGTCACATTGGCACACAAGACTACACATATTCTTTAATCAAAAGCCACTGAAATAAGAACACTTTCAAACAAGAATATGGAACAGGTATTATGGGGTGTTTTTGTCAGCTTTGGTCAACCTCTGAGAACAGGTGTTCTCAGGGTGTTTTTACTAACCCCAACTCTAGCCTGTTACTCTCGAATTGATCCCGAGCTAGAGCCTTAGTGAATAAATCAGCAATTTGATTATCCGTTGAGCAGAAATTCATAGAAATTAAACCATTTTCAACATTATCTCTCAAGAAATGATGTCGAATGTCAATATGTTTTGTCCTTTTGTGATGACATGGGTTTTTGGCAATGTTAATAGCACTAGTATTGTCACAAAAAATAGGAATGCATCCAGTGTCAACACAAAAATCCTTAAGCTGTTGTCTTATCCACAACAGTTGAGCACAACATGAAGCTGCTGCAACATATTCAGCTTTTGCTGTGGACATGGCAACAGAATGTTGCTTCTTGGTAGCCCAAGATACCAAACAAGGTCCAAGAAAATGAGTCATACCTGAGGTACTCTTTCTATCAACTAGGAAACCTGCATAGTCAGCATCAGCATATCCAACATGATCAAGATTGCAACCTCTAGGATACCATAGAGCTAAATCAGGTGTATGCTTTAAATATCTTAGTATCCGTTTAACAGCCTTAAGATGAGTCTCTTTAGGACTAGACTGAAAACGGGCACATAAACCAACACTAAAAACGATATCCGGTCTACTAGCGGTTAGGTATAGGAGTGACCCAATCATGCCCCTATAGAGTTTCTCCTCAACTGAGGGACTCCCATCATCCACAACCAACTTGGTTGAAGGAGAAATAGGAGTGTCTATGGGTTTGGATGACTCCATCCTCAAACGCTTAAGTAGCTCCTTGATATACTTTTGTTGATGGATCATGGTGCCGTTTGGAGTTTGCTTGATTTGTAAGCCTAAAAAAAAATTAAGCTCACCTATCATGCTCATCTCAAACTCACTCCTCATCATATTTGAAAATTCATTGCATAAATCATGATGAGTCGCACCAAATATAATGTCATCTACATATATTTGGACAATCAATAGATGTTGCCCCTTAGATTTCAGAAACAAGGTATTGTCTACCTTGCCTCTTCTAAAATCATTTTCAAGTAAAAAGCTTGACAACCGTTCATACCAAGCTCTTGGAGCTTGTTTTAAACCATAAAGTGCTTTGTCAAGTTTAAAAACATGATTTGGGAAATCACCATTTTCAAAACCAGGGGGTTGTTTGACATACACCTCTTCTTTAAGGTATCCGTTTAGGAATGCACTTTTCACGTCCATTTGATATAGCTTGATTTCCATATGAGCAGCAAAGGCTATTAAGATTCGAATAGCCTCAATTCTAGCAACTGGTGCAAAGGTTTCTTCGTAATCAATCCCTTCTTCTTGGTTGTACCCTTGAACCACCAGCCGTGCCTTGTTCTTAGTAACTGTACCTGACTCATCTAGCTTATTTCGGAACACCCACTTGGTTCCAATGATTGTTCTCTCTGCAGGTTTAGGTACAAGGTGCCACACTTTGTTTCTTTCAAATTGATGAAGTTCTTCTTGCATAGCCGTGATCCAATCTGAATCTGCAAGAGCTTCATTCACACTTTTTGGCTCAATGTTAGAAAGAAAAGCATAGAAAGCACAAAAATTCTTAAGTTTAGATCTAGTTTGCACTCCAGTATTAATATCTGACAAGATTTGATCAAGAGGGTGCGAACTATGGTGCTTCCATGGTCTTGGATTAATTGGATCCACAGACACATGTTTTGTTCTAACTGAAGTGTGTGTAGGATCAGGCTCAAGAACACCTCCTGATCCTGTTTCTGCACCTGTTTGCAAACTGGTTCCTGAAGAACATGGTTCCGAACAGGGTTCAACGGTGTTTCCCCCTGTTTGAAGTTCACCTTGCCTGTCGCTTTGAGGAACAACTTCTGTACCTGTTTCCTTCAGGGTGTTCTCACCTTGTTTTTCTTGATTCAACAGCTCCTTTTGGACAAGACCTAATTCAAACTCTTCATCCTGTGCATTACTCTCATTCAAGGAGTTAGATTCATCAAAAAACACATGCACACTTTCCTCAACACACAAGGTTCTTTTGTTAAAGACTTTGTATGCCTTACTGTGAGAGGAATAACCAAGAAATATTGCCTCATCACTCCTAGGATCAAACTTTCCTAAGGCATTCTTCCCGTTGTTATGCACGAAACATCTACAACCAAATGTTCTTAGATACATAATGTTAGGTTTTCTGCCTTTAAGAAGTTCATAAGGAGTTTTGTTCAAAATGGGTCTAATCATGCATTTGTTTATAATGTAACATGATGTGTTCAAAGCTTCTGCCCAAAAGTTCTTAGGAAGACCACTAGCAATAAGCATTGTTCTAGTCATGTCTTCTAAGGTACGATTTTTTCGTTCAACCACCCCATTCTGCTGGGGTGTTCTTGGGGCTGAGAAGTTTTGATCAACACCATGTTCATTACAAAATTTTGTAAAGCTTGCATTTTCAAATTCAGTACCATGATCAGACCTCAAGCTAACCAATGAGTGTCCTACTCTCTTTTCAATCTTTTTGAGAAGGGCAATAAAATTCTCAAAAGTTTCATCCTTGGAGGCCAAGAACAGGGTCCAAGTAAATCGAGAGTAATCATCCACTATTACAAGCACATACCTTTTCCCTCCTCTACTAGCTATCCTCATGGGACCACATAAATCAATATGCAATAACTCAAGAGGTCGGGTAGTGCTTACACACTTTTTATATTTTAAAGAAGATCTGACTTGTTTTCCTTTTGCACAAGCTTCACATACCTTGTCATCATTATACTTGATGGAAGGTAGTCCAACAACCAAATCCTTGGAAACAAGTTTATTTAACAAGGACAGGCTTGCATGACCTAGTCTCTTGTGCCATAGCATTATATCATCATTTAATGCATTTAAACAAGTCAGATTATTTTGGGGAGGAGTGGAAATACTAACTTTATAAACATTTTGACATTGCTTCCCCCTCAACACAACATCTCCTGTGTCGTCATTCACAACCAAGCAACGTGTTTTTGAAAACAGTACTAGGTTGTTCTTGTCACACAGTTGGGACACACTTAGCAAATTGTGCTTTAACCCCTCAACTAAGTGCACATTATCAATTGAGTGGGAGAGAGTTTTACCAATATTACCTATACCAACAATTGTCCCAGACTTGCCGTTTCCAAATGCTACACTCCCACCATTCAAAGCTGTAAGTGAGAGAAAATTTGATTTTTCACCAGTCATGTGCCGTGAACACCCACTATCAACAAACCACAACTGCCTGTTTTTAAGGGTGTTGGTGGGGTTGTTCGTAAGGTTGTTCTCTCTCACTTCAGCCTGCAAAACAAATCACGGGTTAGTTTTGGGAACCCAGATCCACTTGGGTCCCATTCTTTTAGACATGTAAAGCTCATTTTTTCTAATCCAGATTTGTTTCACATACCTTTCATTCTTTTCATTGGCATGTTTTCTTAAAGGGCAAGTGTATCTATAATGACCCGTTTTACCACAATGAAAGCGAACGATGTTTTCCGGTAATCCCACATACTTCCTATGTATTGGGTAAACGGTCCGTTTAGGCTTATATCCAAGTCCCTTTTTGTTTCGACTGTGGTGAGTGTTTAACCAATCAAGGGCTTGTAAGGACTTGTTCCAACGCTTGGTCGTGGCAAGTTCGGTTTCCAGTTTTTCTATATTAGCATGCAAGCTCTTGTTCCCTTTAAGCAAGTCTTCAACCATTCCTTCCACCTCAAAGAGTTTTTCTTCCACTCGAGTATAATCTCCTTCTTTTATAAAGAGATTTTCTTTGAGCATGTTAATATTTTCATATAAACCAAGTTTTTCATTTTTAAGAATTTCATTTTCAAGCTCTAGGTCACGAACTTCTCTTTTTAGATCAGCACAGGTGTCTATCACATTATATAGAAGTTCTTCTAAAGTAGCTTTGTTAAGACCATGTACCTTGTTCTTGAGATCTGAGAGGCTGATTGTTGATTCATCATTTGAATCTGAATCACTTTGTGCCATCAGTGCTACACCCTCTTCTTCAGCTTCAGATTCTCCTTCATCCTCAGAGGAATCTCCCCAAGCAGCCAGCATAGCTCTCGAGAAACGCTTGCCCAGATTGTTTACAGGGTGTTTTCGACCCTGTTTTCGAGGTTGTTTGGGCATCTGATCTTCTCGAAGCAGAGGACAATTTTTGATTAAGTGATCTGGTTTGTCGCACTTGAAACACCCTGTGAGCTGTTCTTTGGGGGTGTTTCTGGACTTACTGAAGTCTTTTCTTTTGTTGCTTTCCTTGACCTTTTTGAAGAATTTCTTGAATTTTTTGGTCATTAGGACCGTGTCTTCATTTTCAAGGTCAGAGTCAGTGTCCTCATGTGCTTTCAAGGCAAGCCCACGATCCTTCTTCTGCTCCTCTTTTTGTTGTGAGTTCTTTATGAGTTCATAGGTTTGAAGATTGCCAATCAACTCGTCGAGGGTGATCTTGTTCATGTCTTTAGCCTCTTGGATGGCTGTCACTTTGGCCTCCCACATACGAGGTAAAATTCTGAGGATTTTCCTCACCAACTCTTCAGTGGTGAAAGACTTTCCCAGAGATTTTAATTCGTTTGTGATGTGGGTAAACCGTGTGTACATATCCATCACAGTTTCACGATCACCCATATCAAACAACTCATATTCTCGCATAAGTAGCTCAATTCTAGATTGTTTAACTTGACTCGTACCTTCATGAGCAACTTGCAGGGCGTTCCAGATAGCTTAGGCTAATTCATACTCAGAGATGCGAGTGTATTCATTTGAACCTAGGCCAAAATATAATAGCTTCTTGGCCTTAGCATTCTTTTCCATTTTCTTATAATCTTCAGCACCAAACTCTTTGGGTTCCTTGGGAATCATCTTGCCATCTTCAAGCACCTTGGTGGGAACAAGGGGCCCGTTCTTGATGAGCATCCATAACTCATAATCTTCTACCTGAATATAGTTCTCCATCCTATTCTTCCACCAACTATAATGTTGGCCGTTGAAATAGGGTGGATGAGTAATGGATTGCCCTTCAAGAATTCCTTGTGGTGTACTCATCTTCAGAATCTCTCAAGTTGTTAGCCTTTTGAAAGAGAACCTGCTCTGATACCACTTGTTGAATTAGTGAGTATTCTACCACAAGAGGGGGGTGAATTGTGGTGTCTGATTTTCGCGTTGTAAATAACAAACACCCCTATGACTTGTTTGCAGAGGGTGTTCTCAGATATACCAAATGCGAAAATCACCAAGATAAATGCGGAAAAATAAAGCACACACAATTTTTACGTGGAAAACACCTCTAGCCCAACTGAGGTGTGAAAAACCACGACCTACCTCGTGTAGGATTTAACCACTACACTAAACCGGGCTTAACGCGTTACAATTGTAACACACCTTGTTACAACCTTGCAACCACATAATCTCCTTCTCTAAGACAGATTACACCACGTCCAAATCTCACCAGATAGGACACGTCCAAAGTCCACACGACTAGGACACACTTTTTCACTATTGACTGATCTGAGATCAAGGTCAACAAACACCTTACTAGGGTGCTTGTTACTAAGCAGATGTAAGGTACAATGAAGATCCTATTATGCCAATATATCGAAAGCTTGGTTTAAACACAACTTGAGTTGGTTTTTCTTTTCTTAAGAATACTTCAAAAACTCTTCTAGAAAAACCTCTTTTTGAAATTTTCTATATGTTGTGTGTTTCCAGGTTTTCACTCTTTGCTTTCTTTTCTTCCCTTTTCTCTCAATGTCTCAGTGTATGTGTAGGCGAAAGGGCTGAGCTTTTTATGTAAAAAACCCAACGGTCAAAAACCAAGGAGAAGAGAAGAATTCAGCTAAGTTTGGAAAAGGATTTTCAAGAGAGATATTCCCAACGGCTAGTGCCAAGTTTTTCCAAGTTATAAGGGATTTGTTATCTCAAGAGATAACCCTTATCCTTTTATAGCCGTGAAGAAGATTCAAAAGCAACCAGAAATCTTCAGTTTTGGGATTTTTTATCAAATCCGAAAATATGGGCAAAGGAAAATATTTAGATTTGGCAAATTCCCCAAAAACTATTTTCGCAAATCTCCCATAATATATTCAAGGAATATCCTTTCCAGAAAGATAGCAATCTTGGGGTTTAAGAAAAGTATACTGGAGATTTTGGCCAACCGAAATGAATTTTCAAAGATAACCGGGTATGGCCACTTCAGTTCAGAACCACCCTAGGCACCCTGTTTGCAGGGTTGTTCGCAACTGGTGTTCTGAAGTACTTAGTGCGAATACCGATTCAAGAGGTGTTTAAAAAGCGTTTTCAATATTGGCATATTAACAAGAGTCTAAATAAATAAAACCCATATACCCAAGACTTCTTGTTTTGAACCAGTCATCTTGTCCAAGATTTGTAGAGTTGCTGTGAACACCAAGGCCACCTTGTTTGCTGGGGTTGTTCTTTGCATTGCTAGAGTTTCGGAACCACATGCTTTACATCGAGCTGATCTTGCTAGAGTCGAGGGACAACATGCTTTTACAATCGAGTTGTTCTTAATATAGAACCACCAAGTAGAACCTGTTTTAAAGACTTGTTCTCACATGTAGCAAACCAGTTAATACAAAAAAGAAAACACCAGTTAGGCCTGTTTGGAGATCGTGTTTGGAGCAACATTACTTGGACAAATTTTTACCCTTGGATTTGTTATCATCAAAACTTAATCAAAATAACTCAACAAATTCCCCCTTTTTGATGATGACAAACCAAGTGACCATATTGACAAAACAACACAAAAAAAAGATGAATGCTGATAGTGATCCACGTAAGTCATTTTCACTCTCCTTCATTCTCATATTCAATCAAAAGGTTTTTGTCAATTGGTTTCTCAATCTGGTTCCCCCTTTTGGCATCATAAAAAGCAAGAACAACATAAGGTAAAGCGTATAAAGCTTAAGAAACAACAAGCAAGAAAGACTGCAAGCAGATATTTCATTAATAATCAATGCAATACCATTGCAACAAACCACAAAAACAGAGAACAAGCTTGACAATCAGGGGGCAGAGGGTGGTTTCGTTTGCAAAGGAGGAATGCTAGGGGCAAGAGTGGAGAGAAGAGCAAGCAAGTCGTCATGACGCTTGGCAGATAGAGCTTGTTCCTCAGCAAGAGCAGCCTTTACAACTGAGAGCTCATCCTTAAGGCGAGCATTGTCCTCAAGAACAGCCTCAAGCTTGATGGTAGGTTGCCCAGAAACAGGTGGTCGAGGTGGTCAACGACCCTGTTTGGAGACTAACCCTTCACCAACGTCATAGCCACAACCTAGCAGGGTGTCAATCCCAATCTCATCAATGATTTGGGCCGCCACTCTTCGTGTGAGCACTATCCCAAGGTGCT
>JACYFF010010365.1:90376732-90414799 GCA_017589665.1 Selenicereus undatus | reverse complement strand
CCTCCCGTGGTGTTTTGCTCCAGCATTGTGGCACGGTCTAACCGTGCCACCCCCCCTCCCGTGGCATTTTGCTTTCTTTTGTTTTGTGATCCTTGGTTTTGGCTTAGATATTAAGATCCCTCCTTGGTTTGAGGCCATAGAGGTGCATCAGTTTTGGTATCAGAGCTTTGATTACTCTCTTGGGGTAAGCTTCCATTTCAAGCCAAAACACAATCTTTTCCCAACATATCCAAACTTACAAAGAACCAAGCTAGGCAACTCAATCATGCCTGGTAATCAATCTTTGGAGGAGAGGTTTGAGCAATTATTAAAGCTCAACGAAGAAAAGGATGCTCAACTTGAGTATCTTAGGAAGCGACTTGGTCAAGCTATGAAGATGAAGCAAAAGGAGATCCCAAGCTCTCATTTATCCAGTGAATCTGAATCAATGGAGGATGAGGTTTTCGACAATCCCTTTAGCTCTCAAAAGAAGGAAAGAAGGCCAAGATCATCAAGGAGAACTCAACTCCAACCTATGGACTTCAAGGTGGATATCCCGGAGTTTGAAGGGCAATTGAATCCGGACGACTTCTTGGATTGGCTCCATACGGTGGAGAGGGTTTTCGATTACAAGGATATTCCGGACGACAAGAAGGTAAAGCTTGTTGCTCTTAAACTTCGTAAATATGCTTCTATATGGTGGAGTAATGTCTTGACAAAACGAGCTAGAAAAGGGAAAGGAAAGATTAGATCATGGGAGAAAATGAAGGAGAAGCTTAAATCTAAGTTCCTACCCGTTCATTACTTGCAAGACAATTACAATAAGTTCCATCACCTTAGACAAGAGTCTAAGAGTATTGAGGAGTATACTAGAGAGTTTGAAAAACTCATGATGATTTGTGATGTTAGAGAGGATGAAGACCAAACCATTGTGAGGTATTTGGGGGGAATGAATGAGCCTATTAGAAATATTGTTGAATTGCAACATTATACCACACTTGATGAGGTGTGTCTCTTAGCCCACAAAGTTGAGCTACAAAAGAAAAACCGATTCAAGAGAGAACCCCAAAAACCCCCACAAAGAACCTATCCTTTCAACAAGGGGAGCTATACTCCAACTCCCAAACCACAAATCACCCCCATAACTCCCTCAAATGCCAAACCCAATCCCCCTACCAAACCCCCTCTCAACCCACATGAGAGAAGAAGGTGTTATCGTTGTCAAGGCTTTGGACATATCGCGTCCGATTGTCCAAACAAACGGGTTATAACTTTGATTGAATATCGAGGTTTGGAGGAAGAAGAACGAATGGAGGAGGAGAATGAGAAAGAACTTCATCTTGCTATGGATGAAGAGGAGTATGTTGAAGAAGCAGATGACGGAGAGTTACTTGTTATAAGGAGGACTTTGAGTGGTCAAAGAGGCTCTAGCCAAGATGAGCAAAGGGAGAACATATTTCACACAAGGTGCACCGTCAATGGCCGAGTGTGTTCTCTTATTGTGGATAGCGGAAGTTGTGCTAATGTAGCTTCTACTACGATGGTAGAGAAGTTACAACTCAAGATCGAGCCCCACCCTAACTCGTATTCGATCCAATGGCTTAACCAAGGTAAGGGTCTTCAAGTCTCAACTCGTTGCTTGATTTCCTTGTCTATTGGGAAGAGCTATCATGATGAATTATGGTTTGATATAATTCCAATGGATGCATGTCATATCCTTTTGGGGAGGCCTTGGTTGTATGACCGGAGAGTAATGCATGATGGTTTCAAAAACACCTACACTCTTCAAAAGAATGGTCGAAAGATCACTCTTGTGCCATTAGCCCCACAACAAAATCCCAAGCTCAAACACATGGAAACACCTAAGGAGGGTGAATTGTTATTATCTCTCCTTGAGCCTACTCTCAAAGCCACCCACCATGAGTTCAAGAATCACAAAGAGTTGATTCTCCACTCTCCCCCACAAAACCCACAAAGTAAGACTCCATTACACCCCCTAGCCACTCAACTACTACAAGAATATGCCCACATGTTTCCCGATGACATTCCATCCGGATTGCCACCAAAAAGAACCATCCAACACCACATAGACCTCATACCCGGCTCTATCCTACCAAACAAGCCTGCTTATCGAATGAATCCCAAAGATACTCTTGAGATTCAACGACAAGTGGAAGCGCTTATCTCTAAAGGACTTGTCCAAGAGAGTTTAAGCCCATGTGCCGTTCCCGCTTTACTAGTGCCGAAGAAGGATGGATCGATGAGAATGTGTGTCGATAGTAGAGCTATCAACAAGATCACAATCAAGTATAGACATCCTATACCTAGATTGGAAGATATGCTTGATGAGCTCCATGGGTCTATGGTCTTCTCGAAAATTGATCTTCGGAGTGGATATTATCAAATTCGTATTCGAGAAGGGGATGAATGGAAGACCGCATTCAAAACCAAGGTTGGTCTCTATGAGTGGTTGGTTATGCCCTTTGGTCTTTCCAATGCTCCTAGTACGTTCATGCGGCTAATGAACCAAGTGTTCAAGCCATTCCTTGGTAAGTTCGTGGTGGTTTACTTTGATGACATTTTGGTGTTTAGCCAAAATGAAGATGAGCACTATGAGCATTTGAGACAAGTCATTGAAGTGCTAGAGAAAGAAAAGCTTTTTGGGAATCTAAAGAAGTGTTCCTTCTTTACCCATGAAGTTGTATTCTTGGGGTACATTGTTTCAGGCAAGGGAATTCAAGTGGATCAAAGTAAGATTGAGGCCATTCAATTTTGGCCAATTCCTACATCTTTGCAAGATGTCCGAAGCTTTCATGGGCTAGCTTCCTTCTATCGGAGGTTCATTCGCAATTTTAGCACTCTTGCGGCGTCCATGACGGAGGTACTCAAAGGCCACAAATTCGTGTGGACAAGCCAAGCTCAAAAGTCCTTTGAAGCTCTCAAGGACAAGCTTACTCATGCACCGGTATTATCTCTCCCTTGCTTTACCAAAATATTTGAGGTTGAATGTGATGCCTCCGGAGTTGGTATTGGTGCGGTGTTGACTCAAGAAGGCAAGCCTCTTGCCTATTTCAGTGAGAAGCTTAGTGACTCGAGAAGAAAGTACTCTACCTATGACAAAGAGTTCTTTGCTATCATTCGAGCACTAGAGCATTGGACCCATTACTTGATTGCCAACGAGTTCATATTACACTCTGACCATGAAGCCTTGAAGTACATTCAAGGGCAACATAAGCTCAATGCAAGACATGCAAAGTGGGTGGAATTCTTACAATCATTCCACTTTGTCATCAAACATAAGTCGGGGAAGCTCAATCAAGGTGCGGATGCTCTCTCTAGAAGGCACCTACTTTTGTTTCAACTCAATTCTTGTATACTTGGATTTGAGCACTTGAAATCCTTGTATCAAGATGACGATGATTTTGGGGAGCTCTTTAGGGTGTGTCAAACACGTCCCAAAGAGGACTTTTTGGTTCAAGAAGGCTTCTTGTTCAAAGGAAGTCAATTATGCGTACCAAAATGTGGTACTCGGGAGCTCGTGATTAGAGAGATCCATGGTGGATCATTGGCGGGACACTTCGGTGAAGACAAGACCTATTCAATGGCAAAGGAGCATTACTATTGGCCTCATATGCGCAAGGACATCCAAGACATCATCAAGAGGTGTTCTACTTGTCAAATGGCCAAAAGCCATTCACTTCCACAAGGTCTTTACACTCCCTTACCAATCCCACAAGGACCATGGCTTGATGTGAGCATGGACTTTGTGCTTGGTCTACCTCGCACCCAACGCAACAAGGATTCAATCTTGGTGGTGGTAGATAGATTTTCGAAAATGGCTCACTTCATACCGTGCAACAAGGCAAATGATGCCTCCCATATTGCCGACCTCTACTTTAGAGAAGTGGTAAGACTCCATGGCATCCCTATCTCCATTGTTTCTGATCGTGATTCAAAGTTCTTAAGTCATTTTTGGATTACGCTTTGGAGAAAGTTGGGTACTAAGTTGAACTTTAGTACTACTTGTCACCCACAAACGGATGGCCAAACGGAGGTGGTGAACCGTTCTTTGGGAACTTTGCTTAGGGTTCTTGTGAAGAAGAACTTGAAGACTTGGGATCTACTTCTGGCACATGCTGAATTTGCTTACAATCGATCACCAAGCCGAACAACCAACGAGTCTCCATTCAAGGTTGTTTATGGCTACAACCCACTTGGCCCACTTGATCTCTCACCACTTCATCAAAGAGAGAAAGCAAGCATCGACGCTACTGAACGTGTCAAGGAAGTTCAAGAGCTCCATAAGAAGATTCGCGCCCAAATTGAGAAGGCAAATGAGCGTTATCAAAGTCAAGCCAACAAGCACCGGAAACAAGCATTGTTTCAACCGGGAGATTTGGTATGGATACACCTAAGGAAGGAAAGATTTCCTTCCAAAAGGAAGTCCAAGCTAATGCCAAGGGCCGAGGGTCCTTTTGAGGTGCTTGAGAAGATCAACGATAACGCCTACAAGATAGATCTTCCGGGTGAGTATGGTGTTTCAAGTACCTTTAATGTCGCCGATCTTAAACCATACTTGGAAGATGATCATCTAGAGAATTTGAGGGCAAATTCTTCTCAACAAGGGGAGAATGATGCACCAATGGAGGAGCAACAAGGTGAGCGGCAATCCAATCTTCTAAAAAAAGACATCAAGGGGGTTGCCCATCTTATGTAAGAGTTTAGCCTAGGTATGATTTCTGATTCGTACCCACACAAGGCTAGACTTTGTTACCTTGTGTCTTGACTTTTGCTTAGCCATTAAGGTTTAATTGTAAGCCAAGTATTTTGTTTAATTGTAAACCAAGTATTTTGCTTAATTGTAAGCCTAGTATTTTGCTTAATTACTAGCCAAGTATTTTGCTTAATTACTAGCCAAGTATTCTCTCTTGTATATGCCTATATAAAGGCCACTATTCACTTGTACATCTTAAGTTGGTGAAGTAAAGAAGGTTGAGTTTACTCCCTCAAGTGTCTCTCTCTCTTGCTTATCTTTGAGTTGGCTTCTCAAGGTGGTGATCAAGAGTCCTTTCCTTGATTATTGAGTGGTGTTACTTATCTCATTAATCCAAGAAAGGGAAGCCCTAAGTAGCTTGGTGGTGTTACTTATCCAAGGTACTTAGCCTCATTTGTTTGTCTTCTCATTTAGCCACAAATCACCCTTTTCCATTCAATACTTGAACACCCTTCTTGGCTCTTTCTTTAAGGCTTAGAAGTGCTTCAAGTATCCCAAAAAATCCAAGTTTGCACAAGGGAAAGCTTTAGGCAACTTTTTGGCAAACTCCAAGAAAATGGCACAAAACTGCACCCGGGACGGCCAGCAGAGTGGCACGGTCTACCCGTGCTGAGTGGCACGACCGTGCCACCCCCCCCCTCCCGTGGTGTTTTGCTCCAGCATTGTGGCACGGTCTAACCGTGCTGAGTGGCACGACCGTGCCACCCCCCCTCCCGTGGCATTTTGCTTTCTTTTGTTTTGTGATCCTTGGTTTTGGCTTAGATATTAAGATCCCTCCTTGGTTTGAGGCCATAGAGGTGCATCAGATAGTTAGTATAATCTTAATCCACCATGCAAATTAATATTAATCATCAACAGACAAGTTAATTCACCAGCGGTTCTTCAACATTTTTTCTTAGATTCTAGTTTACTTAGGCCCAGCCCTAATATAAACCCTACTAATTTGGTAATCTTTACACCAGCGCAAAAATTTAACCAAACTAGAGCATTAAGAATTAGAAAAACATCATTTAACACTTTGCAACCAATTTACCAGGAAATCGATTTAACAAAGATCTAAAGCAATTACCTAATTAAAAGAGATGGGTTTGAGCCATCCATGATTAATTAGGGTGATACCTAAGCCTAAAAGACTATAACTTTTATGTATTACAGTCTTCTAAACTATCAATCGAAATTGTATTTAATCAACTAGCATGCATTCTAATCGATCTAACACAAATTTCATAAACGATAAACGCTAATCGCTAAAGAATCATGAATATAAATCAACTAGGCATTAAAGCATAAAACTTGTTTTAAAATAATTAATTTAGCATGGTTTCAAGAAGATTATACTAAGCATAAAAAAAACTAGTCACTCATATTAAAATTAACATCACAAACTTCACCCAAAGGTTCCATGTTTAACAATACACTAAACACACCCAAAAAAAAATAAAAAAATAGAGCAATCTTACTTTGATGATGGATGATTTATGACAGGTGATGGGCGTGATGTGTAGAGCTCGCGTTTGGTGAGGGGGTTGATGGGGATGGAAACCGTGATTGATAGGGATGATGAGGCTGAGGTTTCTAGGCTAGACGTGTGGTGAGGAGATGAAGAAAGGTGAAGGTGTGGCGTATGATTGAAGAAGACGATGATGCGTGAGGATGGTTAAGCAGGCTGTCGTGGTGAAGCTTGACAATGAATGGTGGGATTAGGGGTTAGGCGCGGAGGAAGCGAGAGGATAGATGGTGATGGTGATAAAGGGGATGATGAAGAGTTGAGAAGATGATGAAGAAGATGAGGGATGATGAGGTTTTTGTGAGGCAGCCGTGGGGCTTGAAGATGATGATGATGCGGCTTGAAGATGATGACGATGGGGCTAAAGGTGTGAAAGTTAGGCAGCCGTGGTGGATTAATTGCAACAGGATTGCCGTGGTGATTATGGGTTAGGCATGGCTGATTGATGATGAGGGAGAATCATATTTTAAGGTGCGGTGTGGGTTTTTATGTGTGGGGATGAGATTATGGTAAGGGTTAGGATTTTTGTTTAGGGTTTTCTTCTCCTTTCTTCCTTAGGCTTCTTCTTTCTCAAGATTTGTAACTTTTCACTAACTCTTGAAACCCTAGCCCAATTAAATAATTATGAAAATAATATTCTCCATAATTATTATTTTTGGACCGTCTTTATAGCCAAGTGTGTAAAACCTGAGCTTCTACGTCCTCTCTTCTCATCTTTATTAAATTAATACTAACCCTGAAAAATATATAAAACAAAACAAATTAAACGAAATAATATATATAACATACTCGAAATAATTATAAAAATAATGCATGATTTTTGGCTTAACAAATTTCTCCACACTTAGACTTTGGACGTTCTCGTGCAAAGAAATCATAGACTCGACCTAAAACTTACCGTATTTCTTTCTTATAAAGAAATGCATAAGTATGATGTTCATACTAGGCCTTGGCTTACTTTAGAAAACAATGTTACTAAATTAATTAGTTTTTCCTTCAATAAGTGAATACCTGCTAAACATCCAACTATCCTTAGAGAGTTTATTTATCAACCTCACAACTCTTCTATAATGATATAACAAGATCAATAATTATCCATATCTTTTTGATTATGCATACACCAATCAAGAGGTCCAAAAAGAATTTAAGATAGAAACATTTAGGCATGGATTGGCTATAAAGACAATTGAACTAGGTAGAATAACTTCATTAAATTGATTCCTAAACTTGCCTAGTATTTATTTTCCTTTTCTTCTTTTGTTCAAACTCGACTTGCACACATATTCGAGGCCTATATAGGGTCCTAGAAATTAAACACTCCCTGTCTCACACTCACCCGAATAGAGATGCTGGGGCAAACATTTTATTAACATCATTACTTTTATTTATTTTAATGGCTCACTAGTATGGGAAGCAAGCTTTCTAGTGGCAGTATTGCCTCAAAGGGTAGCACCCAGTAGCGCATGCCTCAAAGGGGTATTTGTCATCCCCAACTTTTGACTCTAAAAAATAGACAAGTAAAATCACAATTTTAGTGAATTATTCAACTAATTCAATAGTCTAAGAGATGGGCCAGGTCATTTTATTACCTCTGAATTGGATATATTGCATGACTAAATAAGATGGATAATCAAAAGAGTTACTCATTAAAAAGATGTATAAGGATCAACTCAAACTTCTCTAAAGGATAACTATCATGCTTAGAAGCCTTGACTTATAAAAGAATAAACTACAAAATAGCTAATGAAACAAATTTTTCTTCTAAACAAGCAAGCCTAGCATAAACTCATATCATGCATTATTTATAAGAAAAGAATTTTTTGTTTTTTAATTTTCTACTTTTTTTTTTCAAGAATAAATACTGTGAAAATTAAACGTAGGATGCACCCCCCCCACACACACTTACTTCATGCATAGTCCCTAATGCATGCAAAAAGATAGAAATAATGAAACCAAAAGCAAAAGTAAATAGGAACTTCCCTTAAAACGTTGGGTTGCCTCTCAACCAGCGCCTTTGTTTACAGTCGTTGGCTTGACTTCATGAAGCTCATGGATCCTCAAGTCGGATCTCTTCTATTAAACATACCTGGTCTCCTTCATAGAATGCTTTAGCCTGTGACCATTCACTTTGAAAATCTTATTAGTCGCAAAGGATTTAATCTCTACAGCACCATGGGGATAAGTCTTTACTATCATAAAGGGTCCACCTAGAGTTTAACTTACCAGGAAAAGTCTCAGTTTAGAATTGAATAATAGCACTTTCTCACCTACCTGAAATTCTTTTCTAATAAGTTTGGCATCGTGAAGTGCTTTGGCCTTACCCTTGTAGATGACTGAATTGTCATAGGCTTCTAAGCGTATCTCTTCTAGTTCCTATAATTGCAATTTACGCTCTTTCCCTGCTAACTGGTAATCAAGATTGCATTGCTTCACAACCCAATATGATTTATGCTCTATTTCTACAGGGAGGTGGCACGGCTTTCCAAAGACTAATCTGTAGGGTGACATACTAATTGGAGTCTTATATGCAGTCCTATAAGCCCAAAGAGCCTCATCTAACCTAAGACTCCAATCCTTCTTATCTGGCTTAACTACCTTTTCAAGCATGCCCTTAATCTCTTTATTAGAAATTTCAACTTGGCCATTAGTCCGGGGATGATAACTAGTAGATACCTTATGAGTTATATGATATTTAGCTAATAAGGCACCTAGAGTTCTGTTACAAAAATGAGTCCCCCTATCACTGATGATCGCTCTTGGCACTCCATATCTATGCAAAATTAGACATTTAACATGTTTCACCACAGTTTTAGCATCATCAGTCCTAGTTGCCACAACTTCTACCCATTTGGATACATAATCAACAATCACAAGAATATAGGTATATCCAAAAGAAGAGGGAAAGGGTCCCATGAAATTAATGCCCCATATATCAAAATTTTCACAAGCATACATATTATACAAAGGCATTTGATTCCTCCTTGATAAGTTTTCAGTCTTTTGGCACACTTCACATCTTTTAAAGAATTCGTAAGTATATCTAGAAATAGTGGGCCAATAAAAACCACACTCAGGCACTTTATGTGATGTTCTTTTAGGTCCAAAGTGTCTCCCACTTTTTGAAGAATGACAGAAGGTTAGAATAGAATGAATTTCACTATCATCTACACATCGCCTTATAATCTGGTCACCACAAAACTTCCATAAATATGGCTCATCCCAAACATAATATTTAGATTGAGCTCTTATTTTCTCTTTTTCAGCTCTAGTCAACTCAATGGAAAAAGTTTTGGTGACTATATAATTTATAATATCGGCATACCAAGGCAATCTACTAGTCATAGCATACAGAGTCTCATCAGGAAAATGATCAGTAAAAGGGCTACCACTCTCCCCTGTTTCTAATATACTCAGATGGTCAGCAACTAAATTCTTAGCTCTAAGCTTATCTCTAATTTCTAGTTGAAATTCTTGCAACAATAACATCCACCTAATTAACATGGGCTTAGAATCTTTCTTTTCCAATAAGTGTTTGAGAGCAGAGTGATCAAAATAAACAGTAACTTTAACACCCAACAAATAAGGAAATAACTTTTCAAGCGCAAAAACAACAACATACATCTCCTTTTCTGTAGTGGTGTAGTTACACTGTGTACGGTCAAGAGTTCTAGAAGCATAGTAAATTACATGAGGTATCTTCCCAACTCTTTGACCTAGAACTGCCCCCACTGCCTTATCACTAGCATCACAAATTAACTCAAAAGGTAAGACCCAGTTTGGGGGTTGCACAATAGGAGGAGAAGTCAATTGTTGAGTTATTATATTCAAGTTTTGATGATAACAAATCCAAGTGTAAAAATGTGTCCAAGTAGTGTTGCTCCAAACATGATCTGCAAACAGGCCTAACTGGTGCTTTTAATCTTTACTGTGTTAATTGGTTTACTACATGTGAGAACAAGTCCTTAAAACAGGTTTTAAATTGGTGATTCTACATTAAGTCAAGAACGCCATCTTACAGTTGGTTGTAAGGCATGTTCACAGCAGCTCTTCTAGCAATGCAAAGAACAACTTCAACAAACAAGGTAGCCTTGATGTTCCCAGCAGCTTCTCTAGCGATGCAAAGAACAACCCCAGCAAACAAGGTAGCCTTGATGTTCACAGCAGCTCTACGGATCTTGGACAAGATTCAAAACAAGAAGTCTTGGGTATATAGGCTTTATTTATTTAGACTCTTGTTAATATGCCAATATTGAAAAAGCTTTTTAAACATCTCTTGAATCGGTATTTGCGCTAAGTGCTTCAGAACACCAGACTGCGAACAACCCTGCAAACAGGGTGCCTAGGGTGTTTCTGACCTGAAGTGGCCATACCCGATTATCTTTGAAAAAATTATTTCGGTTGGCCAAAATCTCCAGAATATTTTCAAATGTTATTCTTCTGGAAAATATATTTCTTGAATATATTATGGGAGATTTGGGAAAATAGATTTTGGGAGATTTGCCAAAATTAGAAGATTTTCTCTGCCCATATCTTCAGATGTGATAAAGTTTTTAAATTGCTAAAGATTTCTGGTTGCGTTGCTTAAAGCTTACCCACGGCTATAAGGAGATAAAGGTTATCTCTTAAGATAACAAATCCCTTAGATTTTGGGAAATGTTTTATCACTAGCCGTTGGGAGTTTTTTCTCTTGAAAAAATCACCTTCCAAACTTAGGTGATTTTCTTTCCTCTCCTTGGTTTTTGACCGTTGGAATTTATGGTTAAAAACAGCTCCGCTTTCACTAAAAAAATACACACAGAGAGACACATACTGAGCTATAGAGAGAAGAAAGCAAAAAGAAATCTTGAAACACAACATTCCCAAAAGGCAAAATTTCAAAAGAGGTTTTTCTAGTGAAAAGAATTTCTGAGCTTCACGTGAGAAAAGAAAAACCAGTTCAAGTTGTGTTTAAAGCAAGCTTTCAATATATTGGCATAATAGGAACTTCATTGTACCTTACATCTGCTTAGTCAGAAGCACCCCCTGTAAGGTGTTTGTAACCCTGATCTTGAATCAGAAAAGTGAGTGAGTGGTCCTAAGTCGTGTGGACTTTGGACGTGTCCAATCTGGTGAGATTTGGACATGGTGTAATCTTCCTTGAGAAGGAGATTACGTGGTTGCAAGGTTGTAACAAGGTGTGTTACAATTGTAACGAGTTAAGCCCGGTTATAGTGAAGTGGTTAAAAGCCTACACAAGGTAGATCGTGGTTTTTCACATCTCAGTTGGGCTAGAGGTGTTTTCCACGTAAAAATTATGTGTGCTTTATTTCCGCATTTATCTTGGTGATTTTCGTATTTACAATATCTGAAAACACCCCCTGCAAACAAGTCAACAGGGTGTTCGTCATCGAAGAACAACCTCTGTCAGGGTGTTTGTTACTTATAACACGAAAATCAGACACCACAATTCACCCCCCCTCTTGTGGTAGGATACTCTAAGATCTAACAAGTGGTATCAGAGCAGGCTCTCTTTCAAAAGGCTAACACCTTGAGAGATTCTGAAGATGAGTACACCACAAGGAATTCTTGAAGGGCAATCCATTACTCGTCCACCCTATTTCAACGGCCAACATTATAGTTGGTGGAAGAATAGGATGGAGAACTATATTCAGGCAGAAGACTATGAGTTATGGATGCTCATCAAAAACGAGCCCCTTGTTCCCACCAAGGTGCGTGAAGATGGCAAGATGATTCCCAAGGAACCCAAAGAGTTTGATGCTGAAGATTATAAGAAAATGGAAAAGAATGCTAAGGCCAAGAAGCTATTATATTTCGGCCTAGGACCCGATGAATACACTCGCATCTCTGAGTGTGAATCGTGGAACGCCTTGCAAGTTGCTCATGAAGGTACGAGTCAAGTTAAACAATCTAGAATTGAGCTACTTATGTGACAATATGAGTTGTTTGATATGGGTGATCGTGAGATTATAATGGATATGTATACACGGTTTACCCACATAACGAACGAGTTAAAATCCTTGGGAAAATCCTTCACCACTGAAGAGTTGGTGAGGAAGATCCTTAGAATTCTACCTCGTACGTGGGAGGCCAAAGTAACAGCCATCTAAGAGGCTAAAGACATGAACAAAATCACCCTTGATGAGTTGATTGGTAATCTCCAAACCTATGAACTCCAGAAAAACTCACAACAGAAAGAGGAGCAAAAGAAGGATCGTGCGCTTGCCTTGAAAGCACATGAGGACACTGACTCTGACCTTGAAGATGAAGATATGGCCCTAATGTCCAGAAAATTCAAGAAATTCTTCAAAAAGGTCAAGGAGAACAACAAAAGAAAAGAATTCAGTAAGTCCAGAAACACCACTAAAGATCAACCTATAGGGTGTTTCAAGTGCGGCAAACCAGATCACTTAGTCAAAAATTGTCATCTGCTTCGAGAAGATCAGATGCCAGAACAACCTCGAAAACAGGGTCGAAAACACCCTGTCAACAATCTGGGCAAGCGATTCTCGAAAGCTATGCTGGCTGCTTAGGGAGATTCCTCTGAAGATGAAGGAGAATATGAAGCTGAAGAAGAGGTTGTAGCATTGATGGCACAAAGTGACTCAGATTCAGATGATGAATCAACAATCAGCTTCACAGATCTCAAGAACAAGGTATATGGTCTTAACAAAGCTACTTTAGAAGAACTTCTATATAATGTGTTAGACACCTGTGCTGATCTAAAAAGAGAAGTTCGTGACCTAGAGCTTGAAAATGAAATTCTTAAAAATGAAAAACTTGGTTTACATGAAAATATTAACATGCTCAAAGAAAATCTCTTTATAAAAGAAGGAGATTATACTCGAGAGGAAGAAAAACTCTTTGAGGTGGAAGGAATGGCTGAAGACTTGCTCAAAGAGAACAAGAGCTTGCATGTTAATATAGAAAAACTGGAAACCGAACTTGCCACGACCAAGCGTTGGAACAAGTCCTCACAAGCCCTTGATTGGTTAAACACTCACCACAGTCGAAACAAAAAGGGACTTGGATATAAGTCTAGACGGACCGTTTACCCAATACATAGGAAGTATGTGGGATTACCTGAAAACATCGTTTGCTTTCATTGTGGTAAAACGGGTCATTATAGATATACTTGTCCTTTAAGAAAACATGCCAATGAAAAGAATGAAAAGTATGTGAAACAAATCTGGATTAGAAAAGATGAGCTTTACATGTCTAAAGAAATGGGACCCAAGTGGATCTGGGTTCCCAAAACTAACCCGTGATTTGTTTTGCAGGCTGAAGTGAGAGAAAACAACCTTACGAACAACCCCACAAACACCCTTGAAAACAAGCAATTGTGGTATGTCGATAGTGGGTGTTCACGGCACATGACTGGTGAAAGATCAAATTTTCTCTCACTTACAGCTTTGAATGGTGGGAGTGTAGCATTTGGAAACGGCAAATCTGGGACAATGGTCGGTATAGGTAATATTGGTAAAACTCTCTCCCACTCAATTGATAATGTGCACTTAGTTGATGGGTTAAAGCATAATTTGCTAAGTGTGTCCCAACTGTGTGACAAGAACAACCTTGTATTGTTTTCAAAAACACGTTGCTTGGTTGTGAATGACGACACAGGAGATGTTGTGTTGAGGGGGAAGCGATGTTAAAATGTTTATAAAGTTAGTATTTCCACTCTTCCCCAAAATAATCTGACTTGTTTAAATGCATTAAATGATGATATAATGCTATGGCACAAGAGACTAGGTCATGTAAGCTTGTCCTTGTTAAATAAACTTGTTTCCAAGGATTTGGTTGTTGGACTACCTTCCATCAAGTATAATGATGACAAGGTATGTGAAGCTTGTGCAAAAGGAAAACAAGTCAGATCTTCTTTAAAATCTAAAAAGTGTGTAAGCACCACCCGACCTCTTGAGTTATTGCATATTGATCTATGTGGTCCCATGAGGATAGCTAGTAGAGGTGGGAAAAGGTATGTGCTTGTAATAGTGGATGATTACTTGGACCCTGTTCTTGGCCTCCAAGGATGAAACTTTTGAGAATTTTATTGCCCTTCTCAAAAAGATTGAAAAGAGAGTAGGACACTCATTGGTTAGCTTGAGGTCTGATCATGGTACTGAATTTGAAAATGCAAGCTTTACAAAATTTTGTAATGAACATGGTGTTGATCAAAACTTCTCAGCCTCAAGAACACCCCAGCAGAATGGGGTGGTTGAACGAAAAAATCGTACCTTAGAAGACATGACTAGAACAATGCTTATTGCTAGTAGTCTTCCTAAGAACTTTTGGGCAGAAGCCTTGAACACATCATGTTACATTATAAACAGATGCATGATTAGACCCATTTTGAACAAAACTCCTTATGAACTTCTTAAAGGCAGGAAACCCAACATTATGCATCTAAGAACATTTGGTTGTAGATGTTTCGTGCATAACAACGGGAAGAATGCCTTGGGAAAGTTTGACCCTAGGAGTGATGAGGCAATATTTCTTGGTTATTCCTCTCACAGTAAGGCATACAAAGTCTTTAACAAACGAACCCTGTGTGTTGAGGAAAGTGTGCATGTGTTTTTTGATGAATCTAACTCCTTGAATGAGAGTAATGCACAGGATGAAGAGTTTGAATTAGGTCTTGTGCAAAAGGAGCTGTTAAATCAAGAAAAACAAGGTGAGAACACCCTGAAGGAAACAGGTACAGAAGCTGTTCCTCAAAGCGATAGTCAAGGTGAGCTCCAAACAGGGGGAAACACCGTTGAACCCTGTTCGGAACCATGTTCTTCAGGAACCAGCTTGCAAACAGGTGCAGAAACAGGATCAGGAGGTGTTCTTGAGCCTGATCCTACACACACTTCAGTTAGAACAAAACATGTGGCTGTGGATCCAATTATTCCAAGATCATGGAAGCACCATAGTTCGCACCCTCTTGATCAAATCTTGTCAGATATTAATATTGGAGTGCAAACTAGATCTAAACTTAAGAATTTTTGTGCTTTCTATGCTTTTCTTTCTAACATTGAGCCAAAAAGTGTGAATGAAGCTCTTGCAGATTCAGATTGGATCGTGGCTATGCAAGAAGAGCTTCATCAATTTGAAAGAAACAAAGTGTGGCACCTTGTACCTAAACCTACAAACAGAACAATCATTGGAACCAAGTGGGTGTTCCGAAATAAGCTGGATGAGTCAGGAACAGTCACTAGGAACAAGGCAAGGCTGGTGGTTCAAGTGTACAATCAAGAAGAAGGGATTGATTATGAAGAAACCTTTGCACCAGTTGCTAGAATAGAGGCTATTCGAATCTTAATAGCCTTTGCAGCTCATATGGAAATCAAGCTATATCAAATGGATGTTAAAAGTGCATTCCTCAATGGATACCTTAAAGAAGAGGTGTATTTCAAACAACCCCCTGGTTTTGAAAATGGTGATTTCCCAAATCATGTTTTTAAACTTGACAAAGCACTTTATGGTTTAAAACAAGCTCCAAGAGCTTGGTATGAACGGTTGTCAAGCTTTTTACTTGAAAGTGATTTTAGAAGAGGCAAGGTAGACAATACCTTGTTTCTGAAATCTAAGGGGGAACATCTATTGATCGTCCAAATATATGTCGATGACATTATATTTGGTGCAACTCATCATGACTTATGCCATGAATTTTCAAATATGATGAGGAGTGAGTTTGAGATGAGCATGATGGGTGAGCTTAACTTTTTCTTAGGCTTACAAATCAAGCAAACCCCAAACGGCACCATGATCCATCAACAAAAGTATATCAAGAAGCTACTTAATCATTTTGGGATGGAGTCGGCCAAACCCATAGACACTCCTATTTCTCCTTCAACCAAATTGGTTATGGATGATGGGAGTCCCTCAGTTGAGGAAAAACTCTATAGGGGCATGATTGGGTCACTCCTATACCTAACCGCTAGTAGACCGGATATTGTTTTTAGTGTTGGTTTATGTGCCCGTTTTCAGTCTAGTCCTAAAGAGACTCATCTTAAGGCTGTTAAACGGATACTAAGATATTTAAAGCATACACCTGATTTATCTCTATGGTATCCTAAAGGTTGCAATCTTGATCTTGTTGGATATGCTGACGCTGATTATGCAGGTTTCCTAGTTGATAGAGAGAGTACCTCAGGTATGGCTCACTTTCTTGGACCTTGTTTGGTATCTTGGGCTACCAAGAAGCAACATTCAGTTGCCATGTCCACAGCTGAAGCAGAATATGTGGCTGCAGCTTCATGTTGTGCTCAACTGTTATGGATAAGGCAACAGCTTAAAGACTTTTGTGTTGACACTGGATGCATTCCTATTTTTTGTGATAACACAAGTGCTATTAATATTGCCAAAAATCCATGTCAGCATAAAAGAACAAAGCATATTGACATTCGACATCATTTCTTGTGAGATAATGTGGAAAAAGGCTTAATTTCTATGAATTTTTGCTCAACGGAAAAACAGATTGCTGATATATTCACTAAGGCATTAGCTAGAGATCCATTTGAGAAGAATAGACTGGAACTGGGGTTGGTGAAAACACCCTGAGAACACCTGTTCTCAGAGGTAGATCAAGCTGACGAAAAACACCCTATAATACCTGTTCTTCTCTCTTGTTTGTAATGTTTGTGGTCTGTGCTTAGCGAATATGTGTAGTCTGTGTACTCTCATGATTATGTACTGCTGTCTTGGGAGATGGAGAAAGAGTAATCATGACAGACCTTGGGATGAGAAAAGCATGCTCAAGAACAGGCGGCTCGAACAGGTATGCCTTAATTGCTTTTATTGATTGATGCCTGCTAAAATTCTAGGTGTTCCCTAGGTAATCCTTCGTGACAGGTGAGGAGTTTAAAAACTGCCTTGCGTGCGTCTGTCCTCTTCATCTTGCTCTCTCTCTCCTCTGTTCTTGCTTTCAAACCCTAGCAAAAACCCCCCAAAACTCGAAAATCCTCCTTGCGATAATGGCTCCCAAACCTGTTTCTTCATCAATCTCTAAGAGTAACAACATGAGTATACTCTCAATTCCGTCTCCTCCTCGCCCAATTATTCACAAAACCTTCGGGTATCTCACTCAGCTAAACCTCAAAAGTGTTGGGCTTGGGTTGAATGATATTCCCTACCCCTTTGGTTGGGAATTAATGGTGTATGTGGGAACAATCCCCTGTCCCATTCCTTCTGCAGCATGTGCTGACTCTTCGGGTCTCCAAGACCAATTCTTGGAGAACCCAGAAACCATTGTTGGGGATGACTCTATTCCTCTCGACTCTCAAACTGGAGAGAAGAGGAAAAGGGTAAAGATGGTGGCTAGGCGCACTCGAACGCCAAGAACACGACCACAACCAAGGTCTCGCCCCTCTCTAACTCCCTCTTCACCTCCTTCTCAACCTCCTCGCAAGTCTGCGAGAATTGTCTTCAAAACAACCCCCAGAACCTCTAAACCCTTCGTTCCTATTGTCGAAGAGATCTCCTCTTCTACTGAAGGGTTCTTAAGTTCTGACTCTGAAGACACCACCTTCAAACAGGGGACACCGGTGTTTTCTGAGTCCTCTGAAGATCAAGCCCCTCCAAAAACAACTACTAAACCTGCTGTGAAGTCTTCTCCAGCAAAACCACCCCTCAAAAGAAAACCAAGAACAACCCCCCTACCAAAAGCGACTACCTCTGTTCCTGCCTCCAAACGCCCAAAGCAGTCCACTCCCTCTCCTATGTCTGACAAACATGCACAGTTGCTTAAGCGCAATGTTGTCAGGGGGAAGGTAGTGTCTGTTAGTTTTTTTGAGGAACAGGGTCTGGGGGTGTTTTTGACCAAGCTTCGAGCCCAGGGCTGGCTTGAGTTGTTTGCAAACACCCAGTTGGGGTGTTCTGTGCCTGAGTTGGCTGAATTCTACGCCAATTGCAGAGTCACCGAAGGGATGGTGACAAGTTCTGTAAATTGGCAAGGCATCAGGGTCGATGCGCCCACACTTGGGAAAATTCTTGGAGTGCCCTCACAAGGTTTTGCTGTGTATGTGAGGGAAGATAAAACAGCCATGGAACAAGCCAGGCTCCTGGAGGTGTCCAAACGCCTAAGTCACAAACAGGGTCTGAGAACACCCTGCTCTGTCAAAAAGGGTGATCTGATTCCTCCCCACCAACTCCTTTTCATGTTCGTCATTAAGAACGTGATTCCAAGGGGTCAAGGGAGAAACTCAGCCGACCTTTTTGATCAGTGCCTGGTCGACTTATTGGACAGGGAGGAACCCATCAATCTTCCGGCAATCATGATTCGCCACATTGGGCGAATTGCGAACACCACCCGGGCTCATGATCTCGGATATGGGTTTCTGCTGACAAGGGTGTTTGACCACTTTGGCATAGTGCTCACAAGGCGAGTGGATGCCCAAGTAATTGATGCAATTGGGATTGACACTCTGCTAGGGTGTGGCTTTGAATTTGGGGAAGGGTCCGGTTCTAAACAGGGTCGTCGACCACCTCGACCACCTGTTTCTGAGCAACCATCCACCAAGGTAGAGGCTGTTCTTGAAGAAAATGCTCGCCTCAAGGATGAGCTCTCCGCTATCAAGGCTGCTCTTGCTGAAGAACAAGCCCTCTCTGCTAAGCGTCATGCAAACTTGCTTGCTCTTCTATCCTCCCTTGCCCCTAGTATTCCTCCCCTGCAGACGAAACCACCCCCTGCTCCCTGATTGTAGAGGCTGTTTCTGTTTCTGTTTCTGTTTCTGTTTTTTCCTCTTTCTCATTGTACTGCTTTGCTCTTTAATGAAATATCCATTTGCAGTTTCTCTTGCTTGTTATTCCTTCTCCTTTATATTTGTTATTATTGCTTTTTAATGATGCCAAAAGGGGGAAGAAAAAGAGGTGAAAAAGAGGTGATACCTATTGACATTGACAACATGTGAGAATCCAACCTGACCAACCCGTTTTTGACTTGCTCTTGACTTACGTGAATCCCTATCAGCAGTCATTTTCTGGTTGTTTTGTCAATATGGTCACTTGGTTTGTCATCATCAAAAAGGGGGAATTTGTTGAGTTATTATATTCAAGTTTTGATGATAACAAATCCAAGTGTAAAAATGTGTCCAAGTAGTGTTGCTCCAAACATGATATGCAAACAGGCCTAACTGGTGTTTTTAATCTTTACTGTGTTAACTGATTTGTTACATGTGAGAACAAGTCCTTAAAACAGGTTTTAAATTGGTGATTCTACATTAAGTCAAGAACGCCATCTTACAGTTGGTTGTAAGGCATGTTCACAGCAGCTCTTCTAGCAATGCAAAGAACAACTCCAACAAACAAGGTAGTCTTGATGTTCCCAGCAGCTTCTCTAGCGATGCAAAGAACAACCCCAGCAAACAAGGTAGCCTTGATGTTCACAGCAGCTCTACGGATCTTGGACAAGATTCAAAACAAGAAGTCTTGGGTATATAGGCTTTATTTATTTAGACTCTTGTTAATATGGCAATATTGAAAAAGCTTTTTAAACATCTCTTGAATCGGTATTTGCGCTAAGTGCTTCAGAACACCAGACTGCGAACAACCCTGCAAACAGGGTGCCTAGGGTGTTTCTGACCTGAAGTGGCCATACCCGATTATCTTTGAAAAAATTATTTCGGTTGGCCAAAATCTCCAGAATATTTTCAAATGTTATTCTTCTGGAAAATATATTTCTTGAATATATTATGGGAGATTTGGGAAAATAGATTTTGGGAGATTTGCCAAAATTAGAAGATTTTCTCTGCCCATATCTTCGGATGTGATAAAGTTTTTAAATTGCTAAAGATTTCTGGTTGCCTTGCTTAAAGCTTACCCACGGCTATAAGGAGATAAAGGTTATCTCTTAAGATAACAAATCCCTTAGATTTTGGGAAATGTTTTATCACTAGCCGTTGGGAGTTTTTTCTCTTGAAAAAATCACCTTCCAAACTTAGGTGATTTCCTTTCCTCTCCTTGGTTTTTGACCGTTGGAATTTATGGTTAAAAACAGCTCCGCTTTCACTGAAAAAATACACACAGAGAGACACATACTGAGCTATAGAGAGAAGAAAGCAAAAAGAAATCTTGAAACACAACATTCCCAAAAGGCAAAATTTCAAAAGAGGTTTTTCTAGTGAAAAGAATTTCTGAGCTTCACGTGAGAAAAGAAAAACCAGTTCAAGTTGTGTTTAAAGCAAGCTTTCAATATATTGGCATAATAGGAACTTCATTGTACCTTACATCTGCTTAGTCAGAAGCACCCCCTGTAAGGTGTTTGTAACCCTGATCTTGAATCAGAAAAGTGAGTGAGTGGTCCTAAGTCGTGTGGACTTTGGACGTGTCCAATCTGGTGAGATTTGGACATGGTGTAATCTTCCTTGAGAAGGAGATTACGTGGTTGCAAGGTTGTAACAAGGTGTGTTACAATTGTAACGAGTTAAGCCCGGTTATAGTGAAGTGGTTAAAAGCCTACACAAGGTAGGTCGTGGTTTTTCACACCTCAGTTGGGCTAGAGGTGTTTTCCACGTAAAAATTGTGTGTGCTTTATTTCCGCATTTATCTTGGTGATTTTCGTATTTACAATATCTGAAAACACCCCCTGCAAACAAGTCAACAGGGTGTTCGTCATCGGAGAACAACCTCTGTCAGGGTGTTTGTTACTTATAATACGAAAATCAGACACCACAATTCACCCGCCCTCTTGTGGTAGGATACTCTAAGATCTAACATCAATGTTAACTTCAACTGATCAAAAGCCCTCATACAATCATCATTAAAATCAAAAGAGATATCTTTTGCAAGCAAGGCATATAAAGGAGAAGCAATCTCAGAAAAATCTTTGATGAACCTCCTATAGAACCCTACATGTCCTAATAATGATCTCACATCTTTGTCACACTTTGCATAGGGTAGAGACTGGATGATGTCAACTTTAGCTCTATCTACCTCTAATCCCCTCGAGGATACTACATGTCTCAGTACTACCCCTACTCCACCATGAAATGGAACTTTTCAAAATTCAAGACCAAATTGGTTTCAATGCAACGTCTAAGCACAAGAGTAAGATAATGCAAGCACTCATCAAATGAATCACCATGGACAGCAAAATCATCCATAAAAACCTCCATAATCTTGGTGATAAAATCAGAAAAGATACTCATCATACATCTTTGAAAGGTAGCAGGTGCATTACATAAACCAAAAGGCATACGTCTAAAAGCGTAAGTGCCAAAAGGACAAGTAAAGGTAGTCTTCTCCTAATCCGCAGGAGCTATAGGGACATGAATATAACCCGAATAGCCATACAAAAAGCAATAATGTGACCTCCCACCTAATCTCTCTAACATTTGGTCCATGAAAGACAATGGGAAATGGTCCTTCTTAGTGGCCTTGTTAAGCTTTCTATAGTCAATACACACTCTCCAACCACTCTGGACTCTAGTAGGTATCAACTCTCCTTCATTGTTTTGCACTACTATTGTCCCTCCCTTTTTAGGAACGATATGAATAGGACTAACCCACTCTGAGTCAGCAATGGGGTAGATCACCCCAGCATCTAACCACTTAAGAATCTCTTTTTGGACTACCTCCATCATAGGTGGATTAATTCTCCTCTGAGGGTCCCTCTTAGGCTTAGCATCTTTTTCTAAGGTAACAGTATGTGAGCACAAGGTAGGGCTAAGGCCTTTGAGGTTTGCTACAGTCCACCCTATAGCTTTGCTATGTTCTCTAAGCACTTTAATAAGTTTTTCCTTCCTGATCCAAGGTGAGTGCACTAGAGATAATTATAGGCAAAATCTCATTGTCCCCTAAATATGCATATTTTAAATTTTCAGGTAAGGGTTTCAATTCTAGTTTAGGGGGTGATATACTCGAGGGAAGTAACTTCGTATGCTTTTCAGGAAGTTCAAGTTTGTTAGGTCCATTATGCTCTTGCAAGTGAAACAAGGCCCTTATCATATCATCTAAGTTGTCATTCACTTGATATGGCACTTTCTGAGACTCAGTATGATCAAGACTCTTAGTAAGCAAAGTAAACAGCCGATCCTCATGGGACAAGTCATAGACATCTTGAGATAACTCATCAAAAATATCCAGTGCATATAGGTAGTCAACATCAGAAGGAAATCTCATGGCATCAAAAATATTGAACTGAATAACCTCACCATCAAATTCCATGGTTAGTGCCCCTTCGTGCACATCAATTTTAGTCCTAGCAGTTTTCAAAAAGGGCTTGCCAAGCAAGATGGGAACATCATGACATGTTTCACCCATGTTCATTACATAAAAGTCAGCAGGAAACACTAGTTCATTCACTTGAACTAAAACATCCTCTAACACTCCATCAGGATAAGTGTTGCTCCTATCAGCTAATTGAATCACTATGCCAAATTTCTTTAGTTCGCCTAAGTTCAGTTTGTCATAAACAGATCTAGGCATAACATTAATAGAGGCACCTAAATCAAGCATAACTTTATCAAAACAAAGGTTTCCTATTTTGCAAGGAATAGAGAACACAACAGGATCTTTACACTTAGGGAGAAGTTTTCTTCGAAAAACAGCAGACACATTTTCCCCCACACTTATTTTCTCATTACCAATGAGCTTCCTCTTGGTAGTGCATAATTCTTTTAAGAACTTAACATAACGAGGCACCTGTTTAATGGCATCAATGAGAGGTATATTAATTTCTACCTTCCTAAAAGTCTCTAAAATCTCTTGGTTAGCCTCATTTACCTCAGACGCAGGGCTTCTAAATCTACTAGGGAAAGGTGGGATTGGCTTGTAAGATTCTCTTTTCTTTTCTCCTAATTCCTTAGTAGTTTGATTAGACTCTGTATCTAATTCTGGTTCATCCCCTTTCACTTCTAACTCAGGTTCCACTTCTCTCTTCTTCATAGGTTCCTTTAACTCTTTCCCACTTCTAAGTGTCATGTCACTAACATTCTCCTTGGGGTTTGGGTAAGGTTGAGATGGCAACCCATTTTGCAATTGAGCCTGCAAGTTGCTAACTATGGTATTAGTCGCTATTTGTCTCTCTTGAACTTGCTTAACGGTGGTTTCCATACTTTGGAACCTATCATCCATTTTCTTAAGGACTTGTTCTAGGAGGAAATTAGTCCTATCGTGACTAGAAAGTTGACGAGAGGGTTGGTCAAAACCAGGTGGATTAGGCTTAGGGCAATACCTAAGGTTAGGGTGGTCTCTCCATCCTTCATTATAAGTATTCGAATAAGGATCATACCTCCTTTGATTTTGGTTAGAGTAAAGAGCATTAACATTACCTTCTTGTAGAGTAGGACATGCATCAGTAGTATGCCCCTCTAGACAACAAATACCACATATTACTGCTTTTTTAATACTCCCAGTAACAATCTTATTTAACATAGCAGTAATGTGAGATAACTGATTCTCTAACGATGAACTAGAACCTATCTCATTTACCCTTTTAACTTGTGAGTCCCTAGCACCAAACTGTTGGGTGTTTTGGGCCATTAAATTAAATAGATTTTTAGCATCAGCTGGGGTTTTATTAATCAGAGCCCCCCACTAGCAGCATCAACCATATTACGATCAAATATTGGATCATTAGTTGTTCATTTATTTGATGTTGGGGACAACTAGCACATAACTATAACTGGCACCGTGCACTTATGGTAACATTTTAAGACAACAATTTTTTGGCACCGTTGCTGGGGAACTTGTTTGTTTCAACATCAAAAGCGACCGAAACGCTCTAGATTAGGCTTTTTCTTTCTTTCTTTCTTTTTCTTTTCCTTTTTCTCCTGTGCTCTTTAAGCTTTGCTTGGACTTGCTTACGCTTAGTTTAGTTATTGGCATTGCATGCACAGGTGTACTCAGAAGGATAGGCTGCTCATTCCCTTTGACCTTGAGATAGAAGCCATTACGCGGACGCAAACGGGTGCGAGAAAGTGATGACAACAACAAGTCATCATGGCTGAGAAAAATCCTAGGGTACTACGGGACAATGTCTTACCGCAGGCCACTGGCATCACCTCATCCATCGTCAACCCAGCCGTTGAAGCGAACAACTTTGAGTTGCGGCCTGCTCTTGTGTCCTTCGTGGAGAAGGACCAATTTAGTAGACGTCCCATGGAGAACCCTCACATTCACCTTCACAACTTCCTAGCGAAGTGTGACACAATCAAGCTCAACGGGATCTCTGCCGAAACAATCAGACTAAGGCTCTTCCCCTCCTCACTGGCGGACAGAGCCAGTGACCGACTCCTCAATGAAGAGCCTAATTTGTTCACCACCTAGGAGGCCCTATCGACCACATTCCTTAGCAAGTGCTTTTCCCCAGACAAGACCGCTAACTTGAAACTAGAAATCACCTCATTCTCTCAATGAGGTGACGAGTCACTATCTGAGGCATTGGAAAAGATCAAAGATCTTCGACACCAGTGCCCTCATCATGGAGTGCCCGACTGGCTTCTAATCTAAACCTTCTATAATGGATTGGACCAATCCTTGAAGATGTCTGTTGACGCCGCAAATGGCGGTGCACTCATGGGGAAGCCGATAGAGGATGCGAAGGCCTTACTGGAGGAGAGGCCTCCAACAACTACCATTGGTCCAGTGAGAGGGCAACCTCTAAAAGGACTAGTGGGGTCTATGGAGTGGACGCTGTGGACTTGCTAGCAAGGTGGACGCTCTAGCACAGCAGTTTGATCAGCTTGGGACTCCTTCTGTAGGGAGTTTAGTGGGAGCTTCTTCAGGTGCAATGGTTGAAGTTGGGGGTCCTTGTGAGATTTATGGCATTCAAGGTCACATTGTTGCTGAGTACCAATCTAATATACTTTTTCAGGGTGTTAAGCATGCCAATGCGATGCAGAACTACAACCAACGCCCACAAAATAACCCCTACTTGAATACCTATAACCCCAGTTGGAGAAATCACCCAAATTTCTCCTACCACAACAACAACCCCATTCCACCCAATGCCGCTCAACCCCAGCCTCCTGGTTTCCAATACAGGGCCCTCTACGCCCCACCTCCACAACAACAACAGCAACCCCAACCCAAGTCCAATCTGGAGAGTCTTATGAAGTGCTCCATAGCGACCCAAAATAAGACCAATGAGGCACTTAGTGAGTTGGTTAGCCAATTAGCTTCCAAATTTGAGACTATGACCACTCACCAGAGGATGATGGAGAACCAGTTTGCCCAGGTTGCGCAGCAGGTGAACCATTTGTCTAGACCCTAGGGACATCTGCTAGGTCAACGTGAGACCAACCCCAAAGGTTAGATGAATGTCATCACATTGCGAAGTGGCAGGGAGTTAGAGGGTCCACTAACACCTATGAAGGAGGAAAAGAGAGAGGTTGATAATGAGGAAGATCATTAGAAGAAGGCCCCCATTGAGACTCCAAGTAAGAGGGCCCACACTGAAAGGACCAAGGAGGTTCGAGGTGAGCATGTTTCACCACTAGTGAAGCCATACAAGCCTCATGTCCCATATCCCTAGAGGCTACTGAAGGCCAAGGAGGAGCACAAGTATGGGAAGTTCCCCGAGATGTTGAAGAAGTTCCACATCAACATACCCTTCCTGGAGGCTATTACTGACATGCCCTCATATGCCAAATTTTTAAAGGATCTGCTAACCAACAAATGGAAGCTGCTCGAGAATGATCCCAAGGCGCTCACTGAGGAATGCAGTGCGATTATTCAGAACAAGCTGTCTCCCAAGCTTTCAGATCCCGGAAGCTTCTCCATCCCTTGTTCAGTTGGGGATGTGATAATAAGCAGGGCGTTATACGATCTTACACTCTATATGTAAGAAGTTGCAAGTGGGGGACCTGAAACCCACCACCGTCTCTTTGCAGCTAGCTGATAGATCCGTCAAGTACCCTATGGATATTCTTCAGGATGTCCCACTACAAGTGGACAAATTCTTCATACCATGTGATTTCATGGTTATGGGGATGATTTGCTCCTCCCACCTAAATTTTAACTTTCCTTACTGTAGCACCCGGGATTTCATCGACTCCGTTAAGCTTCTGTATATCGTTATAAATTGAGCTAATATCGATGTAGCCTGCCCGAGTGCTGATTCTATTGAAAAGAATATCATTACCTCATTATTATTAGTTTTATTGATATTAAGGTTTATTATTGGATACCGCATTGAGCGGATTTTCGAATACAACTAAAAAGTCGAACCTTGGGAATGATCCTACAATTTATTGAATCGAACCTTAATGTAATCAAAAGGCGAATAAATCGACCGATGACTATATTAATGGTTATGGTTTAAGATTTGAAGATCGGAAAATTGGATTTATGGTATGGTGTTTTTATCAGTAGACAAAACAAAAAAAAAATAAAATGGAAAAGGGGCCGAAGCCCCTTCTTTTTTAGAGAGCAGCATCGCGAAGGGGAGGGGGATGAGGAATCGTGAAGCAGGGGAGAGAGGGGTTCCTCGACCCCCCCCTTGCCGTCAATTCACACACACACACACCGAGAGGGGGCCAGAGAGGCACCGGCGGGGTCGTCGGCGACTGGCTGGCGTGCGGCCGGCCGTCCCCTCCCCGGTCAACGCCCAATTTGAGCAGAAAGAGATAGGGAGGGGGTGGTCTTCGCCGTGTGCCGCGCCCAAACACGCACGCCGGGGAGGGTGAGGGAGGTCGGCGGTGTCGCCGGCAGCCGGTCGACTCACGCCCAGCCATTCCCTTCGCCGATGGACGCGCAATTCGGGCCAGAGAGAGAAACAGGGGCAGACGCAGGGGAAGAGAAAGAGGGTTCAGGTGGGGGAGGTCGCCGTGGGTCTCGGCGGCACCTCCACGGCTCGCCAGACGCCGGCATCGAGGTGGCGAGCAGAGACGAGAGAGGAAGGAAGCGGCAGCAGAAGGGAGGGGAGCCGAACCCACACCGAGCCAACGCTAACCGACCCCTAAAACGGGTCCTTTAGCTTGGATTCGAGGTGGATTCCCTCTCCCTCTTGTTTATCGTTAATTTAAATGCAAGTTTATCGTCTATAGCCTGCTCAGGTTGAATTGGAATTGATATTTATGGATTTGAGGACACCATGACATAAACTGAACGATACCTGAATAAGGTTATCGATTATATGAAATTTATACGTAGTTTATCGAATATATATATACATACATTGATATTGATAAGTTATATAGATTGATATTGATAAGTTATCGATGCGAAGAAATTTTTTGATTATATGAGGGCTTCGATTTATAAAGTTCATTGAATATATAATGTTCATCGCCGGTTTATAACGTTATCATTGATATGAATATATAATGTTCATCGCCGGTTTATAACGTTATCATTGATATGAATATACAATGTTCATCACCGGTTTATAACGTTATCATTGAATATATAATGTTCATCGATTATACATGCTCACTGCTTCTATAAAGTTTTTTGATTATATAACGCTCATTGATTATGCATATTTATCGATTATGTATAACGTTCATCGATTATATATGCTTACTTAAAGTTTATTGACTATATAACGCTCACAGATTATGCATGTTTATCGATTATATAAAATTTATCGAGTATACGATGTTTATTGTTTGTATAATGATTATTGATTTTATGAAATTCCCGATGATACATAGTTCCTGATTACATTAAGTCTCTTGCCTTCATATGTTTAGCGATTGTATGCGGCGTATCGATTATATAGTTTATTGATTACATAGTTCATCGATTTTCTGAAAAGAAAATCGACTATATAGTTCATCGATTATAATCTATGACGTATCAATTTATTGGTAATCCATGGAGTATATGAAGTGTATGGAGTATATTTATATCGTATGTTGATTATATGAAGTTTGTCAATTGTATATTATAGTAAGGGTTTCATAAATGCTTAATTACATGATTGCTAAGTGCTCCTAATTGTTTTATCGGTCGCCTGTTTTCATCGACAAGTCATTGGTAACGAAATAACCTAAAACCATCGGATTGATCAACCGAGTGAATCAGGTGACCAGTAAATAGGTCGAGGGATAAGGGCTCTTTAAAGGTTATTTGCATTTTTACCTTAACCAACCTAGTACTTCCCTAGAAGTTTACATGTAACTTCAACTTGTATGTTTCAAAACTGCTCATTATTTGGCAGAGATTTCAAAGCTCAATATTTCATTTCTCTTCCAGTAGGTAGGGAATTCAAAGCTCAGTATTTCATATCTCTGCCAGAAGGTAGAGACAAAGCTCAGTATTTCATTTCTCTACCAGTAGGCAGGGAATTCAAAGTTCAGTATTTCATTTCTCTGTCAGTAGTCAGGGAATTCAAAGCTCAGTATAGTATTTCATTTCTCTGCTAGAAGGCAGAGACAAAGCTTAGTATTTCATTTCTTTGCCAGTAGGCAGGGAATTCAAAGCTCAGTATTTCTTTTCTCTGTTAGAAGGCAGAGACAAAGCTCAGTATTTCATTTCTCTGCCAGTAAGGAGAGGATTCAAAGTTCAATGTTTCATAATTTTACCAGTAGGCATAAGTTGAAGTTACATGTTTCATAGCTCTGTTAAGATGCAGTAGAGTCAAGAGAAATATGGTCAAATGAGACTCCCAGTTCTTATGATGGCTTACAAAACGTTATATTTTTAATAAACAAACAAGTGAGGTTCAAAGGTCATAAACATGTGAGGTTCAGAGGTCATTTTGCTACATTAATAGTAAATAGGTTACCAATCACATGACGTAGTTATATGCCTCATTTTATGGTTATCGTTCTATGTTTTCTCACAGACATCTATTCTTGCATATGACCAGCTACTGTGTGGTATAGTAGGGTTTGTATCGCATGGGACATGATGGTTGTTTTAGTGGTATTGCTAACTTCATATAGCTTACTACCTGATGGCATCTTTAACGACATCTTAACGAACACGTACGATTTACATTATATGAACTAACACCAACTTCGCTAATGTTTTAAGCATCACGTATAAGGTTTTAGCAATGGATGAGCCTTTTGTACAGAGATTTCAGCGAGAGTGTTCATGGGTTCAACCCCATTGTGTTATTAAGTTTATGAGTTCATATGAGTGACTTATGGAAAGTTCATTGGGTATAGCTACTCTTAAATTTAAGCTATTGGTGCAAATGTTAATTTCTCTTGCATTGTGAGGGGGAAATATACTGTACGATAGGTGAGCCTTTCAAAAGTCGAGAAATCACGAACAACGGTCGTAAGTTATTATTGTATTGAAAATGATGTTTTAGGGGAGGGGGTATCCATTGTATGATTTTTGCTCATTCCATTTGTCATTGTTGCCCTCCAGGTTTTTGAAGTCGAAAGGGAGTCATTGCTACCCTAGAAGTAAAGTGATGTGTTTGTACGTGAGTTGCAAAGTGTATTATAATGTAATGATTGAAAATTAAGTTCTTATGTGCTTGGTTTGCATATCATTTAGAGTCACTCTGTATGGCAGTATGAGTCACCATCTAAGTTGCCAGGGTTGTACCCTTCGTTGTTCATTTGTTTAAACATTGTACTGCATTGATTGTGGTACTCCGGGTGGGTAGCCCGTAGAGCTGTGAACTCCGGCGGGTGATCGTTGAGTTAGTTTTACTGCTATTTTCAGTGCAGGGAATTAATTGTAAGGCTTTAAGCCTGGAAAAATGGTCAATTTTTAGGGGAAACTCTGTCCGTTTTGTCCCATGATTTAAGAAAAAATGGTAACACTCCTGGCTTTAGGGTTGGGGGCGTTACACTTGCCTCTAGCCCTATCCCCGATACAACCTTTGAAAAGCCCTTATAATTGACACCTGCACATTTTACCTCCATTGATGGAGAATTGAGAGTTTTGCCAAGCTTATAGTAGCATGCATGCATTGAGGGTGATCTTGAGTGATCAATTTCTACCCTAAACACATGAGAGGAGCGTTTCCATTCTTACTCCTAGAGTGAGAACCTACTAATCTAACTAGGGGAAGGAGGACACTTCTAAGTAGTTCAAAATGGGCTGTTTATTCCTGCACTATAGTCGAGTGATTTACATTTTGGAACATGTCTTTTCGAAAAAGAGTTTTGCCCTTATTGTGTTTCTAAGCTATGAGCCGCCATGATTACTAATCTAGTTGTCACCACTTACCTGAGGAGGATGGCATTTCGAGGTATCTCTCCCCATCGTTCTATTTGTTGATAATCTTGCTTGGGGATAAGCAAGAGATAAGCGTGGGGGAGTTGATAATCCTCTATTTTCACCTTTTTAAAACTTAATTTTGACCTCCTCATTCAGCGATTTTTTGGGTTGGACTTCGAAATATAGTGGTCAAATAGGCTTCTTTTACCTTGAATTCGCTTATGCGAGATGTTTTCATGTTTTCAGGAGTTCTGGATGAAAGAAAGAGGAAAACTCACCAATGCTATGTGAAACGGAGGCCAAGAGGGCGGATTTTGAGCGAATGGAGAAGTGGTTGAGGCCTAGAGGATTGGCATGGGGACCCCATGCCAGGAAGCTTGATCGTGCCAAGACAGAGTGCGAGAGGCAGCACACCAGCAATGTGGCACGGTGGCACCGTGCCACTTCAGTGCCTTGCGCGATTAATTGTTTGGTCGCGGTGACAGTTAGGTTATGTTGGAATTGTTCTTAGGAGCTCTCGAAAAGGGTGATTTTTTTAGGTTTTACTACCCTAATTTTCTTCCTGAAATTCGAAGCATTGGATTGAAGTTAGTTAGATACGAATTTGCACAATTGTTTCTGGAATCAATTAAAGTACGTTCCTTTTTCTTCTTTCTTTTGCGTTCTAATTTAAAGTTTGTATCTTTAATCATGTTTTCCAGGTTCTTATTAGTGATTGTGATTGGAAGAATGATTAGAGGCTAAATAAGTAGTCTTGGAATGGGGGCAGCCCTTATTGTGCAAAAGTGAATAATGTTTTAGGTTATTGTGAGTTGTGTTCATGATTGCAATTTGAATTCCTATATAGTACGCAAACTGTTTGTTGAATTTCTTGAAAGAGTTTAATTCATTATTCTTAATAGGATTCAGGAGACCAACGCAAGTTATATCCTTTATCCAGTGCGATCTTGTAGGCAATTGATTTTCCTGACGTGAAAACTGCTAGAGTTTTAATTGGGATTATTTGATTACACAATCACACAACCTTGGTTTTTGTGGGTCTCTTGGATTTAGCCTCTCTACGAGCAGGGATGCTAGTAGAGGTAAGGCTGCCTACATCTGCATCTCCCCAGACCCCGCGAAAGCAGGACCCACACTGGGAGGTGTTGTCGTAGTTGTCATCGTTATTGTTGTTGTTGTTGTTGTTGTTGTTGTTGTTGTTTTTGTACAATCATATGACCTTGATAATCCTACTTTCATGAGAATAGATAATTAGGAATGTTACAGTCAGTCTATTGACATTTGAAAGAAGGCTTAGATGCGCTTTAATTTGTAATCCCTTCCACTTCAACTGTTTTCATAGGCATGGTTTGCATGACCTAATTGTGATTCACCTAGTATAATAGTGTGGTAAACCCCAATCTAGGACCCTTTTTATCATTGAATTAGATAGCTCATCAATTTCAGTAGAATAGTATTGCTATTTAGAAATCATTCAACACCATTGAACTTTTTCCTAAATTGAGTGCTATAAGTCAAATCTGATGATTGGAATTAATTTCTTGTGGACACGACCAGTACTAGCCGTTGCTAGCTATAGTTGGCATCGTACACTTGTGGTAACATTTTAAGACAACACCTCGTAAGATGAGTAAAGATATTAATCAGATTAATATACAAGTCGTGGCTCAAATATCATCTCAACATGCTTTGGTTTAATCTACAAGTGTAGCTCATTGCTCTTTTGTAGGCTTTCTTCAAGTATGCTCTATGGCTTTTATAACATTATTCAAAAGATGTCGCCATTGGTAAATTGATTGATCAAATTGCCTTAGATATGAAACAACCTTCTTGGCTTGATACTCAATTTGATAGTTAAACTAGTCGTTATGATCAAATCTCATAAGTGAGGAGGTTGTAATCTAGTAGATTTGGTTTGGATTTTCAAAGTCTTTACATCTCGTTCCAAAGCCTTGAGGCTATACTTATGGCTGTCAAATAGGTCAGGTCAAGTTAAATTGTGTTCGTGTCAAACTTAAATGGGTTGAGAAATCTTCGACCTGAACCTAACCCGTTTATTAAAAGGGTTGAAAATATTGACCTGTACCTATTTATTTTTTAAACAGGTACATAAAATTTACCCATTAATTCGCTTAATATAAACGGATCAGGTTCAAGTTATCCCGTTAACCGTTTACTAGCTTAATACTTTGACTAAAATATGATTACTGAACATTATAAATCAACTTTTTAACTTTAATATAGCATCATAATGCAACAATTGTCTGTGATTCACAAGAACCACAATCATAAAACAAATATCAATTTGATTAAACCCCACATTTTTGCAATTCTTCCCAAAAAGTACGTGGTAATTGGGTAAACAGATCAACTTATTTAATCCATTTAATTAAACGGGTTAAATAGATTTGTTTGGTGTCAAAATTTTTAAACTGAACCTAACTCAATTAATTAAATGGGTTAAATATGTCAACTCATTTAATTAAACGGGTTGAAAAATCTTTACCCAAATCCACTATAATTTTGTGTTCGGTTCATATCAGTAATCGTATCAGGTTAAGTTTTTATAGCCACAGCTATACTCAACTTGAGGCAATCATATCTGCATCGAAAATCAGTCACCGAAGGTAATGATAATTTCTGGGATATCACCACATGCTTAGTTATTTTCATTTTGATGAAAATAGATTATCAAATTCAAACTTTAAATTCAAATACTATGCCATATCATCAAGATTTTACCTTGGAATAATATATAAATAAACAATCAAGATAATAATCCATATCAATAATAATCAAGGAATGTCTTATGAGATTTCTTTCGATAATTTTACTATCCAATATTAATCCATGAAATAAAATTTTCAGCTCATGTATCCACGATAAAAATTGCCCTAGTTTAATTTATGCTCAAATTAATATGTCAGTAGATATATCTCATAATCTTCAAGATATTATTCCACCATATAATCAATCAAGAATCTTGCAAATCTTTTCACATCATAATCTAAACAGATTTAGTACAATTAAAATTACGTTCAATTCGGTTGTTATATCATACAACCGGTTGTATAGATGCAATTATACAACCGGATTTTAGCTCACTAAAAATACCATACAGCTCACTAAAGTATGCTGTTGTGCACCCAATTTATCTCACTAAAAATAACGTATAGTTCACTAAAATATTTTAGTAAGCTGAGACACGGTTTTAGTGAGCTAATACATACTTTTAGTGAATAGACAGACCGAAACTAATGCATCTTATGTACCCAAATTTCACATAGTAAAAATACTATATAACTTATTAAAATGTGCTATTGTATTAAAAAAAATGTTGTTGTCATCTAAAGCTCACTAAACTATATTATAGTTGTCTATATTTTTTTAGTGAGTTATGATATTTATTTATTGAGCTGTTATATCATAAAATCGGTTGTACAGAAGCTATTGCACAATCAAATTTTAACTCACTAAAAATGATGTATAACTCACTACAATATTTTAGAGAATTGAGACACTGTTTTAGTGAGCTAATACATATTTTTAGTGAGCAGATATATCAAAACCAATGCATCTTATGTACCCCAGGTTTTACTCAATAAAAATACTATATAATTTATTAAAATGTACTACAACAACAACAACAACAAACTCCCATGTGGGTCCCGCTTTCGCGGGGTCTGGGGAGATCCAGCTGTAGGCAACCTTACCTCTACCGGTATTCCTATGTACTATTATACTAAAAAATGTTATTGTGCATATGAAACTCACTAAACTATATTCTAGTTGTCTATATTTTTTAAGTGAGCTATAACATATACTTAGTGCACTATGATATATATTTAGTGAGTTGGACTATATTTAACGAATTCATTACATTTGTATTATACACACAAAATATAATGCAAACACCCTTATGTCATAGTAAAAAATGATTGAGCTGCAATATAACCCAATAACTTGATAATATTATTTGCTAGCTATCTGTACTACTCTTTTTAGTGAGCTATGTTATTTATTTTGTGAGCTATGTCAGACATTTAATCAGCTATAAAATGTATTTTGTCACCAATATGATTTAGTATGAAATATTAATTATTCATAATAAAAAATGAGTGAACAAATGATATAGTACACAATTTTAATTAGCACATATACTTTTTTATTCATATTCTAAGGTATGACATATTCACCTTTTAGTGAGGTATGACTTATATTTAGTGAGTTATGACATATTTTTAGTAAGTTGGATTATATTTGTATTATGCTAACTAAATATGTATAATATGAATGCGCTTATGTCATAATAAAAGATAATATAAATATTTATTACTAACATGTATTGCTCATCAAATATATTATATAGCTCATTAACATATGTGGTATTGCTCACTAATGTTGTATACATACATATAAAAATTTGTAGTGAATTTTTTTTCATATTTTTGTTTATTTTTATAATAAATCTGTATACTTCTATCGAGTGAAAATACGGATAATAAATATACAAATTTTCAATTAATATTTATCTTAAAAATTAGGATTTTTATACAAAAATAGTGAATGTAGATCCATAATGTAAATATACGTGTATGCCTTAATATTTGAATGGAAGAATTTTAAAAAAAGGTGTGTGCATTTGGGGGTGGGGAGCACGTACAGTGTGCCATTCACAAATAAGTGAATTAAATAATAAATATTTGCTCATTGGTCTTTTTCACATTTGCTTATAGAAAAGAAAAGAAGAAAGAAGAAAGAAGATAAAATAGATTATAAAATTATGGGACAATAAACTACGAAATAGAAAATAAGACAAAAAGGAAGAAAGATTTTTTTTTTAACAAATGTAAACTCTTTTAATGTGTAAAAAAAATAGAGAATGAAAAGGACGAACATATTATATCAAACTTCCGAGTAAATAATGTGTAAAAAAAAGGTGGAAAAAATCTTTATATAATAAATGCTAGGATAGGTAATGTGCTGAGATTTCAGAATCCCATGTTTGCTGCTATCCCGTATGCTCCCGCCCAAACAGCAAAAACACTGTTCCTTTTTTTAAAAAAAAATTAGCGGTTACACTGAAAATGGGGAGTGGGAAGCTAATATCCACAAATAAGGGCTCACGGTTACACCCACCAACACATCTACAAACAGCAAAATTGAAAACCTTAATCAGAAAACCACCCACACTGCAACATTTTGCATTCGGAAATTCTCTGCTCATCAACCGGCTTTGCAATTTGTTTTGTCACTCAACCAAACTATCTTTGCATTAGCGATTTTGTCTGTGAAAACAGATTGGGATTGACTGATTGAAATCAAGGTATATCAGAAGGTAACACCGCAACAAGTTTAAACATCACCGTTTCTGAAATGATGAACCTGCTAGCATTCTCATTTGTGACTACCGGCATTCTAATTTGTGAGTGTTTATATGACAGACTGGAATCAACGTATGCAAGTTTGGGGAAAACCAGGGCATATCAGAAGGTAACACCGCAACAGGTTTAAACATCACCGTTTTTGAAATGATGAATCTGCCAGCATTCTCATTTGTGACTACCGGCATTCTAATTTGTGAGTGACTATATGACAGACTGGAATCAACGTATGCAAGTTTGGGGAAAACCAGGTACTACCATTTCACTTATATATCAATTGCATTCAACGTTTAAACACAAATTCTACACTTATGGTCATTACTGTTTCCCTTTTCAAAACCGTTTTGAGCAATAAACGCACGTTGAGGGAACTTTGGACAAGACCGCAATCACTTTACTGTGAAGAGGTATGACAACGCCCCCCCCCCCAACCGAACTAGATTTTTACCGCATATTATACACTCATTGTGGTATGAATTGATGGTGCAGACTATGGGGACAACACAGACACCCCCTTTCGCATGTTGCATAACAAATCACAACATCAAGAGACACTGAAATTGGTCCAACTTCAGGTATGTTCAACCTTCCATGCCTCCACAAACCATGTGTGTTCCAATAAATAAGTAGGACATCATATGTAAAATTATACATGAATGTGCATACATATACACACATAAATATATATACATATATATATATATATATATATATATATATATATAAAGATATGTACACATAAACATGCAAACACATATACATATACATATATATATACACACACATGTGTGTACATATATATATATATATATATATGCACACGCACACACACACACACACACACACACACAATAATATATGCACATCCCTCAGAGTACAGATATATATTCCTTAAATCAGGGCTACCAAACACTAGATTTCCATATATTAATATGTTGGGTTAGAAACATTTCTCTACCATCACATCCGCAATAGAGGGGTGGCGCGTGCTCAACATGCGCCGCCGATGAAGGAGCCTACTCACTGCCTTCTTCCTCATTCGTCCTCCCAAACCTCCGAACCCAACCCATTCCAGAAAGTACAACACTAGGGCAACGAATGCACATACACCAACGCGCCTCCACCTTAGTACGGCGTTGGCTGCATGGGAGGCACCGCTTCGTGGTGTTTTATTTCCTAGGGGGATATGCAAAGGTGGTGGACATCCGGGTTACATCACTTGGTCACAGAGATATCACATACATGGGAGCTTTAAATAAGTGTCATAACCAAATCAGAATCATGCATAACAAGATATATTGAGCCACTCTATCACAAATTACATATTACTAACACATGCACATACATCCATACATATATACCCCAGCCAATCATACTTGATGCGTTCATGATGTAAACATATTCTTACTTTCGCCCCATTGATTGTTAATGCAGACTACGTGTTCGGTAACACAAACGCTCAGATTTGTGTGCTGAGGTCAAATTTACAAGCTTAAGGTTACACTCAAATTGGTTGTTCCCATTTCCAGGTATGTAATGCATTCCCCCCTCCTCACAAAACCATATGTGTACACAAATAATTTTCCAAAAACCGCCTACTATTCAGAGAGAATGCATACAAAGAATGCAGTCATCAAGATTTTATACTGATCTGACAAAACCAAAGAGAGATGACTTGATATCACCCACATAAGAAACCCACAAAAAATGATCTGATAGGCTCAGGAGGGTGATGTACTGTTGATCATGAACACCACCCAATCCCATGTGACTTAATTGAATAAGATCATCGAAACAGAATGCAGTCCCATAAGTTTATTTCACAAGGCCATCATATCCTTACCGCACAAAAATTAAAAACCAGGTACACATATTAGCAAATGAATTCAATAAAAAGCATAAATTTTATACCAAATTACCATCTACGTAATCAGAAATGCCAAAATAATATTTATACCCCAATTAGAATCTCTTAGAAGTCCTGCAAGCTATATGTTTATACACATATGAATGACACCAATCATGAACCACAACACTGCAAGCAAAATGCAGCTAGCAAAGTTGAAGGTAACTAAATAATTGACCCAAATAAGTGATAAGGTCAATTCATTTGAACCACAACAAAATAAAAAGTGGGTCGGTCACTATGAATGGAAGAAGTAGTTCTTAACTAACATCACTATACCGTAAAATGCTTAACTAACCCATATTTTATTTTTCTTCCAGCTTAGGTATGAACTCTTAGGTTGGACTAATGAATTTAGTCCAACGAAATCAATCATAGAATACTATTTAAGCATGTTTAGCATAAGAACATTAGATTATATATATATATATATATATATATATATATATATATATATATATAT
>JACYFF010010365.1:90345076-90371732 GCA_017589665.1 Selenicereus undatus | reverse complement strand
GAAATGAAAGAAGGATTTACCTATGTTTTGGCGTGGATTCCTAAAAAGGGAATGGATCCATCATCTTCGTTTGCAACAACACGATGAAAACTGCAACAAAAAAATTCCAGATTGAATGCTAGGCGGTGATTATTGTTCAAGCGTCGGCATATTGAACGGTATGACGTGGTAGCACACCGTAGTCGCTTGCTTTCGAGGGAGGCACGCCAAGTGAGGTCGACGTTAATGCGTTTGGAACACATGGAATCAACACATCTTGAATAGCAGGGTCAACAACAAAATCTCGTCTCAATGCATAGCATGGACACCCTTGGTAATGTTGGCTTTCACTTATCTAATCTAGTGCCCTTCTTGAGGCGCTAATCATTACCATACACTTAATACTTCATTCTCACTATATTAAGTTTTATGCCCAACATCAGATGAAGGAGGTGATCGTGATGAATCTCTCCGATCCAACACTGCTCATTCTATAGGACATATGCCCACAGAACACATGACTATCTCATCCACCATGACGGGTAATCTCATGAAACTGTCTTACGCATATGTACCTCAGTCTCACATGAGTTACATATTGACCCTGCTAATACCATTGCAGATCGGACACGTTCCCGTCCGAGACAGTCATTCTCAAATCGATGGGACTTTGGAATGCGAACGGCGACATGTCCAAATTGCAGATCTGTTATGTGGATTGAGGAAAGGGTTAGAAACAGTAGTATCACAAATCCCAGATTCAATTTGTGTTGCCAAAATGGACAAGTTAGTCTTCCCTTACTTCCACCAACACCTCAATTCCTTGAATCATTGTTGCCAAACCGACATTTCCTAGACAGTATTAGAGTCTATAACTCTATGTTCTCATTTACTTCAATGGGGGAAAGAATTGATAACAGTGTCAATGATGGTAGAAGCCCATATGTTTTCTGGATAAATGGTAGCAACCACCACAAAATTGGGTCCTTGCTCTCTCGATCTGGATTACATCCAGCATTTGCACAGTTGTACATTTACGACACTAGCAATGAAGTGTCAAACCGAGTGACTACGCTTAGGGCATCTGGTCGTTCTGCCGTTAGATTTGACATTGTGGAAGGGTTGCAACAAATGTTGGATTCGGTTAATCCTTATGTCGCTGTGTTCAGAAGAGCCAGAGACATGTTAAGTGACCATAGCGAGGTTCCTGATTTACGAATTCGAATAATCCAGGTTAGAGAAGGTCGACAATATATTAGACCCACTGCAGAAGAAGTCGCGGGACTAATAGTTGGGGATGGAACTGAACACTTTGGACCACGAGATGTCATACTCCAAACAAGGGATGGAATCTTACAGAGGATAGATGAACATCACCTATCCTACATGCCCTTGTACTATCCTCTTTTGTTTCCGTACGACACTGATGGATGGAGTGCAGACATCCCACGAATGGCTAACTCCAGTACCTCAGGGTCAACGGTATCACTGAGGGAATTTTATGCATTCCGCATCCAGGACCGACTTGGTGAATCCGTGGTTATTAAACAGAGTTGTCAATTGGGCCAACAATTCTACATAGATGTATGGCTGCCATTGAGCAATATAGGCTAACATGGTTCGAAAACCACCAAGTTCACCTGTGGACTGAATTGTACAGTGGCATTCAAGATGCACTTAACGCAGGTGACGTCAACGCAGAATCAACAGGGAGGAGATATATTCTACCATCTTCTTTCACGGGAGGGCCACGTTATATGATGCAACATTATCATGATGCAATTGCAATTTGTCGCGCGCTGGGGCCTCCTGATTTCTTTGTCACATTCACATGTAATCCAAGTTGGCCTGAAATCACTGCTAAGCTATTACCTGGTCAACGGTCAAAGGACAAACCCGATCTACTAGCTCGAGTGTTCAGAATTAAGTTACGACAACTGCTCGATGATTTTAAAACCCAAAAAATCTTCGGGACAGTCATTGCTGGTGAGTTCCTGGCATTGTCAAACACAGTATTTTACCTTATAAATACTTTCATTGTACTAATTACCTCCACTTTATATTTTGCAGAAGTATATGTTGTTGAATTTCAGAAGCGTGGCCTTCCCCATGCTCATATTCTCTTAACAGTGGCACCGGAAGATAAGCCCACATGCCCAGAAGATGTTGATAGGCTAATCAGTGTAGAAATCCCTAATCAACTACGTACCCTCTAGCGTATGACACTATCACACGATTCATGATACATGGCCCATGTGTTTCATGTTTGGTTGACGGAACATGCTCAAAACATTACCCAAAAAGATTTTGTGATCAAACCACATTTGATGAGCATGGATTCGCTGAATACCGTCGGCGGCGCACTCCCCAGCAAGTGGTCATGAATGGACGAGAGATTGATAACCAATGGGTGGCCCCATACAATAGAGAACTATGCGTAAAATATGATGCTCACATCAATGTCGAGCGCATTGTTGTCCGTACTGTGATCAAGCACCTGTATAAGTATGTACATAAGGCACATGATCGTGCTACTATTGTCATTGAGGATAATACGACACATCGTGACAATGAGCAATCTCGGCCATGTAGAGAAGGGAATGAAATTCGGGAATATTTGGATTGTCATTACATATTTGTCGTTGAGTCATGCTGGCGGATTTTTGAGTTCAGCTTGCAGCATCAATACCCTTCTATGCAAAAACTTCAATACCATTTGTCGGGAGAACAATTCGTCATGTTCAATGACAATGATGACCTCATTAGCATTGTTAATGAGCCAGAAGTGCATAAAGCAATGTTAACAATGTGGTTTGATGCAAATAAGAAGTACCCACATGCTCGACAGTCCACGTATCTGAACTTCCCTGCGCAATGGGTATGGAATTATTCTTCTAAAAGTTGGACGATCCGTCAAAAAGGTTATTCAATTGGTCAACTTCCGTTTGCACATCCAAATTGTGATGAACGATACTATTTGAGATTGCTTCTTACAAAGATGTGTGGAGCAACTTCTTTTGAGGATATTTGTACCATACATGGTGTCCTACATCCAACATTTAAGTCAGCATGCATGGCATTGGGTTTGCTTGATGACGATGGTGAATGGCATGCCGCCTTAACTGAAGCATCAACATGGGCTTCAGGTGTGCAACTACGAAATATGTTTTGCTCTATGTTGATGTTCTCTGAGATTGCTGACCCGGTAAAGTTGTGGGACACACATTGGGTTCATATAACAGATGACCTATTACATACCATACGACGCCAGACAAGAATGCCGGATATGGATTTACCCTGTACCGAGATCCAGAATCTTGGACTACTTGAGATTGAACGTATCTTGAACAGAAACGGACGATCACTACGTAATTTCCCTCCAATGCCACTCCCTTCCATTGATGTTGCAGTCTATGCAACTAATCGGCTTATTATTGACGAACTTGATTATGATAGAACTATGGAAGCATCAAGATTCAAACGTTTGGTAAGGGGGTTGAACTCAGATCAGTATCATGCGTACAGATTAGTACTTGATACTCATAACAAAGGTGAAGGGGGGTTGTTTTTCATATATGGTAGTGGGGGCACGGGAAAGACATATCTATGGAATACCTTAATCTCCAAGTTCCTATCTGAAAAGCATATTGTTCTTGTCGTGGCATCGTCGGGAATTGCTTCATTACTCCTACCCGGAGGGAAAACAGCCCACTCGGTATTTAAAATACCCTTACAACCTGATGAGACATCCGTTTGTTACTTTGATAAGAGGTTTGAGCGTGCGGATCTCATCCGTGAGACAAGGTTGATTGTATGGGATGAAGCACCAATGATGAATCGCTTGGCGTTTGAAGCCGTTCATCGTCACCTCAAGGACATATGTGATAATCAAAATGCTTTTGGCGGGAAACTAGTCCTTCTTGGGGGAGATTTCAGACATATACTTCCTGTGATTACACACGAAAGTCGTGAATCAATCGTTGCAGCTATAATCCATCGAGCAACATTCTGGAATGAATGCAGTGTCGTGCACTTGCGTATAAACATGCGGCTGCAACGAATTGATGAACCTAACGAGACCGTGCCCAATGTCGAAGAATTTGCTCGATGGATATTAGAAGTTGGAGATGGTCAAGTGCAAGGAATTGCTATTTCAGATGACGGCGAGCCTAATTGGATTAGGATACCGGAAGAATTCCTAATACTTAATGAAAACAACGGTCTGCATAATTTGATCGCATCAATTTATCCTGATTTTGATACTAACTATGCAGATTGGTCATATCTTCGTGAACGAGGGATTCTTGCACCAACGAATGATGATGTCGATGAAATAAACACAATCATGTTATCCATGCTTCCTAGAGATATGAAAAGCTATTTGAGTTGTGACACTATTTCAAACGCCAACGAGTGTGGTCCTTTCGGTGATATGGAACTCCCCGAATTATTGCATTCCTTTAAGATTTCTGGGTTGCCAAATCATTGTTTAGATCTTAAAGTCGGTGCGCCAGTTATATTATTGAGAAATTTGAATCAGTCAATAGGGTTGTGCAATGGTACTCGATTAATTATCAGTAAGCTGGGTGATAGAGTGATTGAGGGCAAAGTAATAACTGGCTCAAAAGTTGGGGAGACTGTTCTAATACCCAGAATTGATTTAACACCATCCAATCTTCAAGATCTACAAATCAGAAGAAGGCAGTTCCCTCTAAAATTGGTGTTTGCAATGACAATCAACAAAAGTCAAGGGCAAACTTTGAATAGGGTTGGCATATACCTTCCAAGGCCCGTGTTTAGCCATGGTCAACTTTATATTACACTGTCACGTGTTTCATCCCCTTCTGGATTAAAAGTACTGCTCCGTAATAAGAGGGGAGTTCTAGTAGACGTTACAAAAAATGTTGTCTATAGGGATGTATTGAACAATTTGTAGCTTATAATTATATCGTACAGTTTATTCATTTTGCCTATTACATTCTGTCTGTTTGATTATCATATTTTCAATTATAACATTCTGTTGTTATGTACAGCAATATACCTCACTGGATAAATACTTTGTGGTAATTTCTTTATTACCATATCATACTATATACTTTTAATTTTTTAAAGATTACAGACATGACATCTTCAGCACCTACATTCATGCCTATCGCCATCAACCCGTGTAATAGATCTGTAACATTGATAGTTCGCCTCATGCGAGCATTGTCCGTCCAAGTCTATGGGGAACGGACAGTATGGAAAGTTATATTTATGGACTACCAGGTATTGGATTAGTGTGTTCAATAAAGTCATCATCGTATACATGTATAATGCTTACGTATGCATTTCATTTTTTTATAGTGTGATGAGATATTCGGCATCATAGAAGGCAATGCTGATATTACTCGATAGAGTTCCATACTCAGTGCTGGCAAGGTTTATCACATATCCGGACTCTCGGTTGATGCTGCTACAGATGGCGAACGGAATGTGGTGACCAACCTTTACAAATTGGTTTTCACGCCACGAACATCACTTCTTGGTGTCATTGAAGAATGTCAGGATATTCCCTACCAACATCGACCTCCTTTCCTATCATTCATCGATATCCCTCGACGTCTTCGGACACTGGATAATGTTGTTGGTAAGTATTGTTCACACAATCAAGTTTACTATCTAAATTTATGCATGCATTTCTTTTGTATTCTTTACAGTGTTCTCATTCCTTATTGTTTTATAGACATTATAGGGATGGTAGTAGCTATATATCATTTGGAGAGGACCAGAGATAGAGGCATTGCACGGCGGGAATTATTACTCTGTGACATGCAATACGTATTGTTTTTAGATAAAGATGTGTTCATATTGATTATTATATTTCAATTATATAAAGATTAGTATATATGACACCTTTGTGCAAGATGCATCCATTGAGACTGACTTTATGGGGAGATTTTGCGGAAGTTGAGGGCACCTATATTCAGCAACATTTGACTAATGAGAATATACTTCTTGCTTCAAGAGTGCACATTAGACATTATGAAGGTAGCTTTACGTCCACAAAACTCACTAATTTCCATTATTCTGATTGTATATTTGAGTAATTTGTTTTCACTATTGCAATACAATTGTAGGAGTATCAGTTTCGACTTTGCCCGTTGGTAGATTGCTGATAAACCCAGATATTGAAGCAAGAGAAGACTTTGAAGGATGGTACACACAACATGTAACATTAATTTAGGTTTTCTAATTCCACACAACTTATATACATCTAACCTCACACGTGTTACTTTCTATATATGTATTAGGTACTCTGTCACTTCAGGTGTGATGAAACATTTCGATTTCATGCGTCTGAGAACATTACGCATGTGCTATCTAGAGAAACTGTTTGTAGCTAGACGGATTAGATTATATGAATATGCTTATGCGCCAAATGTAAGCTAAACTTTTATTCATCAAATGTTCCTTATGCTCACATACATTTACTCAGTATCACATAATTTTCATATTTTATATGTCTGCAGGTTAGATATTTTCGGATTTTTGCATATATTGCTGAAATCCATCCGCTGCATTACGACGCTTGCACTAATTGCAACAAAAGTGTCAACACTTATGTATTCGCGCTTAATGTACCGTACTACACATGCCGATCCCCGAGTTTGACTCGGAACAGGTTTGCATATATGATTCCCCATTGTTTTCATAGTGTGTTGTGTTTTCCCAAATTTATGTTTGCGTTAGTGTAACTATCCCTTTCTATTTCAAAAATATAGGTTCATATTCAGAGTTGTGTTACAAGATGTTACTGGTTGTAGAGAATTCACTATTCTTCATGATGATTCTCGAATTCTTTTACATACGACCGCCACACAGTTGGATATGTATGCAGCGCAGGTATTCTTATTGTTGCTGATTATCATGTTCACCGAAATTATTGTTCCACCGTTGCTTAACCTGTGTGACTATTGTTCACAGCCATATGATCATTTATCGCTCTATTCGATTATAGATGATTACATCGGAAAACCTTGGATTTTCATTATAGAGCCTCCACGCCGGCATGAAGTAGAAGCTCCGGTCGCTCTTATTGTGCCAGTCAATTGGGAGGAAGAGGTCCATTACATACGAAGTACTAATGTTAGGTATACCAGGTATATAATGTATATGTATAAAATTCTCTTCCATAAATGATAATCAAATTATCACTAAATCTTGATTTTTGGTTTAGGTACAAGAGACGGAGGTGGATTCTTCATCACTAGCGTCATAACTTAACTTATCATTATCCACTTTAGCATACTTTGTACTATTCATATTCTTTGTTATCATCAAAATTAATGTCTGACTCCTAAACGCAACATTCTTTTTACACAACCTTCTACTTATGTATAATACCCAAGGTGAAGTCGTAAATAATAATTTAAAAAGTTAAGAGACAAAACATAATATTAACGCAGACATGATGGGATATGCCAAGATATTCTAGGCTTTATTCTTCAGTTCACATGTGCACTTTGAGATCTAAAACAAGGCACCGTTTTTTTATCCTCCTGCCCTTTATGGTGTTGATTGAATTTGGAACTTATATGCTTTTCTCTATATGAAGTATGTACGCGATGGTTTTAAATTTTTTGTTTTGTAGTAAAATGTATATGCGAAATAATAAATCATTCAATATTTTATATAATGAATGAAATTTCTTTTATTTTTTAAAAGGATAATAGTTTTCAAATTTAATGTACATTCGGTACATTTATTTTTTAAAATATAATGTATTATTTAGGTAATATTAGTAGTGGTAATAATAATACAATGTATTATAATGTGTTATATAATGTTACAATCATAATCTTTAGGCTTTAGGTTTGGTAATATTAGTAATAGGAGTTTGACAAAATGCATCATTATAATGTTTACAATATAATGAATACAGGTATCTTTTGAATTATGTAAATATCTTCCGCAATCGCATGCGCCAAAAAAAGAGGGGAAAAACCAAAATTATTAATTCACAGTAAGTTAAGATCATACCAACCCTCAATATAATTTGAATACCTTTGTAATGCCATAATCTTTGTTATAGGAATGCATACTCTATGAAAATAATGCCATATATTCTTACTTTCTCAATAAATATCTTTATTATGTGCTGATTATTTATATGATTGGTTTATTTGGATAATATAATGCTATAATCTTTCTTTTTCTAGATAAAAAGTCTTTCTAATATAATGCTTGTTTTTTTTAAAAAAATATAATGCGCAATTTTCGATATAATACATTATTGAAACATAGTAAATCATCTTCTAATGCCTTCTAATAAGTAATAAGGATGGAAAATTTCTTTTTTAAAAATGACAAATTATGTAAGAGTGATATATGTCAAAAGATTAGAAGGCTTTGTTTTATTTTTCTATACCTATGTGATGCACGGAAAAAAATTATGGTTTTCTCATTGCAATAACTATATGTAAAAAGTGTGGTAAATCATATTAGTAATTCATATAATTTATGAATAAATTTTTTGAGCTTCTATACTAACAAAGTACAATAATTTTTCGTTGGTAAATCCCAATTTACCAATTTCAACCAATTTCAATCTATTTCAACCAATTTTAACTAAAAAATTTCAACTTCAATCCACTTTAACCCATTTCAACCCACTTCAATGAAAAAAATACCAACTTCAACGCATCATATAAAAAAATATACCAAGTGTTTCCAACTTCGGTTTACTTCAACCTACTTCAACAAGAAAAAATTCAACTTCAAATCACTTTAACTTACTTCAATCAACTTGAACAAAAAATACCAACTTTAACCCATCATATAAAAAAAATATATTAACTTCTTCCAACTTCAACCCACTTCTATCAAAAAAAAAAAACTTCGACTCATTTGAACTCATCTCAACCAACTTCACCTATTTCCAACCTCATATTTCTCAATGAAAAGAATAGGCTCAAGGTATCTAATATATCTAATATTCTATATTTATAACAATGAAAACCTTTTATTTCTTAATATTTTAATTAAAAATAATAATTTATGTGATTTGGATTTAAGATTGAAAATAGGTTAGCAAAAATCTAAACCGTTTGAAAATTTGAAATGTTGCACATGCTAACTTTAAGAAGTTTTGCTTTACTATACATATATAAGATCTAAATGTCGACTGAAGTGCAAGATAAATAATGCCTCTTTTGATCTAGTGTAATCTTGGTCACATACCATCTTGAACATCTTCGCCCTGGATGCAAGTATTCATCTGCAGGGAAGATTTATGGCCAATACATTGGCAAATGAAGGGATTGGAGGCTATTATAGTGCTACTTCTAACTCGTCATGTTCTAGCAAAGGCAACCACGGCCAACAACAACTTATATCTTTTGGAAGCTCAAAATTCGACGATTATGATGATGCTGGCGCTGATAGAAGGAAGACGAAGAGAAGTGCTAGGGAGCATGCACTTGTTGAGAGAAAACGCCGTCAAAAGCTCTCCCAATTGTTCCTTTCTCTAGCTTCTCATATTCCTGGTCTCCAAAAGGTGCGTACACTTTCAAGCCTAGCTCCTGTACTGCTATACTTTTTAGTTTTTTAGGTCAGCCCTTCATATTTATCCTTACAGGGAGAAAAGAAGGCACGTATTGTTGGAGAAACAACAAGCTACATTAGACAACTTAAACAACGCGTTTTGTTGCTTGAACAACAAGCACTGAAAAGAAGAACACAGGATCAAACCATGGATTCCGCGCAAATTTGCCACATTTTCACAGGCGACGGGAGCTTCTCTTCTGATGGGAACTCCGACGGCATTTCGTCTATGAATGGTGCATTAGATATTGAAGTTCAATTTTCGGATGAGGATGATGACATCCTCGTTGCGGTTCATTGCATAAAGAATGATGATATCGTGCCCAAGTTACTCCTTGAGATGAGGAAGCTCCGTCTAACCCCATCAAATACCTATGTCATGCCGTTTGGGAACTACATGGACATCACTATCATTGCTCAGGTATTCTCACTGTCATTCTTCTGCTTTAAAAAAAATAAAATAAAATTAGGGTTGTTAAATAGGTTAGGTCAGGTCGGATTCGTGTTCGAGTCGAAGTTAAATGGGTTGAAAATCCCCCGATTTGAACTTGACTTGTTTAATAAACGGGTTGAAAAATCCAATCTGAAACCGTTTAACATTTAAACGGATTAACCTGATTTTGACTTGTTTAACTCGTTTAAGTTAAACGGGTCAGAATTATGTACCACTTACCTGTTTAACCCACTTAAATTTCAAACTTTAAATGAACATGTGTGTGGGCCTGAGACTGCAGCTGGACATTTTGTAAACAATACATGATTACATGAATTCTTGGTATACCAACTACTGAACGAACCGGCTTCTGAGGAGATCAGTAAGTCCTAGAGATCAGTAGCGAGGAGATGGAGCGAGGGGAGTGGAGAGGACATGGGGAGATCGGATCAGTAGAGAGAATAAGAGGGGGGCGACTGAAGGTTGAAGCAACTCAAACAAGCTCTAACTCTGTGAGGAAGAGTAGTATTGCGAATGAAGAATTGAAGAAGGCAAGAAGCCTTTTATATCCGGGGATTTCATATGATAGGGTGGACTTTATAGGCTTACGAACAAAAAAAGTGAAAAATATAAAATTTGAACTCCCCACCCCCTAGCCAAAAATCTGAAAATTAAAATTTTAATGGCCCCCAAAAATGTTCAAAAAAACTACACATAATTATATACTGATAGACGGGTTAAACGAGTTACTGTAAATGGGTAAACGGGTTGACCTATTTAACCTGTTTATTTAAACGGGTTAAATAAGTATTTTTTCGTGTCGAAAATTTCAACCTGAACCTAACCCGTTTAATTAAACGGGTTAATCGTGTCAACCCATTTAATTAAACGGGTTGAAAATCTTTACCCAAACCCGCCTAATTTCGTGTTCGGTTCGGATCGGTAATCATGTCGAGTCAGCTTTTTGACAGCCCTAAATAAAAGCAGGCTTTAAGTTTTGCTTTGTTATTTATTTATTGAACTTACTGGTGGTTTAATTATCCCGCGAGCCTCTTAGTTTGGTGTTTCATTTTTGCAGAAGCAAGAAGATGCAATTTCCATGACAAGGGAGGACATGCAGAAGCATCTACAGTGGGCTCTTCAGCAATGCTATATGCGACCAGAAAACTAGAAAATGATGGTGGAAATTTTGATGAAATTAAGGGTTAATTCATTATAGAAATAACCTTACCTTTTTTTAGGAACTAAAAGGCAGATGTTGAAATTAAATCATTTAATTAAACTTTTTTAATTGTATTTGTAAAACAAAGCTTAGCTAATTCCCACCAACCGATTTTGTCGTATTAATTCGTGTGACTGAGTTTGTGCCACTGAGCTTCGGTTTTGTCCACTAATTTTATTATTATTATATGCATCGACTTTCCTCCGTTGTGTACGTTCTGCCCTGTGTTCGAAGACATGCTCTGTTTTTTTTTCCCTGGCCCCGGGGGGGGGGGAGCGTGATGAGATACGGAAGATCATAATACAAAAATAATAATTTCTGACACAAGGAAGATCATAATACAATAATGTTTTATTGGTGGTGCAAATCAAAGGACATGCTATTTATTAGGCACTGAATCACTGCATTCTCGATACTCGAAAATCTCAATTCAGAATAAAATCAGACGACCAAATGCAATTATTAAGTATATGGTAGCCATCCCAACGCCGCTCAACACCATGCAATTAAGGCGGGAAAGAAAGCAAATCCCGGGTGTTCACCAGCGGGCAGGTGGCCAACTACACCAACACTTGCGTCCCAATGAAGCTTCCCAGGGCTGAATATCTATATAAATAATATTTTACAACAAAGGACCTGTTCTTTTTATAGGTAAATTAAAATAGATAAAATAATAAAGTAAGTTAAAATAAATTAAAAAAGGGTAAAATGAATTAAATTTTTTATATGATAAATTAAATTTAGTTAAAATAGTGAAAGTAAGTTGAAGTAGATTAAATTGTATTGAAGTGGGTTGAAGGAGATTGAAGTGGGTTGAAGTGGATTGAGGTTCACAAAATCCTTCTTCTATAAAATATTTTCACAAAATTTTATTTTTGTAGGTCTCTTGAAATTAGCCTCTCTAGGGCAGGATTGCTGGTGGAGATAAGATTTTTTACATCTAAATCTCTTTAGACTCTGTAAAATCGGAATTTACATTAATAATTATCACTGTTGTATCTACGAAAAGAACATGTTCGAAATAAACCCTTTCTCCAATTATCATACGTTGCTTTCAGATAATTTACTTTTGCAAAAGAAAGTTTTCAATCCACATCACTACAGGAATCTAGAATATCATTTTTGATTTTTTTTTTGACCCTCCCAATAATCCAATTTTTATTTTTGCCTTCCAATTTAAAAAAAAAAACAGTATACATTATAGACAATTTTGATATCTTATCTAACTAAAAAGACGGCGAAAGTTGATAATGACAAAAGTAATTTAACTAATTAGTGGTTAGATGTAATCAACATTGCAATGCAAATAAATTTGTAATTGTATTTTCATTACTTTGTTTGGTTGTATGAGAGTATTGCAAGAAAAAACTATATTGTAATCATGATTACCAAAAACTAAGCAATTATTATTACATTGTAAAATTGATTACATTACATCGTTATTGCATTACATGCAGCCAAACATTACATTAAAGTCCATTAGTTTCAGAGTTTAGAAAGTGTTTTGTAATCGCTAACCGCTTCCAAACACTAGTAACCGCTAGTGGTAAACTTTTCTAACCGCTAGTAAACCCTGACTAATCATTATTTACTATCTCTAAACTCTTAGTCATGACCGTTATTGATCGCGGGTAACCGCAAACTACTATTCATAAGCGCTAATAAACGCTAGTAACCACTAGTAAACCACTAATAACTACTAACCCTAATTCTAAGGGCGTGTTCGGTAATAGAGGTTGAAGTAGAGGTTAGTGGTTTGTAGTGATCAAAATATTATGGACCACTACTTAAAGTGTTCGGTAAAGTAATGAATGAGGTAGTGGCTAGATGTTTATGTAGTGTTTTTCAAAACCTAATGAAAGTAGTTTTTAAGAACCTCTACGTAGTGGTTTCATTGTAAATTATAAAATTCTTCTTTTTATTTATTAAAAACCTTTATTTATTATGTTCTTTTTAGTCATTTTATATAAATCTGTTATTTCAACAACTACATTTACCAAACACATTTATTTTAAATCGCTAGTTAAACTGCTAACCACTAACCACTAACCACCAGTGGGTCACAGCTAATCGCTAGTAAACCACTAACAATTAGTAAAATAACTAACCATTACTAAAACAACTAATTTACCGAACACGCCCTAAATGTTGAAATGAATAGATCCTTAGGGTTTTAAAATTTTAGTTAGTACGAGTTTTAGTACTTGGTTTATCTAACATCGTTAAAAATTTAAATGAATATTCTTTTGTTATTTGACAATATTTTTAAAATCCTTATACTCTGGTGTCCTGATACAAATATCGTGATAGAAATATCCCAATCAAGACAAAAAAACGTATAATATAAATTTTCAGAAAAAGTATTGTTAACTTAATTGTACAATTTTCTTTTTTGAAACTACGCGTTATTATTATTATTTTTTATTTTTTCCGACTGAGGAAAACACCAAAGCAAACGAAACAAATAAGGGTTAAGACCAAGGTTTTCCACAACCACAACATTTCTCTGATTTGTTCTTGCTGCCTCTAACGCTTAAGCCTCTGCCGTAACTAAAATTTAAATCACGTTTTTATTTTTCATAAAATCAAAGTCTTAGAAGAGCACCAATTGGATCTTAGTCCAGTGGATAAGACTAAGATTTAGGTACATTATGTATCAGATTGACAGATCAAAAAAGAATCACCAAGAGTTGTATATTAGGAGAAGATAGCACGAGGCGTAGAAGACAATCCACATCAATGCTTCGGTGATCATTCACAAAGCACATTCCTAGTTGGGTGAATCTTATTATTGCTTAATGCATGCATACACAATAGGAAGACCACTTCAAGTAGCCAACTTAATTTGATTACGGCCGTTGGACGGGCCTAATTAGATTAGGCCCGACGGCCACTTAAGTCGTCTAGGGCGACAACCCTAGCTACCCCCTAACCTATATAAAGGGGTTTAAGGGCGTTAGCTTCAGGGGTAAGCAATAGAACACTCCCCTCTCTCTCTCCTCACGGTTACCCTACCATCGCTACCGGGTATTCGGGTTTAGGACGTGGACACCTATAAAGCGACTCTAGTAGCCGCTTGGATTTATTATTATTGAAGAACTGGTATCCTTATTGTGGACTATTTCCGACAGTACAATTCCGCATCCAGGTTAGCCCTGAATTTATTTCCTACAGTGGTATCAGGGCCTAGAACTGTTCGGATTAGTCCCGGTTAATAGATTAACAATCTAAATTGTTAAAGCATGCTCCTTTATATGATTAATTGCCTAATTTCTGTAATTATGCAAATTAATAGCATGCCTCTGTGTTCGCATCCTGAATCCAGAACGAGTTATTTTTCTTTTGTTTTAAATCCAGATTCATGGATGTTCTGTCTCCTATGCCCTAAACTCAATTTTTTTTTTGATATGTTCACCATAAATTGCTCAAGATTATGTATCTGGAATATTAGACAAAATTCATGCTTCCGTGATTAGAGATTGAATTTTTCTGAGTAATTCAATACAAGCATGTTTTAGTCTAAATTTGAATAACAGTCTCGATTAGTTGTTGTTGAGTACTATGCTTGTTAGCGAAAAACCACACAATTTTAATATTTATAAACCCCAAGTGCAAGGTGTATCATTGAGTACTTGGGGTGTCGTCCGCAGGGAGTTGTGTTTTCAACTACCGAGGTTAACTAAAGCGTCTCAATCTAGGCCAGAGAGAGAGTGAAGGGAGAATGACTAAACTACTAAAACAAATAAACGAAAAGGGACTTGGGTTTATGATTTTACCAATGAATGAACCAACTAACCAAGACGAGCCCTAACCTACCCAAACCACACTATGAACAAGAGATGGTCGGTTGCACCATCAAAGACCACCCAAGCCCTCTTTCAAGGGTCATGAGCTAGTCTAATTCGTGTAACCACCTACTTTCGTGGGGTTAGTCGAATTAGACCACAAAACTAGCAACCCCGGACCTAACTCGATTCGGATACTACTTTCGTGTCCCGAACTCGGCTATTCCCTCTCCCACACTAGCTAATTGACCTCACCTCTCAGCATAAGTCAATCGCCCAAAAAATATGGATGAAAATTCTCTCAAGCATTTCATCGAACACTTGGTGGGCGTGAAGGAAAACTCTAGGTTCTAAGCATAGATTAGGTATGGTTAGGCCTAATACAAGATCAATTAGCCATCAAGAGGCTAATCACAACCCAAGTTCACAAATTCTAACAACAAAACATCACAAACACATGAAAACCTAAACTAACAACTAAGAACATAAACTTGAAGAGCAAAACAAAGAGAATGAAATAAAACAATTCTAAACAACTAAATAACATGAATCAACAATGAAAACTAATCATAAAAGCTTAAACAAATCAAACACAAGAATTAAACCAACAAAACATAAACAAGAACAACTATGAAATAAATAGAGAAAGGAGAAGAAAACTTATGAATTGAAGCGAAGAATCTTGAAATCCAAGTACTTGAATCCAAAATTAATCGAATACAATCCTAATCTAATCTCCTCAATGGAGTTTTTATTGGCTAAACATAAACTAAACTATCCTAGAAATCGCCAGAGAGAAGCCCCAGGCGAAACCCGAACCACCCCCTGCAAAAACGCACGAAGGAGGGTTAAATAGAAAAAACCCGACTGAACGACGAACGAGGGGCGAAGGCACGGACGTGCCAAGTGGCACGGTCCCACCGTGCCAAGGTGGCACGGTCGTGCCACGTGGCACGGTGTGGCCGTGCCACATTGCTGGCCGGCTCTGCCGGCTGGCTCCCGTTTTTCCGTCTTTTTGCCTGGTTTGACCCTTTTTCGTCCGTTTTCGCGGTAATTGCTTGGTTCAACTTATTACCTGCAAGAATAGACAAAACAAGTAAAAATCTCAAAGAATACTGAATAAAACAAGAAAAACTCTAAAGATTACGTTATTATACGAGCTAAGATTAGGCGAAAAAGGCATGTAAAAGGCGACAAATTATCGCCTAACAATGCTACCATTGAATACAGAGCATGTTTCTGTAAATCTAATATCACGAATTGGATAAAGATTGATTTTTTTTTTTGGTCGCATTCAGTGGCGTGAATACATGATCAGAATGCCACTAAAATTCGTATAAACTATGTGATGAAGTTCAAATCATGCATAACTCGTGAGCCAATGTATATTAGACATGGACATGTACAAAATATTTCTTTTAAATTCCAAAAAGCATGAATCTTTGTGTTTTCTTTTGGATTATATGTTAATCCAACCCAGAATGATATGCTAGAAACTCAATAACAATTCGTTATGCGATTGTTTTTGTCATAAAAGGGTCTGGAAACCAAGTATTCATGATGTGTTCTAAATCATCAAACCCGAAACCCTAACCCTAGCCTCCCTCTGCTCTGTTCTCGACCTCAACTCTAATAATCAAAAAAAAAGGAAGGGGGTGGAAAACGGTAGTAAGTCAGCCGAATCATACCCATCAGAATCCATCGTGGAGGGGTGGCGCGTGACCGCCACGCGCCCCCGACGAAGGTCGTTTCACGATCTTCTTCCTCCCAGGGCCCCTTCCCATCGCCAATCTATGCAACCTTGAGAAAAAGAAGCAGAAAAACACCGATTCAGGAGGCACGTGAGACCATGCGCCACCGCCTCAGTGGCGCGTTTGGCGCGTGGGCGTCTTCCTCAGGCTCACATTAGGCCGATCTACATCGTAGCACCCTTGGTTCTCGCCAGTTTAGCGTAGATCGAGGCTCAACGGGGTTGGTGGTGGCGGGTTGCATCATCTGGGTATTTTTTGGGACAATCGATAACGGCGGTGGTGGCTGCCGTGGTCACGACGGCCAATCCAGAAGCTTCGTGCTCCCTGCCATGGCGTCGAGAGCTTTCCAGAAACAAAGAACCAGAAATGGGCAGCGAAGAGAGTGGAGAGAGAACTCAAGCAGAGGGACGCAGAAGAGAGAATAGAAGCCTCGGGTTAGGGTTTGAAAAAAAAAAGGGGAGGGGGGTTAGTGAAATAGCTCACTAATAAAAAGCCCCCCCCCGGCTCATTAAGCTTATGTGTTTTTTTTTTGGATCGGTTTTCTTTTGGGCCAGAAATAAGAATGGCCCAAAAGAGGTAATGGAGGGCCGGTTTAGTGGCCCGTTTGTTTTTGGCCCAAATTTTTGTTCTTTGAACCGTTTTTCCTTTTGGGCCGGTTTGCTTCTTGTCACATTTCAATGATATGGGTCAGGCTATTTTTGACTGTTTTGGATCGAATTATTTTTCAGTCATTGCTGATTAATTATTATCATTAGTCATGACATGGTTTTAATTGAATTATAATGATATTCAAGTTGATAAAGTTTCATGCATATTAATTCATTCGTTGAATTAAGGTTTCAAATCAGTTTTAATCCTGAATGTGTGAATTAGTTACAAAACATTAATATGTTTAATGTCGTATATAAATTCGTTTTATATATGTGTCAACTTGAAATTTTCATGCCGAATAACTTGTTATCAAACAATTGGGTTGAAGTCATATGAATTCGTTTCATATATATGATTAGTACGTAAGACGCAAATTTGTTTTACTTGAATTCGATAAATATCTATGTGATATGAGGATCCCCTTAGTCGATAAATGAATATGTTTCATAAGTTATATTATATAAATATGTTTTATATAATACTTAGTTACCTGACTATGTTTCATATTTTAGCAACTTTATGCAAAAAAATAAATAAAATATGAGCAATTATGAATTAGTTAAATGTTCTATTATTCTTGTGGTTACTTCATGCTATTATTTGGATATATAAGATATTTGATTATTTTATGAATTTGTTTCATGAAATTTAAATTTGCAATATTATATGAATGCGTTTTATATAATTTGCGAACTTTATTATGGACTTGTTTCATCCAAATTTTAATATCATATAGATCTGTTCTATGTATGATTAATTGCGATTAATATTTGGATATATTTTATGTTACAAAGTATGTTGCATTCGATGCATGAATAGGTTTCATGTCAACCACCAATTAGTAGTATTATATAAATGCGTATTATATATACGAACTACATAGGTTGTAGTAAACCTTGCTAATTGTTTTAGCATTTGCTCCTTGCCCAAATTAATGAATATGGATTCATTTTCATATTACCTGCTAAATATGTAACTTAGCGGTATCTTATGAATTGGTTTCATAAAATTTAAAATTCATAATATTATAGATGTGTTTATATTTTGCGAGTAACATTTGAATAAGTTTCATATAATTATATAAATGTGTTTTATATATTGCTATTTGGGCATTTTATGAAATTGTTTTGTAACATGTTATTATTCAAATATGTTTGGCAATGTGGATTCATTTTATTATATAGATGCATTTTATATAATAATCTGAACTTCATGGTTGATATGTCATTGATAAAGTTCTAGATGACATATTAGTGGTTATATATAATGAGATAACTTCATATAAATTTGGTTACATAAAGTTTGATATCTTCGTGATATTTCTGGAATATTAATATGTTTAACCGTAATGTTCTCCATAAATTTTGTTTTATGGAAAATTGTGATAAATAAGTTATAAAAACTTCTAATTCATGTTTGTATGAGATGATTATGAGCTTAGTGAAATTTTCGATCATGCAACATGGATAATGGAGTTTTTGATAATTTATTTATTTGAAAATATGCCTAATGTCCACTTTACAGAATATATACCTTTAAGCTATGACAATTAAAATAAGGTTGGTAATTTGTTTACCAATAAGAGAACTTGATAGCGTTGACTATGATACATAATCTTAGAAGATTCAGTTTCTTCTGAATGAATGTGAAATGTTAGGACACTCATTAGGTTATAGGTCTCATAGGATGACAAAGATAGCACTGTTAGTGAACAGTATCTAGAAAACTTAAAAGCATACCAAAAGTGGTTCGAGAATAGATCGATCAAGATATCATACTTTGTCGTATTGCATCAATGTCGATCTAGTGGGGGAATTAAAAGTCATCCCACTGTTGAGTACGCGTGGGATTAGCTTAACATCAGGTTCATCCGGATCCATTCCCTCAAAAGATTCTGGACCTAAGATTGGTATTGCGAAAGGGAAAAAGGATAAGGAAATAAAGAGAAGCATATAGCACGTGTGAGTACTATGATTGTGGAAATTAGACATCTTATGCTTAGGATTGTCCTAAGTCAATTAAGGTACCTCCTTCCACAGCCCCTCCTGGATAATATGTGCGCTCCCAAGCATTTGTTGCTAACTGGGATCCTTAGTGGATTGCAGATACGGAAGCAACCAAGTGCATAGTTCAGGAATGAGTTAATCCTTGTGAACTTTCACCACAACCCGGTGGATTCACGAATTATCGTTTTAGGTAACGACGATGAAAAAGGTGTCCTTGAATTAAAGACGAATCATTCGAGGCCCCTTGAAAGGATTGCGTTGTCTCTTCCCAAACACTCTTTATGCACCTAGGGTGCGATGCTTCGTTGTGTCTTCTGTCCCTAAGGATAGTTTTCTTTAATTTTCATCTAGATGTCTTAGACATCATATGGCATAGTGATTTGTTTGGCCATGTCACACTAAAAGGTGTTTTCAATGGACGAAATAGAACATCTTCCATCCTTGTCTCATTTTTGAATCTGTTTTAGACGTGCTCATTTTGACCATAAGGGTTAAGATAGAGTTAACTAGCCAAAGATGGCCTTTTAAGACCAACTCACTAGGCTTAAGGTGCAAAATGTGAGTTATGTCTAGCTAGTAAAGCAATAGAAAATCCTCTTGTAAGATTTCAAGGGCATCGAATCCCTTAGCATTCATTCACTTTAGAGATTTGCGGGTCCATGAATATGAAAGCATATCATGGAACCATATATATTCATGATATAGGTAAGTGTACCTTCTATCTCACCGTTATTAAGCACTCGATGTGTTCGTATACTTTATAACGGTAGTAAGACTCAATCGGGACGAAGTATTAAAAACTCTTTGAACCAATTGAGATCATGAATATTTTCTTTGTGAAACAAAATCCCGTAATGTTGATTTTCTTAAGGATGAGTTCTCTAGCATTTGGTGAAACTTAAAAGGACCTCAATTTGTATGCGTTACAACAACACCTTCAACCACCTCTCGGTGAGGGGGAGGATTTGATTTCTTACTAAGTCATCGAGGATGGTACACATTCCTTACTTGGTAAGAATGGTGAAGTTTTGTTTGTCAAGGAGAATGAGGTTCATCCTCAATCTTCAAATGTTGAGGAGAGTTATTCCTGAACATGCAGTTAGTCCACATGTTTAGGATCCCACCTCAAATGGATAGTGGGAGTAACTTTCACTCCATACTCAGGGTTCTATACCTTTTAGAGAAAGGGGGAGGAACTCCTGGTCCCATACCTCTTAGAGAAACGGGGAGGGATTTCTCACATCATCAGACAAATAATGAAGGTCCTAGAACCCGAAGGAGTTGGCATGGAAGAATTATTCAACTATCTTTCTACATCGAAGAAGAAATATCTTCATGCACTCCATTGGGAGTTGAGAGATCTACCTCTTATCAAGAGGTGGTAGGTTCACCAAATTACAAAGAGTGACTGGATGCCACAAGGGATGAGATGGACTCACTGACAAGGTTTAAGAACCCCTTGGAACTCCACCCCGATGTAAGTCTTCAAGATAAAACACCGGGCGGATAGTTCAATTGATAAGTTCAGGCTCGAATATCCCTAGCCCTGGTTGCCCATTCGGACTGAGTTGTTCGAAATGGAGTAAAGATTGTTTTTCTCAATGGTGATTTTGAGAAAGAGATTTATATGGACTAACCCATTGATTTTGTATCAAAGGGATAAAAGGATAATGCGTGTCATTCTAAAAGGTCCATATGTAATCTTAAGCAATCTTCCGGTTCTTGGTACTCTAGATTCCATAAAGCCATATTGGCTTATCTATGGTTTCAGAAGGCCATTGTATATGTTAGAAGATCAACATGGGGATTGCGTTCCTCACGTTGATGACATACTGATGACTAGGAACAACTTGGAGATGATTAAAGCTACTTAAAGGTAGTTATTCCATGTTTTTTGAAACAAAGGACACGGGTGAATCCAGGTATGTCCTGGGAGTGGAAATAATCCAAAGCCATCCCAAGAAGCATGCATCAAAATGTCTTGGAATGATTTTGGGTTTACAATCCCTAGCCCGTAGATACTCCAGTTGAGAAGGGTCCAACCTTTGAGTCTTGCTTAATGTTCTAAAACAGATGACAAAATAGAGATAATGAACAAAAGTCCCTAACCTCAGTATCATAGTAAGCTTATTGTAAGCCATGTTATGTACATGACCCGACATTACTTTGCGGTTAGTTTGATAGGTCGTTATCAAAGTAACCCAAGACTTCCTGATTGACAAGTCATCAGGAGAATTAAATGCTACCTTCGTGGTATTGATAACTCAGCATTTTGCTATCAAGAAGCAAGCCTCAAGTTGAGAGGATGCTCAAATTTTGATTGGGGTGGTAACTTGGACAAGTTTAAGTTAACCTCAGGGCATGTCTTCACCCTGAGTGAGAGATCCATGTCATGGTGCAGCGAAGAAGCACAGCTGCGCAACAATGTTGGCTATGGAGGTAGATTGTGTATCTTATACCATAGAGACAAAAAGAATTGTCATTGGGTATACATATGTATACTAACAAGGTGATTATGTTCCCTTAACCAAACCCATTCCTAGTGAAGTGTCCAAAACTCATTGGTTGAATCTTGGATTTCATAAGGTTTGGTACATAGACATATTTTGTTACGTGATGGACACGTTTCTTCTATGAGCATGACGCTCATTGTTGTATGTTAGGCATATTGAAATGTCATAGACTTCTAATTGGCCTAGTCACACAGTCAATCGCCCTGACGCTTCAGTAGCGGGCAGGATGAGACGTAATCATATTAGCATTAGGTGTGTAATATTGATTACTCACACTGGAAGTGTGTGAGTGGAATGAATATAGTCACCTTAGTAAGACTAAGATGAGACTCAAGGGAGTCGAGTATGAAATAAGTTTTCATATAGAAGCCTTAAAAGTCGAATCTTGAGTGTCAAGACCAATATTCAGTATGTTGATCTAGTGGCTCAGGTTAGATTTTTGAGTGAAAATCTAGACTGACGATTCGCACGGCATAAAGAGTGACGAACCCAGCTAAGTGGGAGCAATGCCGTGACACGCATCTCATACTATGTGTGCTTGTAAGACGACCCATATGTGGGGTGACGATTGAATTCCCTTTCACTTGTCACTGTGTGGCCCTATGGACGATGACCCTTTGACTTAAAGTTATGATATTAAGTCAAAGCTTAATGATGCTACTTTAATGTGATTCTCAAGAGCCACGATGTATACGGTTCAGCGAGAACACATTAGGAAAGCAATTAAGCTAAGATGAGATTTCATGAGTGTTCAAGGAAAATTTATCCACCATCACCATATCAGCCCGAACGATTATGTTGAGAACATAATCATATGATATATCAGGCATAAGGGACTAAAGATGCCACTGGTGATGTCTTGGGATATTTTTGGGGCATCGCATTTCGTGAAAGTGCTATGTTAGTTGGATGGTAACTTAATATAACACTACTTGTTATTTTTGATAGCACGTTCTATTCCTGGTATGAAGCGTAAGGAGTTGTGATACGTAGAGAATACGTGTTTTACGGCCTAAGTGGCCGAGTGGGAGCTGTTGGACGGGCCTAATTAGATTAGGTCCGACGGCCACTTAAGTCGCCTAGGGGGACAACCCTAGCTACCCTCTAACCTATATAAAGGGATTTAAGGGGGTTAGTCTCAGGGGTAAGCAATAGAACACTCTCCTCTCTCTCTCCTCACGGTTACCCTACCATCGCTACCGGGTATTCGGGTTTAGGACGTGGACACCTATAAAGCGACTCTAGTAGCCGCTTGGATTTATTATTATTGAAGAATTGGTATTCTTATTGTGGACTATTACCGATAGTACAATTCTGCATCCAGGTTAGTCCTGAATTTATTTCCTACAACGGCAATTGCATCTGTCTCCAATTAATTATCTCTCCAGGTTTTGCAAAGTTGATGACGCAATTGTCTAGCCTTGGGTCAATTAATGGTAGAAAGCGAGGATTAGTTCGTTTGAGGAATTCCAATCATGCGAACATGCGATATTGCCATGATAGAAAAAATGGTTTATTTTTAAAGGTTTTCAGTTCCTGGATAGAGACAGAGATGAGAGGGGCAAAAATGGCAAAAAAATTCACCTATGTATGTTTTGTCTTTCTTTTTTTTTTTGTCATGCGTGACCAGTTGTTGTTTAAGAGGCTAAAATTAAAATAAATTGAGATTAATCAGGAGAGAGAAGACTAGAAGAGGAAGCAACATTGTTGACACTTTTGACGACCCTCACAAAAACTATTACCTAAAATATTAGCAACTAAAAATTAATACCCTATATAGCTAAACCATTCAATAGTTCAATTACTCTAATGCCAAAGGCATTATTATGGGCATTTTTTTAATATTATTATTTGGAAAAGACCTGTAGAAAATATGATGCCAAAAATAAGGTTTCTAGTATTGTATTATAAAAACACAGTAATAAACTAGCACTAGAAATTTAGTACAGTGGACAAGATATGCAGGGTGTTGCTATGAGGTGGCAGTGAAAGGAAAAAAGGAAAATTATTCCTGTGGCTTGGGGTGACATATGCTGTGCAAAAAAGGAAGGGGATCTTAGCATTAGGGACTGCAAACTGTGGAATAAAGCTACTATAGGTAATCATTTATGGTATTTACGCGAAAATTCTAAATGACTTTATCTGTAGGTTCTACGTAAAAAAGGATGATGCGTGGAGTTATAAGTGTGAATCAAACATGAGCTGATACTTGAAAAGGATTATAAAACAGAGATGCCTCTTGCAAAAGTGGCGGAATACTACAATGTTGAAAATTAAGAATGGCATGTGATTAAATATGCTAAATTAGTGTATCTTCTGCTCATAGAGGGCTTCAAATGCCTAGTACGTAATTCCCAAGTATTCTGTATGCCTTTGGTATTTTGAAGAGAAGGATATTGATCAAGGAAAGGTGACAGTCCTGGCCTCCTAATGTAAATACTCAGTGTGGTTTTCGTGAGGGCCAAGAGAACATCGATCACCTCTTTGTTAGGTGTGAATTTGCACAACACATTTTCAGACTTAGAAAGGAAAAACTAATAATATGAAAATACTGTTTGTTATTATTTTGTGTTATCAATATGAATTGGAAGGTAATAATAGTTTGAGATGAATGGGAAAATAGTTTATTATGTACATTTTTTTAAAAATTAAAATGACAACAACAGTAGTATTAAAGTTCGAATCTTTTAATATTTACATTTTAAAAAATTAGAAGGATATATATATATATATATATATATATATATATATATATATATATATATATATGATGGTGTAAATATTTTTTTTTTAAGAGACAAAAACTAAGAAAAAAGATTACATGAACTAATGGCCCGTTTGGTTCACTAAAAGTGGAATGAAATGGCATGAAATTTGAAATCTAAGAGGAATGAAATGGAACTTGATCATTTGATATTGTGTGCTTTGTTTAATTACGGAATGGAATTAAAATTGTTATTTTAAACTTTTTTATATCAATAGAAATTATTTTATCTCTCATATCCTTTTTCCTCCATTCTCACACTCCCCCGCTTCTTTCTCCTCAATTGTGGCCGAGATCCATGCTCCTTCTTTTAAAGAGATTACCTCACCCAATTTGAAAAAATGAAAAGAAAAATCTAAATTAACATGAATCAAAGGGTATGAGGAATAAAAATATTAATAAGATAAGAAGAAAAATTGGAAAAAAAATCTACCGATGCATTAATGTTGATCTCTTCGATAGCATTAAAAAGGAAAATCAAATGAGCCTTCCTCTAACGAAATGGGTACCGATTTTCATATTTTCTATTGGGGTTTAATTCTTGTGGGTACAATTTGCTCGAAGAAATTCGTGGTACTTCTGAAAGCCTTTCATGAATTTAGTAATAGGGCTAGACCTTTGTTGGACCTAATTCAGTAATTGTGTAACTTCTCTCCCTTGCCCACGAGCCCATTGAACTTACATCCCTTAGAGGAAGTATAAGGGGTAGGTGGACTTAGCATTCCCCAAAAAACAAAAGAAAAAAAAAGGAAAAACTAGGTTGCATGTAGAAAGATACTCTCTTGAGCCTTGGCTGCTCACCCTATCTGAAGACAAAGTAATGGGACATACAAGTCAGGAGCGGAGGGAATATTAAAGTTCCAAGACTGTGAATCTACAAGCCCAACATACAACCCCTTCTAAGAAGAAGGAATTGTGCCCTCTTCCAAATTCAAACCCTAGAGGAGGGTTAGGACTGGCCACTAGGCCACACTACTTGGGTGCATTTACATGTCAATTTGTACAACAAGAATCCTTATCAGATTTTACGGCAAAAACGAAAAAGAAAAAGAAGGCAAATCCGTACCAGATTATGAAGCAAGAAGTGTAAGAAGAATCAAAGTCAAACTAGGAGCTCTGACAGAGTTACAACTCATGATGGGAACATAATAACAACTCATAATAATATTATTGGGTGATGATATGTATTTTATACACTTTTAAATATATTGTCTTAACTCAAATTAATATATTTTATGATTTAAAATCATCAAATTTTTAATAATTATAATTTATTATGAGTTATAAAGCTTTAATACTCATCGATTATCTTAACAAGTACAAATTGACATCCTAATCGGATGCCTCATCCATAAAGGCATATCATATGTGTAATCTTATAAATGTGAAAGATTGTACATAAAATGATAATTTCACACAATTTATAGGTTTTGACATTTTTCTTCTTTTCAATCATATTATTTTTTTCAATTTAATATATATAATATACATTTTAAATAAAAATAAAACACTTAAAAAGTATCTTATAGTAGGACATTTTATCATTTTGCAATACAAAGGGCCTGTTTCTTTCGTAGGTAAATTGGGTGGGTCAAAAGGACGAAGCGGGTTGAAGTTGGTTGAGGTGGGTTGAGATAGGTTGAAGTTGGTATTTTTCTTTTAGGTGGGATGAAATAGGTTGAACTAGGTTGAAGTGGGTTGATGTTGGTTGAAGTTGGTTGAAGTTGGTATATTTTTTATGTGGTGGGTTGAAATGGGATAAAATAATGAGAATGTAATTCATAAGTGATAATTTATGAAGTTATCCAAATTTTCTGAGATTTTTGTTCGTTATTTTTTATTTTTTATTTTTTTGATTTTTAATTTAAAATTTTTAGTTTTCAATTTTTAGTTTTTAATTTTTAATTTTCAATTTTTAAATTTTATTAATTTTAAATTTTTTAATTTTAATTTTAATTTTAATTTTT
>JACYFF010010365.1:90325777-90339626 GCA_017589665.1 Selenicereus undatus | reverse complement strand
AAAAAAAAAAATATCAACTTCAACCTACCTTAACCTATTTCAACGTATTTCACTCTTTTACCCACCTAATTTACCTATGAAAACAACAGGCCTTAAATCTGACATGATACTTTACAAATTATTAAAATTATGAAGGGGGTGGGTTGAAGTTGGTTGAAGTAGGTTGAGATAGGTTGAAGTTGGTTGAAGTTGATATTTTTTTTTTAAATGAATTAAAATAAATTAAAATAGGTTGAAATAAGTTGAAGTAAGTTAAAATGAATAAAAATAAATGGATCCACGAAAAGAACACGCCCAAATAATATGACTTTCTTAGTAAACACAAGTTAATGAAACAAATCATTCACTCTCTTCTCTGTGCAGGTGACAGTCTCCACCTCTTTCCCTCTCGCCCATCTGCTTAAGCCGTTCAACGGTGCGATTGGACTCATTTATGCCTAATAAAATAGACGCACCTTGAGGCTTGAGCACTTGATCACTCCATCTTCGTGTGAAAGGGGGAGGGAGAAAGATCGAGGATAACAGAGGAGAGAGAAAATGGAGAATGAGACGCCATTGCTGAGATCAAAAGAAGAAGAAGAAGATGCGCAGCAGCATGTGGGTCTAACAAAAGAGTTCGTTTTTGAGTCAAAGAAGCTATGGCATCTTGCTGGTCCTGCCATTTTCACATCAGTTTGCCAGTACTCTTTGGGCGCCCTGACGCAGACCTTCGCTGGCTTTGTCGGCGACCTGCAGCTCGCTGCCGTCTCAGTCGAGAATTCCGTCATCGCCAACCTCGCATTTGGCGTTATGGTATTTCGAATTTTTCCTCACTCATTGCTTTGACTTGGCCTACTTTTGGGCTGATCTTGGATGAATTCAATTTCTAACTCGCTGCTTCCTTACCCATCTTGACTACTCACTGTTTTTTCCCCGCTTTTGCATCTCGGAATTTTTAAATTTTTTTTGGGGAAAATCACCAAACTTCAGTATAAGGTTTTAAAAAATCATCGAACTTTACAAATCATCAAACTTTAAAACGGATTTAGAAAATCACTAAACTTCAATATTTACCACAAATAATTGCCCAGCTTTATATTATTACTTATATTATATTTCACATCTCATTAATTAAAGAAACTCTAAATTATAATTTTTTTTAGTGGAACAAATCCAAAGTTTTTAAGAGACCCAAAAACGTAGGAAGGCAATTTTTAGAAAGATAACTATCATAATATATAACTTTAGAATTACTTCATGAGTGAAAGAGGAAATTTTTAAATAGGCAATGATAAAATTCACAAACAAGAAAGCAAATTAAAATGGAAAAAATAAGCAAGTTCTTTAATGTCTCTATGTAATCTAATGTAAACATGACCAAAAATTGAGGTAGTAGTCTATCACTCTATCTAATGGTTTATTAATATATAACACCAACGAATAATAAAGTTTCTCCACTAGTTGATAGTCTATAAAATAAATAACATTTCACTTTTTCCCTTTTTTTTTGTTGTTGGAATAATTGTATATTGAAAACAATAACATAACCTGAAATTGTGCCAACTATCTTCTGAATAATAAATCTCTAAACTTTTCCTCTTACTTGTTTTATTGTCTCTCAAAAAATTATGAATTATTTCCACTTGAAAAGAGAGAAAGATAATTAAGAATTACTTTTATTAGCACGGTATGGGATACAAAGAAATTGTGGTTGCAATTTACACGTAATGTTGAAGTTTGGTGATTTTCTAAAACTTTGAAAGGAATTTAGTGACATTTATAATTTTTTTTCTAGCTGATCAATGCTTTTATATATATATATATATATATATATATATATATATATATATATATATAAGTATGTATGTGTGTACACACGCACGCATATATAATATTTAATCTTTCATTTCTCTAAAGTCGAGCTATTATTGACTCATGAAAGGGTAAAGTTCCCCCATTATAAATTTTCTCTATTCTCAAGTCTTAAACATAAAATCTTATTTAAAGAAAACATGTGTTAAATCACTTGAATCAACTTGTGTTGGTGTATATATATATGTATATAAATGTATATGTACATACACATGCACACACACATATATATATGTGCATATAAAATGGGTCGGAATGGACCGACATATCTATGGAAGCTCGCTTTTGTTATGTTTTAAAATGAACCAACTGCACACATAAACCTCTGTACAATAACCATTATTACATATGAAGTCTTGGCAACAAACTTAGCAAAGTATAGCATGTAAATTAGCATAACCCTATTCTTTTCAACTGAATTTTGATGAGCCATACTGAATTGAACTTGTTTCTATTGAATTGAGCTATGTTGAACTAAACTGAATTTATTTTTGTTGAACTGTACTTACCTTAATAGAATGGAACTGAACTTTTTATTTTTTGTTGAAATGAATTTATTTTGTTGCTAACGGAATTGATAAGAACTTGTTTATTTTGAATTAACCTGAACTGAACTTATTCTGGAAAAAATAAGTTGAAAAAAATAGAGCCTAAAAATAAGTTAACAAATTAGATCATTGAATGAATTGTTGATGGGTAGAATCGTCCCAATCCATTAGCATGTTTTAAACAAGTAGACTTGTCAATGACACAATCCTTTATTCGCCATATTTTAAACGGATTAGCGCTATTGGCGTTAGGGGTGAGCGGTTTTGGGTTCTGCACAAAAAATTGAGAATTGGAATCGAAACTGGTCAAACAAGTTCCTAACTTTTGGGAACCAAAATCGGAATCTTAGGTTCTTGTTCCGATTTCAGGGTGCCCGTCATACCTATTGTTCAAATTTTAATACCTAATAAATTAAATTGGGATATTGGACGATGATATACTGCACTTTTAGAGTATTGGACAATAATGCTCCCAACTTTGAACTTGGACATCGATTCACCATATTATTGACCTATTTACTGTTCATATACCAAGACAGATTTTGGATGTGTTTTTATCAATGTAATGTAATAATTTTACAATGGTTTGCAATTGCATATGTTTAAAATTTATAAATTTTTAAGTGTATGCAATGACATATGTTAAATATGCACTTACATAATCAATTAAAAACACCTTCAAAATCGTTCTTGATATAAATACAGTAAATAGACCCATAGTATGATGCATGTACGTCTAAGTCTAAAGTTTGGATTATTGTTGTCCAATACCCCCAAAGTACAATATATTATCATTCAATATCCCTTAATAAATTTTCTAACTTATTTGGAGGGGAGAAGGAATGTTTGATTTGTTCCTATCTCCATCTTCTATCTTTGCACAAAAAATACAGTTAATTTATTAAGTTTATATTGTTTTTATCTAAGTTACTTGAAAAATATTATGATTCATTTTTCAATTATCACTGAAAAATTAACTAATATTATGTTAAATGCATTATTTAAAGAGCTAATTTTTGTAAGAAAAAAAAAACCAAATAGAAAAAGAATAGATAAACGAAAGAAAAAGGAGTAAAAAATAAAAAAAGTTATTCATTTTCATATATTTAAATGGGTTTTAGGTTCTGGTTCTAAGTATTTTTTGATAATCGGAGCTAATTGGACCGATTCTTCTTTTTTAGAAACTGAAACCAGAACTGTTCGATTGATTCCAAACAATTTTAGAATGTTGAGAACCTTGCTGATCCCTAATTGGTGTAATAGAGATCTAGTGGATTGTGCACTCCTAGTGATGAGCAAATGTGGTTTATGGATGGTGAAAATTAAATTGGACCCACCCAAAACCTATAAGCAACTCCTTTCCGCTTTTCTAGTGTCCTAATTTTTAATTTCTACATGAGGGGTGTACACTTATACTATTGGATAAATGCTAAATAATTTTAGCTAGTTATGCTTATCGATCTTTTGCTCTTGTTTGAGTAACTTGTTGTACTCTGTTCACTTTCAGAGTGTGACTTGGTCATTCCTTAAGTTATCCTGCAATTACGGTTGCATTTGAGTCCAGTCTAATTTGAGCTGAGCTAAGCTTAGCTCAATTCACTAAGCAACCAAGTCGAGCCCAAATAAGAGCAAAATTGGGTCATATTGATTTGAATCTAGGTTTGACCTACACGAATTTTAGCCAATCATTAAAATATTGCTTTTTTTTTTCTGTATGATTCAAATCTTCGAGTGATTGATTTGAAATATATTTTAACTTGAACTATAACCTCTAAATTAAAATAGCAAGGATAAGTAATATAGTGTAAAATTAAATTATCAATGTAAAGTTTTAAATACAATTACATACATAGTGTATGTTTTTCTAAGGTAGTGTTTGGTTGGGGGGAAAATGGTTTTCCAATTTTTCATTTGGCACAATAAAGGATCGAAAACTCTTTTCCAAGGAAAATAATTTTCCCCCCAATGGAGGAAAATGATTTCCTTTGTGAGAGGATGGGAAGTTGATTTTTTTCCTTCAACTCTTTGATGATATGGTCAACTGAAATTTTGGCGCAAAATTCAATTTCAACAGTTTGAAACAAAATTTAACTATCCGATGGGAAATATTAAAACAAACTGAAATCTAAATTTTTAGCTCAAATTTTTTTCATTTAATTAACGTTTATTTCCACAACGACAATTTAATCGACTTTTTTGCCACTAAAACAATTTAGTCGACTCGCCACTAAAATAATTTCAATAGTTTGGATCGAAACTTGATAATTACATAGAAAATATTAAAATTGGCTCAAATTTAGATTTTGAGCTTGATATTCTTTCATTTGTTTCCACCATGATAATTCAATTGATATTTTTTACCCCTTAAACAGTGCAGTCAAAATTTTTCACTACTAGAACAGTTTGGATCCAAACTTAATCATCAGATATAAAACGTTAAGATAGGCTCAAATCCAGATTTTGATAACGACATTCCTTTATTTGGTCAATATTTTTCCCCACTACGACCATTCAATCGACATTTTTCACAACTTAAACAATGCAATTGATGTTTTTCGTCACTAAAATAATTGCAGTGGTTTAAAACGAAACTTGATTATCCGAGAGAACGTACTGAAAAAAAATTCAAATATGAAGTTTAAGCTCAAGACTAAGACCAAAGTCAACATTTTTTTCCATTTAAACAATTCAGTTGAAGTTTTCCTATTTTTCCTAAAAAATGATTTATCTTGTACCAAACAACAAAAAATATGACCTGAAAATTAATTTTCCTTGGAAAAACATTTTTAATAGAAAATGATTTTCTGAAAAAACTATTTTCCTTTCAATTAAACACTACCTAAAACAAATAAATGAGCTCAATGGACCTAAATTCAGTAAGCTTGGGCTTCGTTCACTACGCATGTAAGCCAAGATTTAGTCAAGCCAAACTCAAGCCATGCCTTGACTGTGCCGAACACAACGGCTTGCCAAACTGGCTTGGCTGATTTAAACCACTACCTACGATAACTTATCTTCAAATTGTGAACGCTAAGTGCATATTTTTTTACTGCAATTGGCCTGCAAAATTGCTGATGATATGATTAAACTTGGACAAGTTCCTAAAAACCATGGTAAAAAAGCTCTAAATTTTCGTTCCATTTTCCCTGTAAGCACAACCTTGATCAGATGTTGGCGGTGAATAATATTACTTTGTAAGGAAGTTGGCGGTGTAAATTTACCTGATGTTGTACGTGCAGCTTGGAATGAGCAGTGCACTGGAGACACTCTGTGGGCAGGCATTTGGTGCAGGCGACCTCAACATGCTAGGGATATACATGCAGAGGTCATGGATCATCTTGCTGTTCACTTCGTTGCTGCTTACTCCATTGTATATTTATTCTCCACCAATTCTTCGGCTTTTTGGAGAAACTGAAGAAATCTCTCAAGCTGCCGGTCAGTATAAAGTCTCATCACTATTCTCCAACACGTCTTTTATAGACGTAGCCATTTCAATTCTAAACTAGAATTTGTGTTAGATCAAAGTTAGCTCAATATCACGACTGATGCTAAACAAGCCATGACAGCATGAGGAATATTCACCTTTTCTGATACAGCAAGATTGAGTAAATGATTTAATCTTTTTTGGATCTCCAGTGGGAGGCATCATAACATCCTAAGCCAAGAAGGATATCAGACACTTATTGTAGTTGAAACAGAGAATTGCATTTTTCCTTTTTTTTTGGGTAAAATGATTGCACAGTCTTATTGATTTATTCAAAAGGCCCATCGCCTTTAACTTGTTTCACTTCTTACATAGTTGAAAAAGTTACTTGTCAATGATTATTTTTTTGGGTAATTTCTTTTCCTGGAGTATGTAGTTGGTAGTTGAAAGATTTTTAATATTGGATGTAATGGAACCAACCTCCCTACATTTCAACTGTGAGATTACTACATCTGACTCCCAACCCCCAGCCCTAATACCTTGCATAGGGTTATGGATTTAGTCATTAAGATTTGGATTTAGAGCTATTGCTTCATACAAGTTTTTCTTGAACAAAAAAGAAGAAAAAATCTATTTTTATATATGCATGGAAACTATTCGGCTTATTGCACCTCAAATCAATACATACTAATTTGTGTTCGCTAATATTAATAAGATACCCTAACGTACATAGCAATATTTGTTGCAGGGGAATTTGCCTTGTGGATGATTCCTCAACTGTTTGCCTACGCCTTTAATTTTCCAATTCAAAAGTTCTTGCAAGCACAAAGGAAAGTGCTTGTCATGGCGTGGATGTCTGCTCTTGTACTGGTGATGCATGCAGCGTTGAGTTGGCTATTCATGCTCAAGTGGGGTTGGGGCTTGGTTGGAGCAGCAGTCATGCTCAATACTTCATGGTGGCTCATTGTCATTTTGCAGTTTATCTACATTCTAATCTCAAAATCAGATGGTGCTTGGAGTGGATTCTCTTGGTTGGCATTCTCCGATTTGTGGGGTTTTGTTAAACTCTCATTGGCATCTGGCGTCATGTTGTGGTAGATCATCCTCTCCCTCTGCTTCTGCTTCTTTCTAAATTTGCTTGAAACTAGATCCAGCAGACTGACTTGAAACCCGAGTTGAATGATCTAGATCCATAAATCTAAGCTAACACCCTAAACGAAGGCAAACAATTCTTACTCGAAAATGCGAGTTCACTTGACAGATAACCGAGCCGAACCTGAAAAATGGTTTGACCTGAATGACCCGTGCTCAAAATGACCCAACCAAGTTCAACCTGACGCCAAAATGACAAAATCCAAAATGAACCAGACATGAACGACCTGCACTCGAACCGACCTATACTCGAGTTGAACCAATCCAGATCTTACCCTACTCATCAAGATCAAATATATGCAGACTTATAGCGTATTACGCAACTGTGTGCAACTGTACCGTTGTAACACCCTAGTCGGAGCAAAGCGAGGGTCAACATCGCTAGGATTCGGGAAATAGACACTAAGGCTGCTTAGATTAAAGACTGAGTTTATATACTGAACGTGGATAGTTTTAGTGTAACCTAAGCTTCGTACCTAGATGTTATCGCTATTCTAAACTACTTATTACGTGACAAACAACGTCTCTGCCTAATCTGATTTCACCTAACACTAGACTGACTATGGTTAGGGAGGACAAATTGCTTTTTACATCATGCTATGTTCTCATGATCATAACATTCGGTAAATTTTCGGGCAAATCTATGGGATCATGAACTGAATTTTTTAATATAGTTATTCTTTTTTATTTAATACTAGTCATGCAATGTTGTTGTGGCATGGTTTCGCAGCTTGGAAATTTGGTTCTTGATGGGTCTGGTCGTGATCATCGGTCGTCTTCCCAACCCTTTGATACCTGTCGATGCTATCTCTATCTGGTAAACACTGTATGCCAACCCCTTATTATGATGTTCAATGATTATACCTCTTCCTCCCTAATTGTGGATGCGATCTGATGAATGAACCTGTCAGCTTGTAAAGCCATTGGTGCGAATTTCAAGGAAAAGATTAAATCTAGCCTCCTTATCCCTTTCACTTTATTTCTGCCATGACTTAGAGCAATTATAATTGTCTTCGTATGGTGTCGGAAGAAGTAGCAAGCAACTGCTTGTTTAGCAAATCTTAGTTCTTCTTTCTAAAATTTTTCACATTTACAGCATGAACCTAGAAGGATGGGATACAATGATTGCATTTGGTTTCAATGCTGCTATCAGGTAAATTAACATTTTGCATCTGATCCATTTGCTCCACTCTCTTCATCATCTGAATCATTGGGTCTTCATCATCTGAATCATGGAGCCTTTATTAAAGTGAGAGAGGCTCTTTCTTGAACAGAAAATACTGATTTATAAATCCCATGCATATTATTGATTTTGTGTGTAAAATGTCATTGATGCGATGGTGATGACATTATCTTTCTTGTACATACTAGTGTACGAGTATCAAACGAACTAGGAGCTGGCAACTATCGACAAGCCAAGATCTCTGTGCTTGTAGTTTCCGTAACTTCGGTGGTTATAGGATTTGTTATCTTCATAGTAGTGCTTGCAAGCAGAGATTGGTTTCCTTACCTTTTCACTGCTAGCAACGCTGTGGCTCAAGAAACAACAAGGCTTTCGGTTATGTTGGCATGCACAGTCCTACTCAACAGCCTTCAGCCAGTTCTGTCAGGCAAGGGATATGTAATTCAGAACTTTCACATCTTATGGAGATCGATGGAGTCATAGGTTTGTTATTTCTGATTTATGTTGCATGGTCCTGCCATGATTTTAGGTGTTGCTGTTGGAGCCGGGTGGCAATCACTTGTTGCATACATCAACATAGCATGCTACTATTTTGTCGGACTGCCTGCTGGCATTCTCCTAGGGTTCAAATTTGGGCTCGGAGCTATGGTAACCTTCTGGAAGTTATCTAGACAAAAATGCACTTCGAATCAAGTCTGGTGATCGCTTTGCTGGTTTATGATGTCCTTGCAACTCCTATATTTTACTGCAGGGAGTTTGGGGAGGGATGATAGGTGGAATCTGCTTACAAACTGTTATTCTAATCATAGTTACAGCTTTGACAAATTGGAAGAACGAGGTAAGTTCAGCTGAATTTCTTCCTACTCTTAATTATTTTGTAGCAACATCTTCCATAAGCTATTCAGTATAATAAAAATCCCAATAAAAGTCAGATTCATGTCTTTTCATTTTTTGTTTCATTTGGTTCGTTTAGAAGCAATTTTAATGTCAAGTATTATTTTTTTAATTATAATGAAAAGAGTTTGGAAGTATTTAATAGTGGATTATTATTTTGATTCTTTTGAACAACTTTAGTTAAGCGGTACTTATAAATATGTTAAAAGGTTCAATGCGCATTGAGGCAAGAACTATCCTCCTTTCCTCAGTAATACTGTTCTGCCTTCACTTTTGTTTTTGACCATTGTTTTGTGCTTAGCTTGTTGCTTTCTCACTCTGTAGGCGGATGAAGCAGGGAACCGGGTACGAAAGTGGGGAGGATCAGCTGTAGCAAACTAAAATGTAGGCATTCAGAAGAGGAAAAATTCGCAACGAGCTTGACCTTAATCATGGGAGAACAAGCTTGGTTCATTGTCTTTTTGAGGGTATGGGAATAGAATCACAAATTCCCATATTTGATGCTTGGTTCCTTTTAGAAATAAAATAAAATAAAATAAAATCACATTCTTTAGGAATCACGCAAATCTTTCAGGTATGGGTTTCGATAATACACCCCCTATCCCTAGTTTATATAAACTCGAATTCAAATTCTCACATCTTGGGCTTAATCAAACAAGAGATATAAAGAAGTAAAAACAACTCTCATAACTCTTTGTTTGATTTGTCATTCTATTCTATTCCAACTTTTTTAACTGAACGGTCCCCTAAAGGCAGGTCGTGCGTGACAGGCGCATGTTGGGATTTGGGAATAAGCTCAGAAATGGAGGTCGTATTTGGCAATAATATTTTAAGTAGTATTTAGTGTTTTGACTCAGTTAATGCGCTAATTAATCAATTCTTCGTATTTAGTAACTTTGTTCGTGTTTAGTAATAGCCTCTAATGTTTTGACCGAGTCAATACACTAATCATTCAATTTTTAGTATTCGGTAATATATTATTTTGACTAGCATTTCAATTATCGTTTAACGTTTTAAGTAGCGCATCTGAAAAGGTAACAATATTAGCTTTTGGCATTGAAAAGTAGCGTTTCAAATTTTTTGGTAAAACAATATCCTTTGAAAATTTTATATTTGGAAATTGTTCATATCATTTTATATCAATTTACATTAATCAACTAACCAACAACTAAATTTTCAGAATACATTTAGTTTAACCACTCATCTAAACAGCTATCTGCTAACAACAAAATTAGGAATGGTATCAGCTACGAACACAGCTATCCGCTACCAGAACCGTTATCCGTTACCTAAACAACTAATTTTACTAAACAGGGTCTTAGTGTTTTGACTAGGATTTCAAGTAGCATTTGACGTTTTAAACATTATTTTTAAAAAGCTAACAGTAGTAGCTTTTGACATTCAGAAGTAGCATTTTATATTTTTTTTGGCAAAAATATCATTCGGAAATTACGTATTTGGAAATTATTTACATACTTTTATGTCAATTAATATTAATTAGTTAACCCAACATCTAAATTTACTGAACATATTTGTTTTAACCACTTATCTAAACATGTATCTATTAACAACTAAATCAAATTAAAATGCTATCAGCTACCTAAATAACAATCCTCTATTTAAACTATTATCCGTTACCTAAACAACTAATTTTACCGAACAGAGCCTTCATATTATTTTCTGTTGCATGTGAATCAAAGAAAATTAATAGCACCTTCGTTTGGGGGTGGTTTCATATGACATGTAGGATGCCTAGGTTCAAATCTGAACTGTGTCCTTTTTTTTGACATTTTATTTTTAAATCTTAACTCTGCCTTTTTTGATATTTTATTTTTTAATTGTCTCCCTAGTAGTGTTTCGTTGTGTCAAAACTAGGGCAATTATTATATACACCCAGGAGTTTTTACTTTTATTGTCATATAGATATATATTTTTCAGCGCGCACTTGTTATAAGAGCAGTTATTAATATATATTTTACTTACGGGACTTCCGGGAGTACATACTCTCGAGTGTATGATATAGGCTTTGCAAAATTAGAGTATTATTTGGGATCAAATCTTACCATTAACAAATTGTAGCTTTATTTTTTTTTTCGGAAGATCTACTTTCGTTCGAGCTGCTATTTCTTTCCTTCTTTAATTCATTTTCAGCTTGGGTTTCTTTTCAATAATGTATGTGATGCTACTACAAATAAATTCCAAATTTTGTTTGTGAACTTTCCTCCTTTTTTTAATCTTATTTTTTAATTTATTTAAAAATTCATTTTGCCTTAATTTTCATCACTTTCTTTGCCTTCTTTTTATAGTTCATAATGGTTCACTACATACATATACCATAGCTCATCAAACATATGACATTACTGACTAGAACACATATATAGGCCATGCTCTTTTCGTTGGTAAATCCAAATTTACCAAGCTCAACCAACTTAAATCCACATCAATCCACTTCAACCCAGTTCACGAACTTCAATTAAAAAAATACCAACTTCAACCAACTTTAATCCACTTCAGTCACTTCAACCCACTTCCCACTGTTTTAACCAACCTCTACCCATCATTTAAAAAAAAAAAAATTCAACCCTCTTCAATCAACTTTAGTCCATTTCAGCACACTTTAACCTATTTCAACTCACTTGTATCAATCTCAAGCAATATCACCAATTTACCAACCCATATTTTCCAACATAAGGAACGAGTCCATAGTGAATGAAATATAATTTTTTTAAAATTTTTGCTCACTGAATGTGTATTATAGCTCTCCAAAACATAACAGAAATAGCTCACTAAAAATTCAGAGTGTAAGTGACTATAACTTTTTCAATATCTCATTCTTGTCCATTTGAAGAATCTTACATTTGATTTAAACAAAAGATATATCATAGAACCTTAAAAAATTAACAAAAATTATTCCTATCCAAATATGATAACTCACCAAAAATTATACTCCAGCTCGCTATGAAAATATCACACCTTGAAATATGAACAAGAATGAATATGTGGCATGTGCTCACTAAAATTGTGCTTTAAATTGCTTGCTCACTCATCTTTCTGTTGTGAATAGCTATTATTGCCTACTAAGGGCCTGTTCTTTTCGTGGGTAAATTGGGTGGGTCAAAAGGGTTAAGTGGGTTGAAGTTGGTTGAGGTGGGTTGAGATAGGTTGAAGTTGGTATTTTTTTTTTAGGTGGGTTGAAATAGGTTGAAGTAGGTTGAAGTGGGTTGAAGTGGGTTGATGTTGGTTGAAGTAGGTTGAAGTGGGTATATTTTTTATGTGGTGGGTTGAAATGGGTTAAAATAATGACAATATAATTAATGTGTGATAAGTTATGAAGTTATCCAAATTTTGTTAAATTTTTGTTTTTTATTTTTCATTTTTTATTTTTTTGATTTTTAATTTTTAATTTTTAATTTTTTAATTTTAATTTTTTTTGTTTTTACTTTTTTATTTTTTTGTTTTTACTTTTGTTTTTATTTTTTTATTTATTTTTTTTATTTTTTTATTTTTTTATTTTTTGTTTTTTGTTTTTCAATTTTCATTTTCCATTTTTTCATTTTTTCATTTTTTCATTTTTTATTTTCATTTTTTATTTTCATTTTCTATTTTTTATTTTTTATTTTTTATTTTTTTTTATTTTTTTTTTTATTTTTTTTTAAAATTTTTAATTTTTTTAATTTTCTATTTTTTAAATTTTTATTTTTTTTATTTTTATTTTTTCAGTTTTTTAAAATTTTAAATTTTTTTATTTTTTAAGTTATTTTCTATTTTTTATTTTTTAAGTTTATTTTTTATTTTTTATTTTTTTTTATTTTGAATTTTTTAATGTTTAATTTTTTAATTTTTTAATTTTTTTAATTTTTAATTTTTAATTTTTAATTTTTAATTTTTAATTTTTAATTTTTAATTTTTAATTTTTTTTTATTTTAATTTTTTATTTTAATTTTAATTTTTTAATTTTTAATGTTTTTAATTTTCTTTATTTTTTTTATTTTTTTAATATTTCATTTTTTTTATTTTTTTTTAAAATGTTTTGTCTTTTTTCTTTTTATTCTTAATTTTTTATTTTTCTTCTTTCTTCTTTCTTGTTTTTTTAAGTTTTTAATCTTTAATTTTTTATTTTTTTTAAGTTTTTAATTTTAAACTTTAATTTTAAATTTTTAATTTGTAATTTTTAATTTGTAATTTTTTAATTTCTTATTTCTTATTTTAATTTTAATTTTTTTATTTTTTATTTTTTATTTTCAATTTTTAATTTTTAATTTTTTAAATTTCTTATTTTATACTTTTTTATTTGATATTTTTTATTTCCTAATTTTTTGTTATTTTTTAATTTTTATGTTTTTTAGGTGTTTCGTTTTTATTTTTTATGTTTTATGGTTTATGTTTTATTTTTTCAATTTTCTTTTTTTATTTTGTCATTTTCATTTATTTTTTATTTTTTTTATTTTTTATGTTGATATTTTTTTTTTTTTTTTATTTCGTATTTTCAATTTTAATTTTTGAAATTTATATTTTCTTTCATTTTTTAAAGATATTTTTTTATTTTTTATTTTTTATTTTTTATTTTTTGATTTTTCATTTTTTATTTTAATTTTTTTATTTTTAATGTTATTTTTATTTTTTATTTTTATTTTTAACTTTGTACTGTTTATTTTGTTAGTTTTTTAGTTCTTTATTTTTTATTATTAATTTTCTATAATTTTATGTTTTGTTTTATTAGTTTTTTAGTTTTTTAATTTTCTATACATACATAAATACATACATACATATATGTGTGTGTGTGTGTGTGTGTGTGTG
>JACYFF010010365.1:90285190-90305777 GCA_017589665.1 Selenicereus undatus | reverse complement strand
TATGTGCATGTGTGTGTGTATTTGTGTATGTGCTGGACTTAGGGCATGATACACGCATAAGGGGTGCGAGCATAATAAGCATAATAAATTGACGGTTTAGCTATCTTAAGAATCCCAGTTCTATGACTGGTCCATCTGTCATAGAAAAGGGAACCAGTCTAAGAGGAAAGACAGACAAGAAACATCGTGGGTTCTCCAATGAGTTTTCTGTAGAAAACCTTAGTACTTATATGTCATGGGACCGTAAAGGTTCTCCAAATAGGGAGTTCCTTTCTCGACCAGTGATTCAAAGCCAATGCTCGATCGTCTTCTGCTGCTGGATTAAGGTAAAATTGTTTATGCTTAATTTGAAATATTAGTTCCTTCATTGGTATTAGAGTCAATCGAGTTATTGCTTGATTGGAAGTACTGTCCTAATTTGTGCTCTAAATATGTTAATAGCTGCATGCTTGTTTCGTTCTTTGCTTTGTTGCTTCACAAATTCAAAACTTTATGCCATTATTTCATATGCAACCTTGATGTTTTTTCGTAAAATTCTAGATTCTAATAGAGTTTGATGAGTGCTTTAATTTGATATATTACATGCAAGTTTTGGCTGAGTATTTGTGAGTACCTTCCAATTGAAATTTTAGTGTTGTTCACAACTAAAACCCTAATTTGATTTCTTGAATCAACGATTTCACTCAATGAACTTGCTAATCCATGCGTGGACTATCTTACCCATTTGATTTTGACAAAAACTTCTCAACTTATTAATCAATTTGATCGAAAATTTGCCCCAATGTTGGCAAAGAAGCAGCTGCCAATTCCAGAGTTTGGTTCAAGTGATTGACCTAGATTTTCGAGCTATTTTGGATCATATTTTTTAAAATTAATTTATGCATTTTTTTTACAAGTGTTTATGAGTAAAACTCCTCAAAATTCCGGCCTGTTCAACCATAATGTGGGATTCAATTTTTACGAAAAGCTCTTGAACACAATTTAGGATTTTTGCCAAAAAATGCAATTTGATTTTGATGTGTTTTGGCCACTATTTCTTCCAATGGTTTGTGGTTTTTATTACCCATAACATTTTGAGTGAAACCCCTCACTCTATGCCGATTATTGACTAAAGATATGGCCAGAATTGAACAAAATGTCATTGACATTGTTCTAGGGTTAGGGCTTGATATAGGAAATCAGTTTTTGACCAACCTTTGGGCAAATTTGTTCAAAATTGATGTGATATTTGTGATTATGATAAGATTATTAGCTAAAGCCCTAAAACAATTTTGCAGTATGTATTGGAATTTGCTCAAAATTTGGCGAATTATTGCCAAAAACACCTTGGGTTAGGTTTATATATTTTGAACTCTATTTTAATAGTTTTTGTCATATTGTTCAAAATTGAATTGTGTGTCTTGTTCTGAAATCAATTTCGACCAAAATCTCTCGATGAATGCCAAGAATCGATCGATTTTTGGCTGGATTTTGACGAAACCTTCAACGATGTCATGTTGCTCTAATTTCGGTCATTAAAACTCGTTTGTTTAAGGACTTTTTTGCCCATTTTTTGGCAAATTGATGGTCAAAATCAATCCTGGAGCAAGTTTAGGATAGATTCCAATTGGTGAATTGCATTAATTTGTGCCCAAAAGGGGCGAGTTTGGATGGGTTTCAGCCACGGATCATGAGGACCCATTCCATGTGTTCATTGGGTCGAGGACCCATTTCTTGCTTCTGGGTCTGGCAAGCGACGTGAACCCCATGTGCGGGGCACGTGACTAGGGTCTTTCAATGCAACCAAATTTTAATAAGTGTTTGACCAAATGGTTTGACCTATTGGCCACATGGGTTGACTAATTGACTGAAAAGGGTTACCTACTTTTTTTTAGTTAACCATAAGGGTTAAGTCCAAGTTTTTTTTTTTTTCACTTCATTGTTTATCTTATTATGTGGGTATTTTGAATTTATTTGAATTGATATGATATGTCTCAATGCTTATTTTATAATATATGATATTTATATTATTTATTTTAGAATGAATATTATGTGATTCCCTGAAAATATTTATTTAAGCATATTTAATCTTATTGAATTGAAATAAGTAGATTTGTTTAGTATCATTTAGATTAATTTAAGTGAAATACCATGTGAAATCTGTATGATAGGTTTGGCTTACTTGATATATAATAAGTATATATGTTTGATTGGAATTCATGAAAAGAATGTTGCATATCATGAGAATTTGTTTCATACATTATAATCTCTAAATTGCATATAAAATTTATACATGTACCCTCCCTAAATAAGTTATGTGAGAGGACATTGAAATTTCTCAAAAGAAATATGTTTTTTTGGGAATTTTGTTAAATATGCAAATTATGCATAAAATAATTTAATTTGTTTTCATATATTTATGGATACATGTTGAACTTTCTTGAAATATTCTTGAGGTTGACATGTCCTCTTTGATTAGAAATTTGAGAATTTCCTTTAAAATATTTCAATGTGTGTTACGTGTTGCGATAATTGGGAGTGAAACGACAAAGTTAATTGCACTAAAATATTCATTCCTACGATGATTTGGGAAATACATGTGAACTTTCGACTCTAGGGTCTACGTTTGTATATATTAACTCTGTTACTTATTGCCAAATTACATGGATAAGTGTGCGCTAAAATATTAAACGTATATGTGCTTGTGTGCTAATTGTAAAACTTTCGTGTTTTACAGAGCAACATGTGAGCTGCTGCAATTGCAAAACTTAGGTCTTTCACTATTAGGTTTGAACATCATAAAAATAGCCCATATTTCTCCATGAGGGATGAGGCATATGTCAAATATGACTAGTGAATTGGCCAAAATTGGCTAAGTTGACCGATAAGCAACAAGTTCACGTCCTGATCCATTCCTTGCCTGATGACTAGGGTCATATTAAGATTGTCTTGTCATGTGCTAAGTATATCGCTACTTTTGAGGACATCAAGCAATGACTTGAGCAGAAGGAAGAGCAACAAAAGGCCACTGACATGGTGGGTGTAGAAGTGCGATGTCAACCTCTAATTCATAGAATGGTTCTAAAAGGAAGGACCATGGGAATTGAATTGGGAAGACTTAATTAAATGAGGAACCTGAGCATGACCAACAAGGCTAAGAAACATGTGCAAGGAAGAAGGATTTAATATAAGTTAGGTGCCTCAACTATGACCAAATGGGTCTCCACACTCATGATTGCACTTAGCCCGAGAAGGTACTCAGTAATATCTCCTAGTGACTTTTGTGTTGCTAGTTGTTTTCTTCTTTCTGAAACTAATACTATATGGATTGTGGGTTTAGGAATCCGAACCAAAGAGTTAAGGATCATGACGCTTTGTTGGGCTTCCAATGAGTTCTTACATGGTCCGATGATGACACATGCAGAGACAATAATAAGGTGGTTGTTGGAGGAATTAGGACATGTAAGCTAGTCTTGCATACAACCGATATGTTATCCTATGTGAAATCCTATTAACGCCAAAGATTCATTAGAATAATGTTGCTACGCTAGTTTTATTTGACTATGTTCATGGCATTGAAGCCTAGTTAGTCTTTTTTTAAATTTTTTTTTAAGAACACCTTTAGTTTTGGTTCTACTTTATTAGAAATTGTTTGCTTGTAATGGATTCCATATTAGTTTCAGTAATCCAAGTGTTTGTTTTTCTGTACTCACATAATTGTGATGATATGAAATGTTTATTTATTGCGCTAGACTAGGCCACATGGGTCAAAAGAATATACATGAAAAAAAGCTAAGAAAATAAGATTGCTAACAAAGATAAGTGGACTAACCCACTTGTCAACATAGTCTGACAGGAAAAGCAACAAGAAAACCATTTAATTTTAGAAAGGTTACTAAGAGCCTAATTTTTATTGTAGTTAATTCATTTGAACATGAATGATCCAGTAAGTGTGAGAATAAGGCATAGAGCTTCTACATTTTATCACATTTTGGTTGATATGGTCTTGTTTATTTGACTGCTGATGAGTCAGAAGCGATAGGTTATTTTAGAAAACATTGACTTGGTTAAAAATCAATTAAACCCAAGAGGTTATGACCTCAAAGACCAAATCATTATGAAATATTTGTTGGCATTATTTAGTGGATATTGTGATGAAAAGGGAATAGTTTATTAGCTAAGTATCCCTAAAGTCTATAACAAACTATTGGTGTGGAGAAAGAATGCACCTTGATATGGTAGGATCAACGATTGTACAAAATATGTGAATCTCCTATTTGGGCGATCTCTTTTTGCAGCAATCTATGATCTTAACCTTGTGGTTGTAAAGTTAGTTGTTAGAACTCTATATGAGTCAAGGATTGAGGCCCAGCTTGTGAATCTTTGGACCTTAGGGGTATACAACCCATGAACACAACCCCTCATATGAAAATGCCAAAGGGGAAAGGCAGAACGTCTTTATAGGATACTCTAACCTTAAAAGTTTTTGACCCATTAGGCTACAAAATAATGGGAGTGCAACTAAAACCTAACCAATATATATCACATTCTAAAGAATGGATTTTCAAATAAGGGTGAGATAGGTTAACACTCATTTTCATTAGTTCTCCAAGCCAAATTTGATCCCTTCATTTGAGTAAGAGAATTTTAGTTCATGATGAACAAGGTTATCATCAAGGTCCAACTTCATCATCAAGAGGGAACGAAAGTGATCATATTCTTATTGTAATTGGGAGCAAGATGATTGGTCTTGGCTTAAGTGGGTGTAAAATTGATCCAAAGAGAAATGATTTGAGATTACATGAATCTCTACTAAGACATGGTTGTCGAAAAGTATTTCTCCGTACCATTTGGGCAATGAGGTAAGTAAACCTCTTACGAGACTCCTAAAAGTTGGAAATGAGCTAAGCTATTCTTTGCGACCCTTGTAAGGACAAATGGGCTAAGGCAATGAAAATAAAATGCAGTAAATGAAGGTGAGCAATTGGTTGACCTTTCAAGATACAAAGTTATTTGAGAACATATAAGTTCTTAAATTGTAAGGCTAATGGCATAGTTGGCATTAGGCTCAACTTGTTGTAAAAAATGGTGTAGAGTTACTTAGTAAGGAAAAAGACCTTGTCATCATCTAACTTTGGGATGATTAATATGGTTAAAGTAGCATATGCACTCGAAATAAAGTTTTTTGAGAGAATATTCAAAGAGGTTATTCTTTTCCCTAAAAAGAATGACATCAAAACATATTTGAATAATCTAATACACAAAACTTTGACCTTATTAGTACTCACATCAACAATGTTAACAATGTTGAAGTCTTATAGTACAAGGTGCCCCCACTCTATTAGAAAAAGGACTAATAAGCAAAACATGCTTTAACTTTCTTTGTTAGGTGTGGTTACAAGTCTAATGCATGATATGGTGCAATTAAACTTGGTATCTTTAAATAGATATTGGCTGGACCTAAGACTAGTGTAGTGGCAGACAGTTAAGTCATGAGGTGAAAAACAAAATCTCCAATTATATAGTTTTGGTACATAGGTAGGAGCTTGTGTAAAAAGGAGTACAATGGTGATGACTGTGGTAGGTTTACATGAGAAATGAACCTCCATATGTGTCTTCCAACTTAGCAATTGGCTAAAGTGGCAAGAACCAGTCATATATTACCTTGTTATAAGAAGAGTTTATGGTTATATCCTTAAAAGTGCAAGAATCTATTTGGTTAAAGAGGTACTTGTACTATTTGGTTGGTGGACCACAAATAGTACTATTTAGTAATGGTTTATTGGGATGCATTGTAAGCACATGTATCAAGAGCCTTAAGTATTATCATACAACCGAATTGATTGGATATAAAGTTCAATTTTGTAAATGAAATGGCAGAACAAAGAGATAGTGAACATAATGTATTTTCCTATGAAGGTAACGGGTGTAGAGCCGTTGAGCTAGCCCTGGTAAGGGAATGTGCTTGTTGAGCACGTAAAAGCTCAATAGTCTTCGTAGATGACAATTGTGCATTGGCATGTTGTTCACCAATTGTTTTCTCGAAGTTCACAAGTGATTCTATGATATTATGAAATTCAAATAAGTTGTTTTATATGTACTTATATTATTAGAATATTTGAATATGCTTTCTTATTCATGGATGCTTGTTTTGCATTCATGAATGTGAAAAGTATGTCGGGTAAAATTGAGGTTAGCCCTCTCACACAGGTAACTGCCTCTATTAATTATAGTATCGATCAAAGATGAGACAAGATTTTCAGTTGTACTACCAGAAGGATAATTACGAGAACCTATAAACTTAAAATCATAAACGTCTCCTTCATAATGACAAAAGATCATTACAACATATCGGTAAAAATGAATTTTGCCTAGTCTACTTCAAAGGAGTCATATGTGAGTTCAAGTTAATGCATAGATTTAGGAACTCAGTTTGGGCAGTACAATGTCCAATATCATTTGCATAGCATTTTGATTAAAGAACCAAAAGATATATATTCCATGGGAAAGGAAAGAATGTTGTAGCATATGTTTCATACTATGTTTACAAGAGACGACCAATCAGGTTAATATAAGTAAGATCGCTACTTATATTACTGTGAGACCCCATGAAGTTATGACCTTATATTAGTAACCTCATTAACCCAATTAGTGGCTTCACTTATTAGTACCTCCAGGACCAATAAGCGTATTATATGCTGAGGGTAAGATCTCTACTTATATTTGTGTGAGACCCCAAAAGGTTACAATGAGAAGATGGACCTTGAAAAGGGACTCAGATGGCTTTAGAGGCATGTAGTAGGTGAAACTTTCAAAAGCAAGCCATTAGATGTGCATTATGTGCTATCATATATTTTATATGGTAGGATAGGAACTTTGTAAAGTTCAGGGATGCGCCTGGGGTACCTGGGCTAGTAGTATCAAAGTATAGGAGGTGGTGTGTTTCAAAATGGTTTAATATGAGTAAGATCTCTACTTATATTAGTGTAAGACCCCATAAGATTATGACATTATATCAGTACCCTCAGGACCCTAATTAGTGGCTTCACTTATTAGTACCATCAGGACCCCATAAGGGTATTATGTGCTGAGGGTAAGATCTCCACTTATATTTGTGTGAGACCCTATAAGATTACAACAAGAGGATGGACTTTGAAAAGGGAACTTAGATGGTTTCAGAAGCATGAGTAGGTGAAACTTTCAAAGGCAGGGCCATTAGATGTGCATTATTTGTTGTCATATATTTTATGTGGTAGTCTAGGAACTTTGTAAAGTTTAGGAATTCATCTGTGGCACCTCAACTAGTAGTATCAAACTATAGAGAGTGGTGTGTTTCAAAATTAGTAAAATAGTTGTTCATGCAGGTCTTAACAAACTATAGTTGCAGTGCCCTAGGAATGCCCAGTTGCCATAACATTTTCCTTTCATCCCTACTATTAAGCCTATACACCATTGTACACAAAAACTTAATAAACTGATCCTTCACTCAACAATGCACATATTGTGCACCTGCTTTAATGATCTGGACTTACAAAGAATCCCTCCAAATAACCCATGTAATGCCATTATCATGGTAGTGATAATTAAAGTAATAGTTGCACCTTCTAAAGCATTTATTCAATATCTTCCTTCCTTTTGTTTCTTTAATTCTGGTTTCCAAAACCCTAAACAAATCAACTTTATTTCTCCAAAACATAGGGCTTATGTCTTTATGTTTTGTTGGGTCATTCATACACCGAACATTCCATCCAAATACCCTTATATATGTTTATAAGAAAACATAATCCTCCCTATGCTTTGTGAAGCATCCCCTTTATATTGTGGTCCTCCTACCATCTTTTCCTTTTCTAAAGGCAGAAAAGTATTACTAATGGTTAGAGGCACTCTTCATTCCTTCTGCTTAGTAATACTACCAAATTTAGGTATTCTGTTTTTTTTTTTCCGACTAGATACTAAAGCCCTGTTTGTGATTTTCTTTTGTGCAGTTTCAGTGTGAGAAGAAACATAAGGTATATGATGCCCCTCTCTATGCAGTTCCTACTCAGCCCCCTTCTCACCTTGTTCTACATTGTGTTGGATCCCCTTTGATGTTTCCCTCCATGTCATTTGTTTATCAATATGCTTGCATTCGTTCTCCACATCCCCCAACCCACTACATTTAGTATAGTAATAAGGTAGCCACTCATACCAAATTGGTAGTATAAAGCTATGCCCATTTGGTTATTGAACTAGGACCTTACGTGGTAATTCCTCCCTTAGATCCACTTTAAAGGGGACTGGAGCATATGAAATCCTCTGCTGCAGAGAAGTGCATTGATCTACATACAATGGAGTCCCAACCAAACTAACAATTTTGTTTAGAACATAGAAGACCGGGCACATAGGTCTAAGTTGAACAAGTTTATCCAAACTGGTGCTTTCGCCATGTTTTCTTTGCAAAGCTAAAATCTAAAGTCCATTATGAGTATGAGAGCCCTATTACCAGCCATCCAAGGTCCTCCGTTTAGGATAACCTCTCTATCATCATCAGACTCAATCCTAAAAATAGTCCAATCAGAATTATGAAAATATACCTTAGGTTTGGCAATATGTGTCCATTGGGTAGCTGCAAATTGTTGTACAACTGAGACCCTAAGTTTCACACCAGCAACATACCCCACGAATGAATTTTTCTTAAAATTCTACTTCCTTTTTAACATCCTCATCATCTATAACTATAGCAGTACCACATTAATTTCAACTGGAGGGGCAACATCTGATTTCATACCATTTTTGGAACTCCTATATGTAGGGAATAACTGGTAAAATGTCCACTTACCAGTATCCTTCAACGACCACTTTGCTCCCTTTCTAACAGTAGCATATGGTATTGGTTGTTCAAATTCCTCATGTTTAGCTTTTGATAGTTGACCAGCTTAGGTCTTTGATGGATCCCCCAATGGACAATATTACTCTGCGAAATTCTCATCGCCTCCAATTCTTCAGCATTAAATGCATTCTCAATTTTAACTTCATTAGCGAGGTTATTGTCCATTTGATTAAATCTCATAGCCTCCTCCATTCGGTTCGAAGGCAAAACCCTAGAAGAGGTTGGGCGTCTTCTCTCCCCTTCTTCATTGATTATATGCTCATTCACAGTAGGTGCAGATTGTTAATCAGTGGGCGCCATCACCATTAACTGTCCCTTCCATTTAGCTGATCTTCCCTCTTCCTCATCAGAGAGGATGAAGTGCAAGTTAGCAATCGGAGCTTAACATGTATCGCAGGAGAGCACCTCTCATGTCTTCCTTTTCACCGTAGGAGATCTTTTTTTCTTGTTAAATATTATATATTTTATTGTAAAATTTTATTCCTAAACAATAAGAAGACATGTGAGAAGACTACCTTATTAAATAGATCTAACATAGCATAAAACTTCTATCCAATCCCATATAACTTTTTCTTTTTTTAAAAAAAACTCTCATATAGCATCAAATGCTGTATTAAACAATCTCATATGGCTATTCTCTCATATGTGGCTGTTTGCACAGTTAGTTAGCGTGTTTCTCATACAAGAGTTTTATCCAACTTTTAATACTTATTATGATATTAGGGTTATAAACCTTATGATGGAAGAATACAAGTTAAATAACTTATTACATATTATTAGATAAAGAAATAATGATTTTTTAAAGTAGTGATAATAAATCAATGTATTAGACTATTTAGCTCATTAAAAAGATGGAGTTTCTTAATTTTTAAAAATTAATATGCTTAATTTCCATTCTTAACTACTACGCTTTCGTATGTTTGATATGCAAGATAGTTTTATGAGTTCTTGTTTGTAATAAACATATATGTAAATATAAGAAAACATCCAATATTTAATGAGATGTTTGGAAAATTTTATTTTTCTAATTAATAGTTTTCAAGCATAAAGCAGAGCTCTTGGGTGATACAAATTACAAGGAGATGATTAAGTTGAGATTTTCTACGTATTAAAAGAGATATGGTCAATCTAGTTGAATATGTATATGTATATGTATTTATGTTTGTATGTGTGTGTGTGTGTGTGTGTATATATATATATATATGTCTATATATATATATATGTATGTATATATATATATATATATATATATATATATATATATGTGTGTGTGTGTGTGTGTGTGTGTGTGTGTGTGTGTGTGTGTGTGTGTGTGTGTGTGTGTGTTTGTGTGTGTGTATGTATATATATATATATGTTTGTTTTAAGAGTACACGAACAGAAAAGGGGGGTGAATTGTGGTTGCCGATTTTTCCGAGTTTCTGGAAACACCCTCAAGAACAGTTGGGATAGAGTATTTGCAGTGACTCAGTAACGGAATAGCAGTGGAAAGTAAACAAAATGCACACGGTGTTTTTACATGGAAAAGACCTCTAGCCCAACTGAGGTGAAAAACCAAGACCTACCCCTGTAGGATTTTCACACACTTCCACTATATGGGCCAAATACGTTACAGAAGTAACCTACACCGTTACAAATGTAACACTCACGTAAACGTCTACCTCAAGACAAGTTACACCACGTCCACAGTCTCCCTAGACTTGGACACACTCAATTCTGACTGATGAAATGAGAAAATGAGATGAACACCTTACATTAAGTGCTTCTAAATAAGCAATGGTAAGATACAAATGAGCGCCTAGTATGCCAATGAGAGGACTCAAATTTTCACTCACTTTAGACGGTTTTCGTTCTGAAAATATATCTCTTTGAAGAACTTGAAATGCCATGAAAACCAATGTCTTACCACACTCAAAATTTGAAGGAGAAAAGTTACTTAAATAAGAACGTAGGATAAAACCATATTGATTTTTACTGCACTTGTGCCGCAAGACTTGGTAACTCACCCACTAGCAGCTTGTGCCGGAAGGATAAATGAGTACCATAAATTTCCAGCAGCCAAGCGCACAATTTTCTCCACATATTAGCCACATTCTAAAAATAGGAGTTGTTTTACTTAGTGAAAAATTCACCCTAAAAAGTAGGCTAAAAAACTCTCCACAATATTTTCAAAGCCAAAAATAATTCTTTTGGACTCAACGACTATAGAAAATATATCTCAAATATTTCAAAAACGTTAGCCCAAAAATCAAGGAAAAACTGTGAAATTCAGTTTTGGCTTAAAAACACTTTGAACCCTATCTCAAAACTGGTCTGTGACAGTGTTCTCAGATATCTCAAAAGCCATTCAAAGTAAATATTGAATCAAGACCTTCTAATTGGCATATTAACAAGAATATAATAAAATAAAATAAATACCAAACCAATGAGTCTTGTAAATCAGCTGGACAACTTGTATATGATTTGACTTGTCGCTCTAAGTGCTTTGACGCTTATCAGAACTGTTTCTTGAGTTGTTCTGAAGTACTCCATGTTCTTTGATGCTCCTTGGGTCGTTGTCAACTCTTGTCAGTCAGCTGCTCTAAAGAACTGTTCTGAAACACATGTACTTTCTTGTAACTGTTCTAAGACACTGTTCTCAAACACTTATTAATCAAGTAAGATATTTCAAAAATATTTTTCGGATCCTATCAACAACACATAACTCAAGCACAAGCATTTGTGTGCATCGCATTTGTGTTTGTTATCATCAAAACCTTATACAAGTATGAGGTCAACAGTTTCCCAATACAGTCAACAATTTCCCCTTTTTTTATGATGACAAACCAAATGACCATATTGACATAAAAGGCGAAAGCAAGTTGGTGCCAAACAATCAAGCCATAAAAGAGAAACATGTTAAGAAGTCAACTTAATCCAAGTTAAACTAACACACCCATGTTCATGCCCATCTTCCCACTTTGGACATCATCGAAAAAGGGTGGTTAGATCAAATAGAGAGAGTTAGGATGTTTGCAATCACCACCACTTGGGTAATGGAGGAAAACAACCAATGATACACTAAAGTATATGGTACGTTAATGATATTATCCATCCAAGTCACGCACAAACAAATGCCAACAAGAGGACAAGCAAGGCATAGTATTAAAGAATAACCAACCAAAAGTTAATATAAACCATTGTTAGACAAAGAGCACAACCAGATAGTGAAAAACGGTTGTTGAGAACAAGGTGGAGAAGAAGAATAAAAACAGGGAAGAAAACAAGGCAGGGAACAGGGGGCAGAAGCAGGTTCAGGAAGGAGGAGAAGACAGGTGGGCCATGAGGGTAGTGATGGCAGATAGTAGATCCTCATGGCGCTTCGCATTTAGAGCCTTCTCCTCCGCAAGAGTCGCCTTGACCTCAGAGAGCTCATCCTTCATCCGGTTTTGGTCCTGGAGCAACGTATCCAGTGGAGTGCTACTTGCGGAAGAACCAGGAACAGGGGTGAAGGGTGTTCGGGGCCCCTGTTCGGAACCAGTAGTCGCACCCTTTGCAATCTTGAACCCACAATTGATCAGGGTGCTGCTACCTATCTCATCTGTCACTTGCACCCCTATCTTTTTTTGTAAAGAGATCCCAAACTGCTCAAATACTGAGGTTAGGAGAAAACCAAACCCTAGGTCATGTTCCCTGGCCGTGTTTGTAATGCGGGAGATTTGACTGATCATGATGGCCGGTAGGTTAATCTGCTCCCCTTGGTCCAGGAGATCGATAAGGCACTAGTCCATTACATCCGCAAGGTTGCGGCCTTGGCCCTGGGGGATGATGTTTTTGAGGATAAACCAGAAGAGCGACCGATGACAAGGTGTCATATCCCCTTTCTTGACCGACTGGGGTGTTTTCAAACCTGGTTGTTGACTCAACCTTTGAGTTAATTGGAGCAGCCTCTTAGCTCCGAGCATTGTCTTGTCTTCCCTCACATACACCCCAAACCCCATAGTCGGAACTCCTAAGATTTCCCCCAATTCCTTAGCATTGAACCGCAATCTTTTCCCATTGACCACACTTGTCACCACACCATTGCTGACATTACAGTTGGCATAGAATTTTGCCAAATCAGGTACAGAGCACCCTTTTTTGGGTGTTTGCAAACAGGTCTAGCCAACCCTGGGATTTAAGCTTAACCAAGAACATCTCTAGACCCTGTTTCTGAAAATAAGCAACTTTCACAATTTTCCCCTATACCACACTTGTTTGGAGAAAGTGTGCAACTTTGTCTGTTGTGGTCATGGTTGTTTTGGCTCTTTTGGGTTTGGGTTTGGGTTCATCAGGCTAGGTTTCTATAGGCACCTGTTGGGGCACCTGTTCGGAAAGAGCTTTCCCTTTATCTTTGGCTGTTGTGTTATCAGGGGAGGAAACAATCTCCTCAACCTGTTGGGGCTCCTGTTGTGGAGGGCCGACTGGTTTGGCTGTTTTGTGGATGCGTTGGGAAGACTTTCGGGATGAGTGCATGGAGGGAGGTCGAGAAGGAAGTGGTGAGGTTGTTTCTGTGGGCTGTGAAGGAGAAGAAGAAGATCCAGAACGGCGAGTTCTGGCTCTGTGAACAAGTGGGAGATCAGTTCAACATGCAAATGTTTTGAACTAGCGTCTTGGTCCCCACTTGCCAGGTTTGGTCGTTTCGTAGGGTTTAGGGGGAACAACCTCAATGGTCGAATCTGACCCAGCACTGTTAATCTCCTCAACATCTTCAACGCGATCCAAATTAAGGAAGGGGTCATGTAATCTATAAAAAAAGACAGGCGCAGGCCTCGTTCGGGCTACACTCGGTTCAGAACTAGGTTCAGACCCTGATTGAGCCTCATCTACTTCAAGAACACCTTCAGACACAATTTGAACCTCACTAGGTTCAAGAACACCCTCAGACACCGTTGGTTCCACATCAGGCTCAAACAACACCAAAACCCATCCAAATTCGGGAGGAACATCACCCAGTTCCATCCCCACCGTTCGTAAGTCTAGACTTTTCAAAAACCCAAAGATTGTAGAGATAATAGGCAAAGGGGGTAGAGAATTAAACCCCGTACCTCTGACCGATGCTGCCATACCCCTGACCGGTGCCAGTGCTGCAATCCCCGACAAGGGCAGAGAGGGAGAAGCCGGCGGAGACGCCATGCAAGCTTGCTTTGGCACCGGGAGTGAAGCTCGTGGTGATGATGGTCGCCGCTTGGAGGAGGAGTGGCCGCCGCGGGTTTTGACCATTGTTGATAGGCTTGAGAGGGAGAGGAGCTAGGGTTTTGGGTGTTGAAGATGAAGAAGACTCGAGTGATTTTGAGGGGAGAGGAAGAGAGCTTATCGGGATGTGGTACCGAGAAGAAGGAGAAGTGGGAATTTTAAGTCTCCCAACCGCTTCTTACTCAGAAAAGTAGAAGAGAAAATAAAGTCCAACAACTGAAAAAAAACTACCTGATTCGCACAAAGTGATAAACAGTGATCATACCTGTTCTTGGCGCTTGTTCTTACTGTCAGTTGTTCGGTAATATAGGACAATGAGGGCAATATCATCAGGCCTCAACGATTGTCAGTGTAACGCCCGCAAAATGCTAATGACATTATTACTGATAATTACAGCGAAAGACTCAGTAAACGAAGGCGTTGCCGCCGTTCTGATAAGGACAAGGCTCACTGAAACCATTTAATCTCACAACTCGTGTTTACAATCACAAAATCTAGTAAACTAAAACACTTCAAGACCGAAGTTATAATAGTTTAACCATACCATGTACTAACTCACACCCATACCACACAAGTACTTGACCCTAAGGTCGGTTCCAATATTCATGCTATGTTGAATCCATTATGAGCATCTGATGACCTTCAAAAAGGCTTGCTAAAAGGAGGAATATGTGATACTTCATCACCTAAAATGAAAAACATGAAAACAATTCGAAAATATGAGCAAAAACTCAGTACATACATCCCTGTATTTGTAAAATCACCATAGAAATACTGGTGATGGGTACCCGTCTTTGCAATTCATTTAGTTGGCAATAAAAATAAAAATGAAAGTAATATGAAATTGAATTGCTCATTATTATCTGGATGTGAACCCCTTGCACTGATATGATCTATACATAGGTGTACACTTGCCAATCCGATCAAGAGTTGGCCTGAAGCTGCGCGGGTAAATGATGGGCTGACGCCCTATAGATGATAACTGACGGGGTCACAAGTTAAATGGCAAATAACTGTATAAACTTATTCATTGATAAACTCATTAAGAGTTGTAACTTGATAAACATGATCTGCTTTCTGAAGATACAGACAATGGGCGTACCTTGAGTCTTTAAAACAAAATGTTATTTAACTTGATACAAGTCAGCTGTTTCATAAATGTCATCTGACTTGAGACATATGTTCTGACTTGATAACACTTATGTATAACGGGGAACGATAACTAGGCCTCAACTCTGTTTCATAAATGTCATTGAAAATATGTGTAGTTAGTAAATGATCCTTACTCGCACAATTGAGTAAGTAAAAGTATGCGTAGTAGAAATTGAGTAATTAAATGATATACATAACTCGTGTATTTCAATATAACTTCAAAACTGAATTGATGAAAGTAAAGTAATCCACAATGAGATAAATGGTATTACAGAGGAAAAGGCCTGGATGGTGATAACTGAGAGAATGGTTACGGCCTTTTCTGAAATAAGTTGTTGATACAAGTTTAAGGGTCGCTGATGTATAGCTTGGTTCAAGATAACAGTGAGTACACTGGACTGGCTTGATAAATACATTTGATACAATCTGAATTGAGTAAGTAATAGAGGTCTGAGGCCAAGAGAGGTATATCTTGGTTCAATGGCACAAACTGTAATAACTTGGTCTGATAAGTCACAACATCCCACCTCTCCCATCTCATTCATAAATCCATTTTATCTCATTGAACTCATTAGAAGCTATTAAGCTCACCAAGCATGGTATTTTCTTAGTAAAATTCATAACTGAATCAAAGCTCAAAGACAAGCTAAAAGCTCCATAAAAGTCCATGAATATTTATTTTTTCCTATAAATGATTTGGCCCAAAATACACAAAACGAGTGCATGATCAATCTCACTTGATTCTTTTTATTGCTCTTTATACAGTTCCTCAAAATACTCCAAAAATCACCAAACTCAAAATACTCAGCCGAATTTCATGAGATCGTACAGGAAATTAAGAAATAATATGAACAGTCTACCATAAACGTTTCAGAATTTTCCTTCAAGTATACACTGCACAGAAATTATAATAACAACCTGATTTACATCCAAGCAGGTTAGTTCATTTCAAAAATTCATAACTTTTATTCTATACCTCAAATGGATACATAAAACCTCAATATGAAAATATTAAGAAGTCCCCAAAAAATTTCATTTACAACTCAAAACATGATTCCCACAATAGGATTCCCAAAATGGGACTAAAACACAAGTGTATCAGTTTTGATCTCATTCTGTGCAGTTTTGGTAAAACGACCATAACTATTTGTACGGACCTTGGATTATGGTGATTCAAGAGGCATTCAAAAGATAACACACGGACCTATCTACCCACCAAAAAGCATAATTTTGGGGCTGGACCATTCATTACCAGTTTAATCCCAAAGTCAGCCCTAATTTCCTGAAATTTTAGCCCTTCACTGATTTAACTTCCTCTTTCCTTTTCACATAAGACTCACTTGAAATCATTATAAATGACCACAATCAGATACAAAATATCATTTAAGGCCTCATATATATATATATATATATATATATATATATATATCCAAACTCTAAGCAACTTCATTAATACATAATTACTAAATTCGTATCCAAAATAGGGCAGATTTCTTCAAAATTCCATAACTCACTTATTACAACTCCAAACTTCATGCAATATTTCCAGAAAATCCCAAATAATGTAGAGAACCTACAGTAAAAATTTCAGAATTTTTGGACAATCCTGTGATTTCCAGAATTTTCGACAGCAGCACTTAAACAAATGCAAAATCATGAAAATCATGCTCTTGATCAAATACCCATAACTCCAAACATCTCCAAACTCAATAAAAATTGCATAATAACTATCAATTTGATCATCCAAACATAGCCCATACGGAAAACAACCATAAAACTCAAGATAAAACAAGTTAGGGTTTGGGATATACCTCACTTTAAGCTTGGATTAGAGGAAGGAGGGAGCTGTTTTGAGTGAAATAAATGGTTGGGCATGATAGCTAGAAGCAAGGGAAAGTCGGGGTAGTCGAGAAGTGGCCGGAAACCACCCAAAGTGGCGGCACAAGGGGCAGCAACTGTGAAGGAGAGAGAGTAAATGTGGGGATGGGTTTGTGTTTTGGGCTGAATATTTGTGTTTATAAAGTGCCACTTAGTAGCTACATGTGGCTGAAAATTATCCCCCCAAAAATTAGCTTTTTACTAATTAAAATTAGGTGCTAAAATGAGTAATTAGTGAAATAACAAAAGTTAGTAAGGTTTTGGGCTTTTGTTTTGGGTCCAAAAAGCTAAATTGGGCTTGAAAAATTATTTGGAGTGTTGAACAAAAATAAAAATTTGTATTGCTCGGAATTAAATTTTAGCGAAGATAAGAAAATAATTAATCACTAATTTATACTTACCGAGGCCTAATATCGATTCACCCAATATTTACTCAATCAACGAAACTTCGAATTAACAATCAATGAAACTTGATTTGCAAAGTGGTACCCAAAATGAAATATCTCCCAATCGGGAAGATTAAATACGATGAATGAAGGTGGAAAATTTAAATAACATGATGGAACTCATTAAATAAATAAATGTGGCATAATTGAATTTAATGAATATGATTTGGTTAAACAAATAACCATGAGTGATTAAGTCAATAAGCATGATAAAGTCAATGAATAAACATGATTAATGAAATAAATGAAGATGATTTAATAAAAAAATATGAGTTAGGGTTGGGTTATTACAGTCAGCAGGTTATAATCCACACATGTGCTAATTCTAACACAAAAGTTGACTGCATCCAATGAATCAAGATGTTTGACAAGAAAGACCTTTTAATAAGTCATGCATTGGGGGTTAATCAAGCATGGTCAAGTTTTTTTAATTAAACCCAATTCAAGTATGTTCTTCTCAAACTGTTCTCTATTCTGTGCCTTGGTAAAAATATCAGCAATTTGCTTATTAGTGGCACAAAAATTCATTGAAACCAAGCCCTTTTCAACATTGTCTCTCAAAAAGTGATGACGAATGTCAATATGTTTAGTCCTTTTATGTTGACATGGGTTTTTGGAAATATTTATTGCACTTGTACTGTCACAAAATATGGGAATGCATCCCGTGTCAACACAAAAATCCTTGAGTTATTGCCTTATCCACAATAGTTGGGCATAACAAGAAGCAGCTGCAACATATTCAGCTTCCACTGTGGACATGGTAACTGAGTGTTGTTTCTTGGTTGCCCAAGATACCGAGCAGGGTCTAAGAAAATGAGCCATACCCGAGGTGCTTTTTATATCAATCAAGAAACTTCCATAGTCAGCATCAGCATACCCAACAAGATCAAAGTTGCACCCTCGAGGATACCATAAAGCTAAGTCAGGAGTATGTTTTAAATATCTCAAAATCCGTTTAACAGCCTTTAAATGAGTTTCTTTTGAGTTAGATTGAAAACGGGCACACAAACCAAGACTAAAAACAATGTCAGGTCTACTGGAAGTTAGGTATAGAAGCAACCTTATCATGCCCCTATAGGATTTCTCCTCAACTGAGGGACTCCCATCATCCATTACTAACCCAGTTGCGGGAGAGATGGGAGTATCAACGGGTTTGGCTGCTTCTATTCCATACCGCTTAATTAATTCCTTGGCATATTTTTGTTGATGTATCATAGTTCCGTTTGAAGTTTGCTTGATTTGCAAGCCTAAGAAGAAATTAAGCTCGCCCATCATGATCATTGCAAACTCACTCCTCATCAATTTTGAAAACTCATCACATAGACCATTGTGAGTTGCACCAAATATAATGTCATCGACATATACTTGGGCAATTAGCAAATGTTCCCCCTTAGATTTTAGAAACAAGGTGTTATCAACCTTGCCTCTTTTAAAACCATTTTCAATTAAAACGTTTGACAACCGTTCATACCAAGCTCTAGGAGCTTGTTTTAAACCATAAAGAGCTTTGTCAAGTTTGAAAATATGGTTAGGAAATTCATAATTTTCAAAACCAGGGGGTTGGCTTACATACACCTCTTCCTTTAGGTATCCATTAAGGAATGCACTTTTGATGTCCATTTGGTATAGCTTTATCTCCATGTGAGCTGCAAAAGCTACCAAAATGCAGATAGCTTTAATCCTTGCAACGGGTGCAAAGGTTTCCTCATAGTTAATTCCCTCTTCTTGGTTGTATACTTGAACCACCAGCCGAGCCTTGTTCCGAGTGACTGTTCTAAACTCATCCAGCTTGTTTCGGAACACCCACCTGGTGCCGATGACTGATCTGTCCTCTGACCGTGGTACAAGGTGCCACACCTTATTTCTTTCAAACTGTTGTAGCTCCTCTTGCATTGTAATAATACATTCAGAATCTGCAAGAGCTTCATGAACACTTTTCGGCTCAATGTTAGAGAGGCAAGCATAGAATGAGCAAAAGTTTTTAGGTTTGGATCTAGTTTGCACGCTTGTATGAATGTCAGATGAGATCTGGTCAAGGGGGTGCGAACTTTGGTGCTTCCAAGGTCGTGGAGTAAGTGGGTCTACAGACACAGTTTCTCATAAGAAGCTCATACTTTCTTGTTGTAATAACTATATGTAAAAGTGTAGCGACTTTTTCTTTTAATTCATGCAATTTTTGAAAAAACATTTGAGCCTGTGTATAAAAAAGCACAAATAGTTTTCTCAATGATAAATGGAAAACCCTACTCCCATAATTATTTGTGAATAGAAAAAACTCAATTGATAATACCTTAGACTAGCTAAAGAAATCCCACCAGCTTTTTTTTTATAAATTAACTAGTTACAATAACTTACATGATTCATGAATTCTTTAATATTCATGTCATAAATAATTTGTGGTATTAATGAAACAATTGTAACACCACCACCACTACCACTGCCATCACCACCACCACCAACAAAAAAATAATGATAACAATAACAACAACAAAAATAATAACAATAACAATAATAAGAACAAAACATACAACAACAATAACAACAACAACAACTGCGACAATAATAACAGCAATAACAATAATAATAACAACAACAACGATCATCACAATAGAAATTAGATATCCTTTTTCTTCCTAAATATTTTGAAGTTACAGTAAGATTCTCGCGATCATCATGAAGTACAAAATATCTATAATATTCCACATCTATAAGAGAAAACATCTTTTATAAATTCTTATTTAAACTAAAAATAATAATTTCTGCGGCTTGGGGGGAGGTTTGGAATTAAGCAACGAAAGTCCCACAGGACCGAAAACAATTTGACATGCGGCACTTGCTAGCCTTGAAAGGTTTTCGCTTAATAAATAAATATATATGTATATGTATATATCGATTTACACACACACACATACATAAATGTACACACACACATAAACACTTGTACATAAACGTACACATATACACACACACACATATACATATATATATACATATATATATATATATATACATATACATATATATACATACATATATATATATATATATA
>JACYFF010010365.1:90196137-90265325 GCA_017589665.1 Selenicereus undatus | reverse complement strand
TTATTATTATTATTATTATTATTATTATTATTATTATTATTATTATTGTTATTATTATTATTATTGTTATTATTATTATTATTATTATTATTATTTGTAGTAGTAGTAGTAGTCGTATTAGTATTATTGTTATTATTGTTATTATTGTTATAATAATAATAATAATAATTATTATTATCATTATAATATTATTATTATAATTATAAAAATAAAAATAATTATTTCAATAATAATAATTATTATTATAATTATTATTATAATAATTATAATTATTATAATTATTATTATAATAATTATTATTATAATAATAATAATTATTATTATAATATAATTATTATTATTATTGTTATTTTTATTATATAATAATAACAATTAATATTATTATTATTATTATTGTTATAATATATTAATTATTATTAATAATAATATCATAATTATTATAACAATTATTATTATTATAATAATAATAATAATAAGAAAAATAATAATAATTATAATTATTATTATAATATTAATAATTATTATTATAATATGATAATAATAATTATTATTATTATGATAATAATCATAATAATTATTATTATAATTACTATTGTAATAATATAATAATAATAATAATTATTGTTGTTATTATTATTCTTATTATATAATAATAATAATAATAATAAGAATAATAATAATAATTATTATTATTATAATTTAATAATTATTATTATAATAATAATTATTATAATTATTATTACAATAATAATGATAATAATTATTATTATAATAATTATTATAATATAATAATTATTATTATTGTTATTATTATTATTATTGTTATGTAATAGTAATGATAATAATAATAATAATAATAATAATTATTATTATAACAATAATTGTTATTATTATAATTGTTGTTATAATAATAATAATAATAATTATAATAATAATTTTTATTATAATAATAATGTTATTATAATAACTATTATTATTATAATGTAATAATAATAATTATTAATATTATTATTATATCATCATTATTATTATTGTTATAATAATAATAATAATAATAATAATAATAATAATAATAATAATAATAATAATAACTATTATTATTATTATTGTAATTTATTATTATTATAGTAATTATTATTGTTATTATAGTTAATATTATTGTTATTATTATAAATATTCATACTTGCATATAATATTTCTAAAATAAAACAGAGTTAATTCCATTCCAAAACTACTTACCAAACAGCATGGAGTGGGACCTGATTCCATTCCAATTTTCACCAAACAACTTGGTTCAGAATTCAAGTTCCATACCCAACCCCCCAGGATTCAAGTCCTGATTCCATTCCATTCCAGTTTCCCTCACCAAACAGGGCCTTAAAGGGTTGAAAACCTTCGCTTATAAGGCCTAGCCTGACATTGTGAGGATCTGAAGCAAAATGTTCATGGAGTTCATCAAAAGGCTTCCATGCCATTGAGTCCGCGGGATGTCTCATGATTCCATCTTTTACCTTTGTATCACTATGCCAAGTCATCTTGGAAGCTGCTTTTAAGGGCATAAATAGATGTTGAAGTCTTGGCTTTAGAGGAAAATACCTAAGTACTTTCAATGGAACTCTATTTCCATTTGCTTTTTTGATGATTTCGATAGTCTTTTTATCAACCTTCCATCTTAGTGCATCACACACCTTACAATTGTTCAACTTCTCATCATTCTTGAAAAAAAGCATATAATCATTCATGTATGCGTCAATCTTCTGATTAGATAATCCAAGATCTTTGATCATTTGTTTTGCCTCATAATAAGAATTAGGCAACTGTGATTTTGCTGGAAGCAGCTCCTCTTTTAAGAATTTTAATAACATACTAAAGGATTCATTGCTCCATCTCCCACTGGTTTTTATGTGGAATAACTTCATAACAGTGGATAGTTTGAGCACCTAGAGCCTTCATATACTGGTTCCTCCAATTCGCTGAATAACCTAAAAAATTTCTTTTCATCTTCGTTTGGCTCTTACTCACCATGACTTAAAGACCCAATCTCTCCATGGCTCCTGTGAAGAAAATGGGAGTTTGGAGAAAAATCTCTTATCAAATCCGATATCCCATCTTCATTTTCCCTACTATCTCCTAAAAATTCTTCATTATCCTCATCTTCTTCCCCCTCAAACTCTATGTCAGATTGAGCCTCCCCCACCCTTTCCCCATGCTGATACCAGAAGGTGTAACCTTGCATAATCCCAAATGCTATAAGATGATCTCGTACAGTACTTTCAGTTACAAAGGAAGAATTGCAACATCGGACACATGGACATTTAATTGTATCTCTATCACCCGTGCATTTAAAAGCTTACTTGATGAACTTCTCAACTCCTACATCATAGTCATTCATGAGATGACCATCTCGACTAAACTTCATCCAACCGTTACTAGGTGCCATTATCTATCAATCAAATTATAGCACATAAGTAAAACCACAAATCAAATGCCAATGTAGATCGCAACCGATTGTTTCACACACTTAATAATACAGTAATAGGGAAAAGAAGTAGAAGCGAAATTGAAAAAGAAAACAAAGAAATGCAAGTATAAATAAACAAAAGATTCCCCTTTGCCCCCTCCCCTAAAACAAAACCCAAACTAAGGGCCTCAAGCCACAACAACTGCACGCTTATTAGTATTATCTGAAAATACATGAGCAAAAAGGAAGGCCAGAATAGCCAACAAAAACACATCAGTAGACAAAGAACACTACAGTTAGAAACTAATAAAGGTATCAAGAAGATCACTTCTTTACTAGATCCAGAGGGCAAGAAGTCCTTTCCAACAATCCTATCTAAAATTGCAAACTTCGGACTTTCCTAAACTATGCAAAGTGTCCCAAAACAAAAGAAAGAAAAAAAGAAAAGAAGATAACTGTGCATATAAAACAGAACTTCAACATGAGTTGTATAAGTTGTTGAGATAAAACTTCAGTCTTGCCCTTGTTCAGCTTTTTTGGTGTTGTTGATATGTTGGTCCTATTCTGTATTATATGGTCTATGGTTTGTAAGCGTGAGAAGTCATCCTTACTCATCAATTGCAATTTGGTGTTACTAAAGCAATCTCTTTATGGCACCTTACTAGCGTTTATGACTGTAGTTTACATTATCATACACTAGAAGTCGTTATGAGCTGCCATCATTATTTTCGTTATGTGCTCTCTGGAGGTAGTCACAGCTAATAGAAGTATTTTGAATGTAGTGATTCCAAAGTTGATCCCTGCAGATGACAAGGACTATCTGCAATGGCAATGTTGTAGAAGAGGTAATATCTCCTTAAGTTTGAAAATATATGTCCTCTTAAAATTATGCGTTGTTAGCAAAATTTATACTGTAATCCATCATATCAATTCATGAAAATTATTTACTTTTGGTTCTCTATGCCTAAGGCATTCTTCTGGAGAAAACAGAAAGCAATGCCTCTGGGTAATCAAAGTGAAATTCCTAAAGTACCTAGGGCACGACTGAAGTTTTATCTCACTCACCCCTTTCTCTTTCACTTTCTTCAGCTGCTGAGATTCCTAAAGTACCAAGAATTTTTTACCCTAATTGCAGTTTTATCTTCTGAGCCCTTAATTTGTTGTATTGTGTTGGATGATATCATAAAAAGCTTTGAGTTTTCCGATACAACAACCACCACTAGTGCAAGTCTCGCTTTATTAGGACTTGGGGCGGTTCTCCACTGGAAAAACAAAACCCGAACAAGGGCAAGACTCAAGAGTAAGGATGGAGGACTCGATCAAGCTACTTTATGCCCCTATACGAAACATAGATGTCAAGGATTGTTCTAAAATCACTCAAATTAAATATGACCTTCTTATGTATTATACAAATTTAACCTCATTAGGTTCTACATAGACCTCCAAATTGTTTGAATTAGTCACATAAATAAAAAATTAATAGCTGATGGCATTGTGGGTAAGCTATCTATGGGATACTCATACCATGACTTCAAATAAAGGCAAATAGTTAGATAGTATCTGTCTGTGACTGAGACCACATTGCAAAGAGCCAGAACAGAATAATCCAACCAAGATAATTCAACAATTTAACAACATAACACAAACAAAAATTCATTTAACAGTAATAAATCCATAGATGGGAGAGAGCATCAGATTGAAACCATGGAATTGGAAGGTTTTCACAATCTTTCTACCCCAAAACCCATCAATTTGCATACTTGCTTCAAAATTACTTAAAATTAGTAGAATTGCTTCATAATTACTTAAAATTAGTATACTTGCTTCACAATTACTCAAAATTCTTACCCAGAATAGAACAAGCACAGTTAAAGCTCACTGATAAGAAGAGAAAGAGGGACAGAGATTAAGAGAGAAGGTAGTACCAACTTAGCAGTGAGGACAGAATCTGACAACGTAGCCAAAGCCTTTAGCATCAACAAATAAGAAAACCTTCCTTGTGGGTACCTGCGAAAACCCTAAAATTGCATGTTCTTCACCAATTTCAGTCTCCATCAAGTGTCAAAACCAAAGGAATCAAAAACCCTTACCACAGTGGTCGTGTATAGCTTATTCCTAACTGCATATAACCCTCAATGGTAGCCTATTGCTGGGGCAGCCATGGCAGAGAAAAAGCGAAACTAGAGTTTTAGTCATGGCAGAGAGGCTGTGAGAGGTTTCGCGGTAGGGGGTAGCCTTTTCAAGTTTAGAAGCCTAAACGCGTCGTTTAGGCAGATTTCTGTGAAATTAAAATCAGGAAATGTTCCGCGCTATTTCTTTCACCCAGAACTCTAGTAATTTGCGATGAGTTAGGCACAACTGTTACGAGAATGTAAGCTGGTCCAAATTAATTTGTGCATCTACAACCTGAATAAGGACTCGTCATTAAAGGTATAGCTTTTTGCAACTTGATAAGTGTACGCTCGTAAGTTTTGGTCGTAATTGAAATGATTTCCTGTAGTGTATTGCTTATATTTCAATCTGTTTTCTTTTAGCCCAGCAGCAAATGAACATATATTGGATTACAACAAAAAAGCGTTAATCTTTAGCTAAATAGAGTTGCTAGTGAATTTTTTGGAAAAATTACAAACCACAACACCTTTCGGAACATATCACACTGGTATGGATACCAAAAGGACATCGAAGGGACGACACGATGCTGGTTCAAAAGTGTTTTGCAAAGGCGCCCCAGTAATCCCTGGTGTGGGCATCATCTTGACTCCTTCGTATGAAACTGAGGTTATAAACTCAGGAGCAATGGTATGGTGATGAGATGGAATACATCCTATCACTGCCCGTCATCACTGACGACCTCTACTAATCAATAGAAAAAATTAGAGCTTTAATGTCACTAACACAAACCTATGTAAAGCGTTAGAATTATTCACATGATCGAGGTATAATGCCATTAAAAATAAGCAAAAAAGGTAAAATTATTAAAATATTATAGCGGACTAAATATTACACCCTCAGGATAAGCCTACTTGAATCCTTCAAGAACCCGGCAGAAAGTAATTTATTGAATCGATGTAATTACCCCCCTAGAACTATCTCGCTTTCTAGAAGAAAGGTTTGAACTCTCTCTGTTTCTACCTTAATAGAGTCCTTAATGATTTTTCAGCATATCTTTAACCTAGGGTGAGCCGTTGTTTTTGTAGCTATTGATGGGCTTACGTGAATTAGACTAGGAGAAGAAAACCAAATCCAACTCAGGTTAGGCTCTAGATTGTTTTAGCAGACTAAAACTCTAGTCATTAATATGGTAATCTAGTCTTTATTAAAATCGACCTAACTTAGCTTAGTTAGAGTTGGTTCAACTAAGAAGAGGGAGAACTCGGCTGGGTTTCGGTCTTCAGGAACCCGGCCAAATTCGGAAGGAGATTAACCCCTTGAGCCAGTTTTCTCCTGCTTTTTGGCCTGTTCTGTTTTTTCTTTTTTATTATTTTTGGACTGTCAATCTATGGGGCCCATAAATGTTCAAATTAGGTTGTTAATTTCATCATCAAGCTTATTAAAAATGGAATGCCATTTTTAGGTGTCTACAATTAGCCCCCCACTTTGGTCGAGCAGCGGTACGTGAAAGACCAGAGTACTTGCTTTTTGTAATTGTCTGTTTGGTTGTGTAGAATTCATGCCCGATTGCTGAGGATGTTGAAGCGTGGAGCCTATCTATTTAGGCTTGATGGCGACGTTTACCTTCGACTAGGCAAATTAGTGAACTCCCTTATTTTTAGACTAGTGGACCTCCATGTGGGCCATGCATAATTACCTCATGTGTCGTTAGAGCAGTGAACGTTTATGCGGGTTAGGATTAGCTATCTTCCTGTAGCACTGGAGTAGCGGGCCTGCATGCGGGTCAGGCTTAACAATGTTTAGTGTCGCTGGAGTAAGGGAATTTTATGGCGGTCAAGCTCAATGATCTTCTTGTGTTGCTGGAGCAGTGGACCTTCATGCGGGTCCGACTTGGCAATCTTTTTTTGTTGCTGGATTAGCGGACCTTCATGTAGGTCAGACTTAATTATCCCCCAGTGTTGCTGGAGTAACGGACCTTTTTGCGTATCAGGCCGATTTCAGCGATGAAATGTTGGAACCATCGGTTTTGGCAAATACTTTCTACTCCTGTCGTGTGTATGCTTTGAATGCCGACGGTTGAGTGGTTTTTGAGGGGTGGAAAATTAAAGACAAAAGGAAAGAGGAAAAAGACCTCAAATACTCGATTGTCAGCCATAGTACTTAAGGGTCGGTCCACAGGGAAAAACGTTGAGATTATGGTCATTCAAACAAAATGATTAAACTAATTAACTAAGTAATGTTATTTAAGACAATTTAACAACCTAATTCAACTAAGCTCATCTAATCCTAATTCAACAAAGAATTAAAACAACCTAATTAACTAAATAAACTAAACCTAAACTAACCTTTATGTTAATTAACCAAATTAACCAAACTAAGCTTGAATTAATCATGGTTCAAAACCTTATTCCAGAATCTGAACTCAAGGCAAATTATGACACGAAATTAAACAAGGGGGGGGATGAATTGAAGCCAAACAAAAGCAACAGGGGAAATGAAAATCAACAGAAAGGCAAAGCATGAAACATAGCAAAGCAAACCGAGACTGGACATGAAGAACAGCAAGGCAGAATCGAAAACAGCAAGGGAAAGGGCAAATCGAAGCAAATTGGAAAACGAAAAACGAAGAACAACTGAACAGAAATTTCAGCAAGGGGAAGGGGAATGAAAGCAGAACCGAACCATAGGGAAGGGGAAAGCAACATCGAAAGCAAAGCAGAACGAAAACTCACAAGTTGTGAGCCCCAAAATGCAGCCATTCGAACCCAGATGAACACGAACAGGGAGAATCGAACCCAACCGGAATTCGAGCAAGGGAATGGGGGAAGAATTCGAATGCAATTGAACAAAATAGACCCCGAATTTTGCAAAATCAAACAGAAAGCTTAATTACAACCAAGAAACTTCAAATTCGCAGTGAATTCAAGCCCTAAATCGAATCTAAAACCTAACCCTAATCTGAAATTCGAAGTAAAATATGAAATTCGAATATGAAATCAAAATTAAAAACGAAATCAAACTAAACTTAAACGAAATTAAACCTAATCTACTCCTAATTCTACCTAAAATTACCTACTTCTAAATTACCAACTAAAAGAAAAACTGTTGAATCCATGGCGTCTTCCACCTTTATACCCGAACCTCTTCAAGCCTCAGCCCTCGATCTGGTGGTAGACGTGGATGGTGGATGAGAAGGCCATGAAAAGGGTGTGCGTGGCCTGGTGGTTGTCAGAGGTGGTGCGAAGGTGGATGAATTTTGAAGTCTGGGTTCTGGGTTTGGGGAACCCGTGGGTGGAAGGTGGTTTTGGGGTTTCTACGGGCGAGGGAAAACAGTTGGCGAGGGAGATGGGACAGCGAGGATGGAGGAAGCTTCTGGGAAGGGACGTTCGAAGGGTTCTGGGTTGCGGGGTAGAAGGAGAAGGGAAACAGAGGAAGGGTCGGGGAAAGAGGAGAGAAGAAGTCGCGAGGGAGGAGAGAGAAGCTGATAGGAGAGGGAGGGGGTTTCCTTTAAGAACTGAACCGAATTTTGGACCGGACCGGTCTGGTTTCTTTCTGGACCGGGTTTTTCTGGAATTTGGCCCGGTTCTTCAACCTCCGACATTCCCCTATTTTTTCTTGCCTTTTCTGCCATTTTAAACCCTTTTTCGTATTTATTCAAAATCTGCAAAATAAAATAATGTCCTATTAAAACCCTAAAAATATTATTAAAACGAGCATAAAACAGGTGTAAAAGTACCTTAAAAATAACACATTTTTGGCTCAAACAAATATTCCCTCACCAAGATTTTGCTCGTCCTCGAGTAAAACAAACTACGCTAACTAAAAGAAAATGAAAATAAGGAAAAGAAAATTCTAACTCACTGTCGTAGGAATCACGATTGCATTTAGCGTATGCAAGAAGCCCTTTAAACCCCTTAGACTCCCAAGTGGACGAGTGAGGTCTTGTGAGGGTTTCAAAGTGAAAATACCCTCAAAATTATTCAAAAAGAAAAGAAAATCTTTTTGTGTTTTTCTCAAAACTGATATGTACAAAACTCGGGAAACATATGCACAACTCATAATCAGCTAAATCACCCATGTGCTCAATTATCGACCCATATATACATAGAATGCGCTTCAAAGCCCTTTACCTCTAAATGACATCAATACACTAATTGTCACCCCATTGAGCATCAAGGTTTTGAATCCATCCCAGTGTTTGTGTGCAAGTGTACCATCGTCCACAGGATTCAGATTTACCAGAATAGATTCAATCCCACTTAGTTGACATAACTACATTATTATTATAATGACTTTGGAAGCAAGCTTTCCCAGTAGCAATATTGCCTCAAAGGGTAACACCCAGTAGCATGTGCCTCAAAGGATAACACCCAGTAGCGCATGCCTCAAAGGGATACGTGTCATTCCAAATTTTATTCTTTTTCTTTATTCATAATACAATTTTTTTTCAATTTTTTTTCAAAGTAATCATGCCATAAGCTAGTGGGAGAATCATTCATGAAAACCTAAAAACTAAAGATAATGATGACAGAATGAATAAGGACTGAATAACACAACCTTTAATGAACAACTGGGGCTAGAGTTATGGCTTAGAGTATCATATTCGAAGTTAAAGACTTATCACGCACATCCTACTTCTATACAAGCTAATAACTAAAGCATAGGGGATTCAAACTAATCTAAAATAGTACAAATGTTCCCCAAAACAACAAAAATCATCAAAATTTTTTGAAAAATGGCTCCTCACTCCAACACCAAAACTTCACAATGTCCTCATTGGGAGAATTAAGGAGCTAAAGAGTAAGTCCATAACTCAACAACCGGAAAACCTAGAATATATACAACTAGAACACCAGCAAAAACATAAAACCAAAAACAAAATAAAACCAAAATGAAAATGAAAATGAAAAGGAAAACTAAAATCAAAGAAAACACAGATATTTACAAAAACAAAACAAAAAAAGTCAAAGACCTACTAAATTGAAAACTAAACCAAAAGAAATCTAAAACAGAATAAAAGAAAAGAAAAACAAAAATAAAACAAAAATAAAATTACTAAACAAAAATAAAATCAAAGGAAAAACTAAAACAAGCTAAGCTAGAAGAAGCAAAATGAAACAACCCTAAATATTCACAATGAACAAGTATTTACAAAATCCAAATATATACAACTACGTACGAAAAAGAAGAAAAGAAAATAAAGAGAAAAGAATGGTGGAACGATCATACCAGGTTGGATACAGGTTGTACCCAAACTATAAAGCTTATGCAGCATCAACCACTCCATATTAAGCTGAAAAAGTGCCACTTAAATCAAAACTCGTTAGAGCACGCAATAGCTTATCAAACACAGAAGCCCAACTCTCAATAGTATCGCAACAATGGAAAACAGAGAGTTGGCACCAGATTGAGTACATCCATATAACCAAGAAAGCACAGGTAAAGGCCCGTTTAAACTTATCAGACAGTTGGGCCCACTCAGGAATGAAATGAGCATACTCAGAGTAAGCCAGAAGTGAGGTCATTGGCCTAGAAACTATATTAGGATGAACGAGCAATTTAGGCCAAATGGAGGATGCACATTTTACAAGTCTCTTAATATCAAAAGCCACAAGAGTCTGGTCTAAAGTAAAGTTCCTAGTAACAATGATCTCAGACTCAACAGATTCAGACTTGCCAGATTCAAAAAGAAAGTCGGTTTGGATGGAATCAAAAGAAAATGACTCATAATCAGCACAAAAACCATCATTAGAACTTCCATGGGTCTCGAACTCACAAGAAAAAGATTCATGCTCCATATGCAGAATATTATCATCTAATTCAAACATAGTGAGTTCCGGTATCTCATCATGCAACTCCTGTGAAACATCTTTTGAATCACCCAAATCATGAAACTCTACTGCAGCAATGATGCTAATTTCTAACTCACTATCAGAATCAGATTGTTCATCAGTGATATTTTTAGGTGAGCTAGTGCAGGGTGCAAGATCTGATGATAGAGACTTAGGGAGGTCACTTTCTTGTTCTAAGCTAGGCAAACACATGTTTTCATTCAAATCAGGACTAGTAGAAGAAGAAGGCTCATAATCATCACAGAGATCAATATCAGATTTAGGAGATCCTAAACTAGAATCAATCTCACTAGAAGTCTCCCTATTTTGGACAAAACATTGAGAATATTCAGCAAATCTCAATTTCATAGTCTCTATTATTTGATCAGTCATTTCATTAATTTTCTTTTCAAGTCTTGCACAGGTAGCACGATAAGGACACGTAGAAACATTATGATAAGGAGATTTACAATAATCACACAGTACATGAGGCATATAAGAATAAGATGGGTCATATTGGTTTAGAAAATGATCTTGGGGAGAAGGATTAGCATAAAAAGCAGACTCAGCATGAGTTGGGTACTTTAAGTTCATTTTAGCTTGTTCAGACTCGTAAGTATCCCAAGCTAAATTTTCAAAGAAATCCCAAACTTCATCTTGAGATCTAGACAACAATCCTAGCAAACCCCCTGGGCACATGGACTCAACATGACCACGGAATTCAGAATTTAGACAAAAACAATGACCTCGCAAATTTCCCATTTTTGAAAAGTTTGATGCAATTGAGCACGATAATCATTAAGTCGCGATAAATAGCTCCAAAAAGGTTTATGCTCATATTGTGGGAAACTGAAAACTGGCATTTTGAAAATTTTTCAAGTTTTTAAAGTTTTTTTAATCTTTTTGGATTTTCAATTTTTCATTTTTTTTTGGGTTTTTTGAAATTTCTAATTTTTTTTGGATTTTTGGGGTTTTCAAATGTTTTTTGAATTTGAAGCATTTTTCATTTTTTTGGATTTTTGAAGGTTTTTCAATTGTTTCTAGATTTTTGGGTTTTTTTTTCAAAAAGGGCTAAACTAACGAAAACGAAAACGATACCAAAAAGAAAAATTAAAAATCGATTCGAAAAGAAAGTTACGAAATGACTAAGTAAAACATGACTAAGTAAATAACAACTAAACAAACTAAACAAATCAAATACGAAAGCAACTAAAAAATATGACCAAATCTCTTGCCGTCCTCCCTGGCAATGACGCCAAAAATTGTTGAATGGTTTTTGAGGGGGTGGAAAATTAAAGAAAAAAGGAAAGAGGAAAAAGACCTCAAATACTCGATTGTCAGTCATAGTACTTAAGGGTCGGTCCACAGGGAAAAATGTTGAGATTATGGTCATTTAAACAAAATAATTAAACTAATTAACTAAACTAAGTAATGTTATTTAAGACAATTTAACAACCTAATTCAACTAAACTCATCTAATCCTAATTTAACAAAGAATTAAAAAAACCTAATTAACTAAATAAACTAAACCTAAACTAACCTTTATGTTAATTAACCAAATTAACCAAACTAAGCTTGAATTAATCATGGTTCAAAACCTTATTCCAGAATCTGAACTCAAGGCAAATTATGACATGGAAAACACAAAACAGAGCACAAAACAGGGGAGGTGTATTTGACAGAAGCGAAAGCAAAACAACCACCATCCATTATTATCAACCAGCAACTAAAAACTAAAACAACCTAAATAGCTGAACGAAAGTAAAGAAGCGTAGCCATAAACCAAACTCAGAAAGCAACATTCTAACTCGAACCAACCTGGAACAGCAAGCAAAAGAACTAAAACAGAACCTCAAACTAAAACAGAAGCAGGGGAAGGGGAATTCAGCAGAATCGAACAGATTGAAAGCAAGCACAAAACGCAGAATTGAAAGCTATAGTAGGGAAATCGAAAGCAAACCGGAGCCATGCCCAAATCGAAGCCATTGTCCCAAAAACGAAGCCCATCAGAGAACACGAACAGGGATGGGGGATTTGAATGAGCTCAAATTAGCCCAAATTTCTTGCAATTACAACTCCAATTTAGCAAAACTAAGCCTAATTACATGAGATTAAAAACCGAAAACAGATCGAAATGCCTAACCCTAACCAAAATTTCTGAAGTTCGAACATGAAATTGAAACTAAACCTAACCCTAGAATTCGAGTAACTGGAACGAAAGCAATTCAAATTAAAACTAAATCTAAACCTTAAATTAAACCTAACCTAAACCTAAAATTACCTAAAAACTACTCCTCAATTACCTAACCTACCGAGGCTTCAATGGCGTGCTCCAAGCTCCTAAATACCCGAACCAGCTTCGCCTCTTGACCGTAGATTTGGGTGGGTATCGTGGACGGTGGACGAAGGTGGTGACGATGCAGGTGTCGTGGCGTTTCCTGTGTGAATGAAGGGTGGTGGGATGGGTCGACAGAGGTGGAAACTGTGGGCAGATTTCGGGGGTTTGAGGATTCTGGGGGCTGGAGTGGTTTCAGGGTTTGGGATAAGGGAGAGAGAACTATGTGCTGTAAAAGAGAGAGAGGAGATGAACGAGATGGGGTGATGCAGGGTCAAGGGTAAGGTTCTGGGTTCGGTGTCTGGGGGTCGAAGAAGAAGTAGACGCAAGGGTGAAGGGGAGAGAGAGAGAGAGCGCGTGAAGGGGAGGGGGCTTATAAAGCTGAACTAGTGCGCTGAACCGGTTTTAGTTGAACCGGGCCAGGCCGGTTTTATGCTGGACCGGTCTAGTTTTTTTTCTTTTCAATTGCTGCTTGGACCGGTTTTGTTGAAATTTTGGACCGGTTTTTGAATTCCCGTCATTTTCCCCATTTTTCTCGTATTTTTCGCCACTTTCAGCCCTTTTTCCACATTTATTAAAAATCTGCAAAATAAAATAAAATGAATTAAAAACCTAAAAAATATTATTAAAACGAGCATAAAGCTGGTGAAAAAGTACCTTAAAAATAGTACATTTTTAGCTCAAACAAAGAGAAACACTAGCATGTGGTAGTAAAGATCCCGATCCGGTCCTCGACTACTTTCTTTGTTTTACTTTCTTCTTTTGTTTGCATAGTTTGTGTTTTTGATGATTATGATTTCCACACGTAGAGATCCCAGTCGGGTCCCCATGGCTTGCCTTTCTTGCTTATTTTTCTTCGTTTTGCTTAAGTGCTTCGCTCTTTGTGGAGAGAATATGATCGTGTTGGATGTGGGGAACCCGGTTGGGTTTTCATGTTTAACACCCTTGGCTTTTTGCTTTGTTTGCTTGCACTTTAGCGTCTAGGGAAGGAATAAATGCATGTGAAGTGTGGGGAACCCACTCAGGTACTCCATTAGCTTCTTCCCTTCTTACATTGCTTATAAATAGCCTTGTTAGAGAGTGTTCGAGGCACACCTTAATTGTGCTTATCCTTCATCTTTCAGTTCACTTCACTTCCTGTGGTTTTCATCACTTATAGGTTATTCTAATTATGAGTTTAAGAAGAGCTCATCCTTCTCACCGATCTCGTGAAAAGAGGCTTGCACATGATTACTTTATTGAAAGAGAATAGGGGCCAATTGACGCTTGGGATGGCACTAATTTTCTTGTGGAGATTGAATGCCATGCATCGAGTCAAGCTGCTACAAAGAAGGTAAATGTTCTTCTTCCTTTCTCATGTTCTTTCTTTCCTTTTGTTTATCGAATTCTTTTGTCCGATTTTTCCTTCCCTTTTTCAGGACGACCTCATTAGGTGTGGAGGTTTCCTTAAGAAATTTATAATTGATCTTAGATGTAGAGAGATCAAAGTTCGAACCATGTTAGAGAATGTAGCCTTTGGATCTCTTTATACAGCTTTGAATAGGATATCCTAACTGACTGATCATTGTATCACTTGTGTGATTGTCGAATGATTTTAAGACACCACTAATACCCTTCATTTGCCTTCTGGGAAACGACTGTCACCCCCGTTTCATTTTGCTATATTAATTGGCATTGGTTATTCTAGTGATCTCTTGGTGTAACTAGAAGATTTCCATCATGATAAAGTGTGTCTTTTTGAGCCTTTTAGCCCAGTTATGGCGACTATACCTCATGGTGGTAGTTTCCCCTACACAACTCTCTTTTCACTAATGCAAAATGATGGTGGTTCGGCCACCCATACATGTAACCAACAATCTCAGATTAGGTTGGCTCTGCTCCTCAGCACTACCATCTTTGCTCAACTAGATAACCATTGTTATTTTTATTACTAGGTTAACCTAGTTGACTTAGATAGAGTGAGGCATTTGAACTGGGGAGTGGCTTCATGTGCCACTCCTATTTAAGGCATGCAGAGTGAGTGAAACCAACATCACCCAAGGTCAAAAGAACTCTAGTTTCCCCTAGATGGTTTTTGAAGGTTGATTGAAGTAATAACTATAACCTTTTTTTTACTCCACTTTTTTCTGTTGCGAGCTCCTATGCTTACCTTTCATTTCCTTGTAGCTTTGGTTCTATAAGTACTTCCCTAATCTATCATGTAGATCTCAGGAAACTACCATTTTTTAGCTATGCTTTTTTGGACCAAAGATAATCAGATTCAATAGAAGTTTCGATCAGGAAGATTGCAATGCCATCGGAGGGCTATGATTAACCTCACCATGGTATTATACTTAGCTTTGCTTATCATTCTTTGTACTTTGCTATGACATTGATGTTTTGTAGGCTAACTTCCATCTATAGAGTGCTCGTATGATCCCCCTTGAAGTCAAGGCAACCCAAAATTACACTCTAAGATGAATTCTGATGGAGGGACCTTTCTACTTCACCTGGTCTTCGGTGAGAAAGTATCACCACAAAGCCTCAACGAATAGCCTCCTTATGTTCCCGTGGATCCTCCACGATCTATGTTCTATGCTAAGACGTTGTTTATAGTAGACATGATGGAGATAAAGGTAGGTCACCTTTATGCCGATTTTATCGACTGTGAGGGCAATTATGGGTCCTATCTTTAGTAGATCATAACCTATTTGGTAATCTATCATCCCATGCTTTTTATTTGTTTTTTTACATTTGAGTGATGTGCTTCTTATCTAACCTCCTTTTTTCATTTTTGGTACACGCGTTGATGTCCCCATGCCAAGCTTGAATGTCAATGTGGCGTTAGAGGGAGAGCCGGAGCAATATGTTGAGATTCCATTGGTACCGGAGTCTGAGTGCGCAGAACTTCCTTTTCCTCCCACTTTTACAGGGGTAAGAATATCAATTATCTTTTTCCCTTGGGTGATTTCTTGTACTTACTTTGTCGACTTTCTTTTTTTAGTATAATCAGGAGCGATCAAGCATGATGGTTCACCAGTTTCGTTCTACAACTCAGGCATTTGCAAACCTCTTTACTTATTACCTGTTGAAACCATTATTATGTTTTGATGATAACAAACCTAAAGCAATGTTGCTCCAAAAAAGATGTTTTCAACATGTGCTTTAACTTGTTGATTGTTGAGAACAAGTCCTGAGAACATGTTTTCAACAATGTGCTGAGAACATGTTTTCAACAATGCGCATTAACCTGTTTGTTGAATGTTGAGAACACACCTTGAGAACAGGTCTCATACCTAATGGTTCACTCTCAAGATCACCACCTCCATGAGATGATTGAGTTGATCGTACGAGAAGCAATTCATGAACTCTAGCAAGACAAAGAACAATCCCAGCAAACAAGGTGACCTTGGTGTTTACGGCATCTATACAGATCTTGGACAAGATGACTAGTTTAAAACAAGAAGTCTGGGGTATATAGATTTTATTTATTTAGACTCTTGTTAATATGCCAATACTGAAAACACCTTATAAAACACTTCTTGAATCGGTGTTTGTGCTAAACGCTTCAGAACACCAGTTGCGAACAACCCTGTGAACAGGGTGCCTAGGGTGTTTCTGACCTAAACTGGCCTTACCCGATTATCTTTGAAAACTTATTTTTGGTTGGCCAAGATCTCCAGAATAATTCCTTACACTCAAGATTGCTATTTTCTTGGAAAGGATAATTCTTGAAAATATTATGGGAGATTGCAAAACCTATTTTTGGAAAACTTTTAAATCGAAATGTTATCTCTTTCTCTTTCTCTCATCTCTTGGAAAGCTTTTCAAAATACCTTCACAAGATTTTCCACGGTTATTATGGCTAAAAATAATCTTCTTAGAATGCCATAATTTTGGGAAGATTTTCTTGAAGAGCCGTTGGGATTTTTATTTGAAAAAGAAAATCATCTTTACCAAACTTAGTTGATTTTCTCTCCTCTCTCCCTGGTTTTTACCGTTGGTTTTTGAGCATAAAAAGGGAGAAGCATTTGAGATGAAAACACATGGACACAGACTGACACAAAGGAAAACACAAAAAGGAGAGAACACAACACAAAACGAGATTCAAAAAGGAGGTTTTCTAGAAAAATAAAAGTGGTTTGAGCTATTCTTGAGAAAAGAGAAAACCGAGACAAGTTGTGTTAAAAGTGTGTTTTCAAGATATTGGCATAATAGGATCTTCATTTGTACCTTACATCTGCTTAGTGAGAAGCACCCCAGTAAGGTGTTTTTGAACTTGATCTCAGCTCAGTCAAAAGTGAGTGAGTGTGTCCTAGTCGTGTGGACTTTGGACGTGTCCAATCTGGTGAGATTTGGACGTGGTGTAATCTGCCTTGAGAAGGAGATTACGTGGTTGCAAGTTTGTAACAAGGTGTGTTACAATTGTAACGTGTTAAGCCCGGTTTAGTGAAGTGGTTAAATCCTACACGAGGTAGGTCGTGGTTTTTCACACCTCAGTTGGGCTAGAGGTGTTTTCCACGTGAAAAATTGTGTGTGCTTTAATTTCCGCATCTATCTTTATAATTTTCGCTCTTGCGACATCTGAAAACACCCTTTGCAAACAAGTCACAGAGGTGTTTGTCATATATAACGCGAAAATCAGACACCACAATTCACCCCCCTCTTGTGGTAGGATACTCTAAGATCTAACATTACCATCCTCAGTTATATGAGGTATTTCCTCCTATTGTCTTTCCTCTTTTTCCCATTGCTTTTTGCTTAACATTTGTCCTTTCATGTAAGGCCTGAGGTCTTTGCGAAGCGAGCACCGCCTTACAGGTCCTGATCGAGGATGCATCTTCTTCATGGGCTCGTGATGTTTTGAAATCTTCTTGTGCTAAAAAGATAAGGCCTCGTCTGGATTCTCCGTTAGAAGTAGATCCCTTTAGATCTACAATCCTCGAGGTCTTATGCTACCACCTCCTCTTTGGGGGAACCTTAGATTCTTGAAATCTTGTATGGAGATTGGTCGTCTGGGACTATGCGTAGTGAGCCTCCTCGCTAGTCCTGGGTTCTTGGGGCAAGCTCTCGTCCCGACGTGGGTATGAGCCGATTATCAATTGATTTTGGTGTTACATCCTGTTATGTTGACTACTTCTTTTATGCAAGTAGTAGTGGGTTCCAAGATGAGGAATGGGGTTATCCTGTCAGACTTATGTACAATATTGCTATATTGAAATTATAATGCAACTTTATTCATGATTTGGACTTTTTATGCAAGACACATTGCTTATAATGCAAGACTTCGTAAAAACAATTCAAGATCGAGCCCTCGCTTCCCCCCCAAAAAAATGACCAAAAAAATCAAAATCAACCATAAGTGTAAAGAGCTCTTAGTGGTCCTCGACAATAAATTGCCTGATTTTATTAATCAGAAAAATTTTCAGTACATTATTAGAGGCAAGGCTAAAACACAAAATAAAGATTTGCAGAAGTTGGTGGCCCCCCAGTTTAGAAATTAATGTCACACAGGGAACACTTAGTGAACCCAGGTGGGTACCCGGTTCGACTCTGATTGGACTTATTTTTTTTTATGCTATAAAAGCTGCATGTACCTATTGTTTTGCATATCAGTCATGTCATCTTGTCTAAAAAAGGGTAATTATGTATTTCGGGAGGAACTTGATGTCTTAGTTGCTTGCTCTTGATTCTCAAGACATGTGTGAACTAGAAAACCATATGCTGAATACCCTTCTTAGCTTGCATTAGGTTAAGATTTCCTAGAATTTTCTTAGAGCTGTTGTGACCTTTTGGGATCTAGAGCTTCATGTCTTTAGGTTTGGGACTTGTGAACTATGGCGTTTGGTCGGGGAGTTTAGCACAATCCTAGGATTTCCTCTTTAATGTCTTCCAGAGTTCCTACATCCTTAAAACAGTTGTCTGCTCAATACTATCATCTTCAAGGATTAGGCTTAGATGATGTATCTTCTATTGTAATTGATGAGGAGGTAGATTTTATGGCATTGATCGCTCACTTTAGGTAAGAGTGAGGCTATGCCCTAGAAGGTTTGAATAGGCATCGAGGCATAACACTTTGGCTTTTAGGCGCCTACCTATTCATAGGGGGTCCTGTGGAAGAGGCCCCGCTAAACTCCTCATGGTGGTGGATGGCATTCGTCACAGGAGCACATCCGTCCCTCTTGTTCTTGCTAAAACTATCCTTTGTTTGGACCTTTTGCACCACCACCCCGACCAATTCTTCTTTGGAATTGCCGCTTCAAGTAACAACTAGCGGCCCAATCGATGATCTCCCTTTCTTCTTGTCTAACCCACTAGACTCTAAAGGGCAAGGAACCCGACCAGGCTTTAACTTGCGTATAGGCTAGGGCTCCTGACCTGCTATTGCTTTTCCTTTCCCTTCTCTCTTTTTTTCTCGAACTTGTGAACCTAGTGGGTTCTGTAGGTTAGTATTCACTTTTCTTTTCTATTTTCTCACTTTTCTTTAGATCTAGATGTTGGAGCGTCTCAGATTGATTGTTGTTCCTCAAAACATCGACTCTTATCTTATGCCCTATTTCTACTAGTGGAAAGGATTCTTTGTGGACCATTCACTAGTCGATTGGATTAAGTTGTTTGAGAGATCTCCACCCATTCACTAGACCATTTGGTGATGGAATATTTTCCATGTTGTGACCATGGAGATCATAGTGTACACATGCTGGTTGTTAATTTTGGCAACATGGACTTACTTTTTCCCTTGGCGTCTTCTGAGGCGATGTGATCTTCAATAGACCATTCTAAAATTCGACATTATTCCTCCAGAGACTTAGGCGAATATTGCTGCCTACCTGCACTCTTAGATGAACTATTGGCTGCGCTATCCACTTATCACCATGTCGTGGTCTCCTTGTTCCACCAATGTCTCCAAACTCTATCTAGAGTAGATGACCAAGCGTGATGCCGAGATGAGGAAGGCACTTCCATAGAAGGAAGATATTAAGGCGTTGGATTTTGGGACTAACTTTCACCGCAGGAGCGTAGTTGTAGTTTAGAAAAGATATCGTTCCCACATAGACCAATTGTAGTCTATTAAGTTTTGTCTTACAAAAATGTTAAGCAAGCAAGTTTCAATTGGGTGTTTGAATAATGCTATAATCTAATTGGAAAATTCAATCAATTTAGGACATCTAAGGATTTGTTTTTCCTAGTAAAGATGTGGATAATTGGAATATAACATGCAGTTGATCTATATTGGCATATTGAAAAGGGCGTAATCACTTGTTTAGTCTAATTATTAATTTTTGATCACTAAACTTTCTCTTAACAAGCGAATCTTTTTCAAGTAAATCTAAGTCAAGTCCTATCTTGTGGGTCAAATACCAAGTTTCGCTTTTCAGTCCTTCACTTAACTATTTAGAACTAGCAAGTAAATTTGGCCAAAATTCACTCACAACAATCTCACACATAGGATAGTATTAAACCAATTTAGATTAGGAATAAGCACAACTAAGTAAAAATTAGAGATTCCAGTAACAATACTTGGCTAACAATCCCTAGATTCAGAAAACTACTCAAACATATTTAAGATAACAACAACTAAACAAAGTTTGGGGGAAGAAAACATAGCATAATTGGAGATCCTCCAAGGGTTTCCCAACTTTCACTCTTAAACTCAAAACTAACTAAGAAACCTAAAACTGAACTAAGAAAATGGAAGAGAATGGGAGAGATTAGAGAATAAGAGTTTTTTGCTGTGTGTCTCTCAAATATGTTGCAAAATAACTCTATTTAAATAAGAACTCAATCAACCTCAGCCACACGATTAAGGAAAACGAAGAAACTTGCAGTTGTGGCCTTACCACGGATCGTGCGCATGAGCTCTGTTTCGAAATTTTTTTACTCCTTCTTCCTTCCACGGGCATAGTGACTTGGGTGTGTCCATGGGGGGGGGGTCAAGCTACACACATTTAGGAGTCAAATCTGGGGTAAAATGGTCTAAAAGCCTGTAAAACACGGAAGAAAACCATACCCGAGCGTAAAACAGAAAAATGAGTGCATATTATAGCATAGAACACATAATTCTCCCTAAAAATGGTACAAAATGACCTCAAAATAGAGTGCGCTTTAAGTACTTATCAAACTTTCCCATGCTTAACCCATTGCTTGTCCTCAAACAACTATGAAACTGAGGCTAAAAACGAATAACCTCCTTAGGCAAACGTCAGTAGCAACATCAATAGCCAAATTAACCCGAGTTTAGCTCAACAGTGATAAAAAACTTTTATAAACAGACATGAGAAGGAAGTTTTTAAAATAAAAGTAAGAACCATCACATCAAATACTAAATCAATCACTCGAATTCACTTGAACAATTATTTTGGCATATTACAATAGGTACTCCTCACTCATGTGTTTAAAATAAAATGCAATTCTCTCAAATTTCATTCCATAGAAACAAATCAATCGTAAGGACTCTCTAATTCACCATCACTCCAATACAAAACACACAAGGCAATCATTAGGACTTTTTAAGGGTTGTAACGGCGCACTTGGGTAAAGGTAAGGAAGTAACAAACATTTTGGGATTTGTGGGACGAAAAGCCATAGACTAAGAACACAACCATCATCTCCAACTAAAACCTATTCCTCAAGCCCACACATCTCAAAATATCAATAACATTCCCGGTGAGATTATAAGAGAAAGTGCTTAAAATGTATAACCAAAGCCGAGTCCTTTGACTTCATTTTTTTGTTTTGTTCTTTTTTCTTTCTTTTTTCACTTTTTTTAAAAACACCTTTCGTGTGGTTTGTTGTTTTTTTTTCATTTTTTTCAATTTTTTTTGTCAACCATCAAAGATGAGGATCATGGCAAAGGAAACTATGCACTTTTTAACACTTTTCTAGCAACTCACAAAACAGAATCCAATTGATTTGCAGGGAAAATAGAACATGAATCCTTTATCACATGCAACCAAACCACAATATTAATAAAAGGTTATTATCCACAAAGTACTCCCAATCAACTATAAAACTCTATAGCTTTGGCTAAATGGGTAAGACGTGTGTGCAGAAGGATGATAATATAGGCTCTCATCAATAAATACAGCAAAGGCTCAAAGGGGTAGCAGGGGATAAATAATTCACATAAAGGTGGCTATTTGGTCAATGTAGCTCATAAAGTCAAACAATGTCTCAATCGTGTTGCCTAACTATACATGCTAAATGTGATCCTGAACATGGGTCAAAGCAAGTTCTGGAGACTTGAAATCTAGGAAGGTCACACATGAAAGGAAATATGAGAGTAAAATGAAGAATTAGTCTATTCAAGCTCAAAATCTCACAGGATAAAGCTCATCTAGCTCATTGAATTTTATTTGTCAAATACTCATGCCAAGAATCATTAAGCGACCAATTCACATCCAACTTGAAGCTCAAATCATGAAGCATAGTCCAAAAACTCATAAAAAAGCATTTTCTTCACAAATGGGCCTAACAAAATGGGTCAAAATAGGAAAAAGGAAGGCAGTTATTCTAAAGACTCATCATCAGAGAGGTTATAAGCTCATTTTTTTTCATGTTTTTGCTTTTTTTTTCCTTTCTTTTTTTTAGTAAGCCTAAAATGCAACTAAAGACTAAAAAAATGTCAAAACAAAACTAAAACGAAGAAAGAAACCTCAGAACTAAATGATCAACTAAAAATACAAATAAACCTAAATGCATGGGCTAAAAAGCAAACTTTCACACATCCACAACACACATATATACAATCACAAACACATAACAATTACAACAACAACTCCCCCATGCTTGGGAGAAAGCATTGTCCTCAATGCAAGCACATAAAAAGCATAAGACACTAAAAGGGAGGGGAAGGGAACAAATAAGAAGGAGGGTGGGGTTAGGAAATGTGCTAGCCCCGCTAAGTCTATCAGCAGGCCCTAAAGTCTTAGAAATGGTGGTTCTGGGAGACAATCGTCCCACAGAGCGTACCATGCCGCTCACAAACAAAGTCACAGAGTGAGGCATGCTCAATTTCTACATAAGCGCATGGAGAAGCTTGCTCTTTAATTTACTAAAGGGTAGCATTCAAATAAGGATAACCATGAAAGGAGGGTGGTTGGGATGAACTAGAATCCGTAGTGTGTGTAGATGGAGGAGGTGGGGCGGGTTGCACTAGCTTATCATCACTAGGTAAAAAGTAAAGATTGGCCCGATTTAGGAGAGTGGTGTGATCAGCATTTGGGAGAGGTTGATCTATTCTTACCTCATCAACCCTCAAACAACCAACTAAAGAAAGGGGAGCAAATCCAGACAGCAAGTGCAAGCTGGGCAGAATGTAGGTCTTTGTAAGCGAAAAAGATAGACAAGTGAGTTTAGCAAGGGATAATCCGAAGAGCAACACTTGAACACATTTGGGAAATCTATTTCAATCAATTATATTACAAAAGTTTATCACCCTCTAATTGAGATAAAGAGACCTAGGTACCCACTTGAGTTGCCAACGTCAAGATACAACACTAGGATTTGAGAGAGAGAGTTTGTGAAGCACAATTTGCATTCATTCAAGTGTAATTTACAAAAGGGATGGAGGCTAGTTTTAAAAGAGCTAATCCAGCTATTTAAACCTTCCAAAGTTAGCTAGGGGACCGAGGGTACACTTACGAAAGATGGGAAGATCAAATTAGTGTCTTTAGTACGTTAGCCATCTAATTTGGCCTTGGCCACCTTATTGGAACTAATGATTCAAATAAATGAGGTGTCAAGCTTTACAAAACATCCTATTACATCATCAAAAGTCAAATGTAGTAAGAAGTACAATTGGAAACCCAAGAAACAAGACCATCTCGATGGCTAGCTTGCAACTGTCTAAAAGGGTATTTCTTCGTACTTTAGGCTTGATAAAGGCAGCAGAAGGGGGTGCTTTGGGGGAGATTTGGTCATGTTACTTGATAATTGTTTATATATTCTTTCATGCCTTAAAGTTTCAAAATGATTGGACTTTGTTTAGTCTAATTAATTTCCCTGAAGTTCAGACTGCGCTGGTTTGCTGCCTAATCTACACCGTTGGAATGATTTTGCTGTTTGACTGACTCAATGATGTCCAAAAGCCTTGAAACTTATTTGAAATTTAAATCCTTAAAATTAAGGAGAGTGGGCAAGGTAGTTAATAATCCCTTTAGCATTTGGCCCAAAAGACAGACAAAATCGGGCCAATTTTTGGGTGATCTGGGTAGGCCACTGTTGGACCGATTTAGGGTGCTTCTAACCAAGGCGTGAACTTCCCTTATCTCCTTTGTTGTTTCTAGTTCCTATAGGCTTAACGGATGTGGTTTAGAAGGCTCCAAATAATGGTCCCTATCATACCCCCTAGCTTGATTAGAGTTTGAACTCAACCTCAGAAGTTCTTCATTCTTATCATAATGTTGACTGAGGTTAGCCACGTCGAAGGTCGAAGACACCTCGTACTCACTGGAACGGTCAACTTTATATGCATTTGGACCAAACTTCTAAAGGATTTCAAAGGGGCCATCCGAGCTCGGCATGAGTTTGGATTTGCTTTTGCTTGGGAACTTTCCTTTCTTAGATGTATCCATACCAAGTCTCCAGGCTAAAAATGAGCCTCGTTTCTATGCCTGTTGGCATGGTGCTTAGCTTGATCATTGGACCTTTCAATTCTCTCCCTAATCTTGGCATGAAGATCTTGAATTTCCTTAGCTCTTTTCTCAACCTCCCAACTAAACTTAGTTGGATTAGGGATTAGAACAAGGTTCAATGAAGTCCATCGGTTGCATCCATACACCACTTGAAAGGGGGAAAGCCTAGTGGCCTTCCTAGGTGCTCAGTTGAAGGAAAACTTGGCATGGCAAAGCAACTCATCCTACCCTTTTATGCTCTTCTTGACTAGAACCTAGAGAAAAGTGCACAAAGTTCTATTGATCACTTCGGTTTGGTCGTCCATTTGTGGGTGAGCCAAAAGTGACTTAAAAAACTTGGTGTCCCTATTCGAACCCATGCTTCTTTGTATGTCGTGGAGGTGAACAATCTTCTTGAAATAGAGGTTTACAATGTGAGATGCATCATTAGTGGTGTGGCATGCTACAAAGTGAGCCATTTTTAAGAATCTATCCACTACCACCATAATGGAATCTTTATGCCTTTGTGTCCTTAGCAAACCAGTGATAAAATATAGGCTTACATCTTCCAAAGGCCTTAAGGAACTAGGAGTGGTGAGTAAAGGCCTTGAGGCCGTAGGTGGCTCTTGACAAGTTGGCAAGTGGAGCATCTGTTGACATAATGCGCTACATCCTTGGACATTTTCAGCCAATAGTAGTGCTCCTTAAGGATTGAGCAAGTCTTCTTTACACCAAAATGTTCGGCAAAGGCACCTCCATGAAGCTCTTGGATCAAAAGCTCTCAAAACCCACTCTTTCGAATGCATAACTGATTGCCCTTGAGTAGAAAACCATTCTCTATATGAAACAATCTGTGAGCATGGTTGGAGCACTTCTCAAGGATTCCCTTGACATCTTCATTTTTGGTGTACAACTCTTTTACACACTGAAAACCAAGTACTTTGGATTTCAACGTAGAAAGAAGAAGATACCTCCTTGATAAAGCATCTATCCCTTTGTTCATTTTTCTGGCTTCGTGGTGGATCATGAAGTGAAAGGATTATAGGTACCCTACCCACTTTGCATGCCTTGGATTAAGCTTATGTTGGCCTTGAATGAACTTAAGAGCCTCATGATCCAACTGGAGAATGAATTCTCCTTCCACTAAGTAGTGCCTCCAATGATCTAATGCTCACACTGTGGCATAAAACTCCTTATCGTAAGTGGAATACTTCCTCTTGTTATCATTGAGCTTTTTAGTAAAGAATTCCATGGGCCTCTTCTCCTAAGATGAAACAACCCCTATCCCCACTTCGAAGGCATCACATTCCATTTCAAAGACTTTTTGGAGAGGCTTGGTAGGGGTAAAATAGGCACACTAGTGTGATTGAGCTTGATTTCCTCAAAGGCGTTCTTAGCTTGCTTGGTCCATGCAAACCTTTTACCCTTCATTACTTTGGTCATAGGCGGCACAATGGTGTTCAAATTCTTGATAAACCTTCTACAGAAAGAGCCTCTGCCATGGAAACTTTGAACTTATTGGGTGGAAGTTAGAGTTGGTCACTCACGAATGGCCTGGATTTTGCTTTCATTGACATGAATTCCTTGAGTCGAGACCACATAACCCAAGAATATGAATTCTGAAGAGAAGAGTTGTATTTCTCCAAGTTCCCAGAAAGTTTCTCTTGAGCTAGGATACTTAAGACTTGATGCAAGTGCTCAAGATGTTCTTCTTCACTTCGACTATGCACCAATATATCATCGAAGTATACCACCACATATTTGCCGATGAGGGGCTTCAGAACATGATTCATAAGCCTCATGAAGGTGCTTGGTGTATTAGTTAAGCCAAAGGGCATTACAAGCCACTTAAAAAGGCCTCCTTTGGTTTTGAAGGCCATTTTGCATTTATCTCCCTCATAGATCCGAATTTGATAGTAGCCACTTATAAGATCAATCTTAGAAAAAAATAGTGGCTCCATGTAACTCATCAAGAAGGTCCTCCAACCTTAGGATTGGATAGCGTTATTTGATAGTAATCCTGTTGATTATCCTACTATCCACATACATCCTTATGCTACCATCCTTGTTAGGCACAAGCAAGGCTGAGTCGGCATAAGGGATAAGGCTTTCATGGATCAAGCCCTTAGCTAAGAGCTCATCGACTTACCGTTGTACTTTTTGAGTTTCTTATGGGTTCATTTGGTAGGTCGGCTTACTTAGGTGCGTGGAACTGGAAATGAGGTCGATTTTCTGTTGCATGGACCTTTTGAGAGATAGGTCGTGGGGTGCTTCACTTTGAAAAAATAGTTCAAAGGCTTTTAAGAGAGGGGTAAGCAAAGGATTGGAAAACTGCTTAGCTTCGGCCAATTCTTGGTCAAGTAGAATCCATTCTTTGTAAGCATCAACCTCAGGAGTTGAGAGTGGAGTAGGGTGGTAAGAAGGATATCCATTCTTGGAGTGTGTTGGGAGCTTACTTTAAGAGGTAGACTTGAGACAGGTAGGGGTGATCTTCTTGTGCTCTTTGGTGAAGGTGTATATGTTTAGGCAGCCATCACGCATAAACTCTTTTATCAAAGAACCAAGTGCATCCCCAAAGGATGAGATAGGCATCCATGGGCACAATGCCACACCACATCTCATCCTTATAATTCTTGCCAATAGATAAAGTAAGTAAACACCGAGAAGAGATTTGCAAGCCTTTACCTTAATTGAGCCATTTTACCTTAATTGAGCCATTGAATGGTGTAAGGGCTTGGATGAGGTGAGACCGCCAGCTTCAGTTTCTCCACCATGGTCATGGAAGCCACATTAATACAAGTCCCCCCATCAATAATGAGAGAGCACACCTTTCCATTCACAGTGCATTGAGTATGGAAGATGTTTTTCCTTTGTTCCAAGTCATTTTGGGAAGCCAAGCCATTTAGTGATCGTATAATCACAAGCATTTCCCCTTCTTCTGGCCCTTCCTCAACCTCTTCAAGAGCTTTATTCAAGAAAAGCTCTTTCTCCTCTTCTTCTCTTTCCTCAAGTAGCTCCTCAAAGGAAGCTTGGTATTCAGCCAAATACACCACCCTTTTGTTTGGACACTCGGAAGCAAAGTGAGAGGCCTTGACACCGAAAATACGTTTTCTTGTCTATAGGCTTTGATAATGATTTAGAGGGAGTTTGTGGGGGCAGTGGGTTGTGGGGGTCTTGAGTTTGAGGGGGCCTTTTGTGTAGTATGACAGGGTTTTTGAAAGATAAAAGGTCATGGGCTTAGCTCGGTGATCGTACCCTTGCCCTTGAGTTACTTTTATAATTCCACTTTGTGAGCTAAGGTGCTAAGCTCATCTAGAGAAGTATATGGGTTTAGCTCCACAACATGAGCAATTTGTGAATCTAACCCACCTAGATAACTTATCAAGGTTTGTGATTCATCCTCCTTCAAATCTCACTTCAAGAGGAGTTGTTCAAAGTCTCTAGTGTACTCCTCTACACTCTTAGATCCTTATTTAAGGTGGTAGACTTTAAGGATGTGATCTTGAACATAATTAGGGGGAAGGAATTTGGACTTCAGTTTGGCTTTCATTTTCTCCAAAGTCTTGATTTTCCCTTTCCCCTTCCTTAGTCCCTTAGAAACAACATTAGATCATCAAATAGAGGCACACTTTCTAAGTTTCAAAGCAACAAGCTTCACCTTCTTTCCTTTCGAGATATCTTTCAACCCAAAGGCTCTTTTAGCGGTTTGGAGCCAATATAGGAAGAGGTTTGGATGTAGTTGGCCTTCAAATTCTAGAATGTCCACATTGAAATCATTATAGCTCCTTTCTCTTAGTCTATGGTGCCTTATTAACCTTCTTTCATATTTATCATCACTAAAATCTCCAACTGGGCTGCTTCCGTTGGAGTCATACAAATCTTCTTGCTTGCTAGAGCTTCGTGAGCTCCTTAAGTTTCTTCTTTTCTCTTGCACGAGTTGGGCTAGTTGAGATTGCACGTACTTGAACCTTGCCTTAAGTTCAGCCCTTTTTGTTGGTAGTGTTTTTGGGTGAGTTGGTGGAAGAATCTATCGTCCTCTGGGACGATGTGAGGATCAAATCACTAGTTATTTTCGGCACACTAAGTATAATTAATAAAACTAATTATTCACAAATTGTCATTTAAACATGATTAATAAGCTAAACTAAAATAAAGCATAAATAACAAAATTAAAAAAACATCATATTAACTAGCAATAACTAGAAAAACATCTAATTAACTAATAAAACATGATGTTTACTAACTAAAAGAGGAGAGAGGAGGGGGAGTACCTCAAAACCTTGAAAATCCAACAAGGAGGTTTGCCCACATTGTTGGAGCAAGAGGGTGATGCCTCGTGGTGGATTCTCTACTAATTCTCACTAATCTAACTCAACTACTACTAATCTAAGCCATTGAGGGCCAAAAACTCAAACTTGCAAAAGTGGGTTTTCAAACGCTAAGATGAACGAGAGTGAAAAAGTTTAAAATTTGCATTTTTGAAGAAAGAGAATGAGAGATCAAGAATAGATAAAAGAATAGAAGGATGATTAAGAAAGGGAGGCACTAACTCCACCCTATCAACACACAAAAGCATATAAATTTGGGCATTAAACTAGTAAATCAAACTCAATAAAGTGAGAACTTGAATGAAAATAAAGATTAAAGAGACAAACAAAGCCAATTGCATCAAAACTTCATTACTCTTGAAATGTGGCTACAAAATGAAAGTAAATCTACACTAATTTCTCCTAAACTCCAGGCTAAACTCTATTCTTGAAACCTGAAAATTTACATAAATGGGGGCTTGAGATTTAAATAGATCCCGACACAGTAGGTTTGGCAAGGTTGTGCCAAACCTCTGGAAGGCAACAATAGAAGCAAGGTAGGATAGCAGGCGGCACGGTTGTGCCACATGGCACCGGTACGTCGTGTCACGTTTCTTGAATTTTGCACACAAAATAGAGCAAAAATAGGATTTGGCATGACCGTGGCACTTGGCACGGGCACCCTACCCCCCAGCACTGGCAGCCCTTGTCAAATTTCTACAGTGTTTTTGTTCCTTATTTCTCCCACAATTTTTGTGCATGTTACCTAGCCTTGCTTCATAGTTATCTTGGGTTATCCTCCAAGGTTTTCCAAGTAAGCGTGTCTAACTTTTGGCATGTTTGCACGAGTTATATGCTATTTGTGCAATTTTCTTTATTACTTGCAAAACCGAAAAATGCAAATAAATAACCTAATTTGTAAAGCTTGTTGTAGAGCTATAAATTTACCACTACTCTAGATATAAATAAGGATATAACCTATTTAATCTAACTTTTTATTATTTTATAACTAAATCAACTTAATTAAAACGAATTACTATGATTCTGAAAATTACTGTCTGATATCCTAGAGGTATGAAAATAACATTATGGAAATAGGAACAGAAAATTAAAACCTAATTTATTTTGAAATTATTAAAACATAAAATTGATTACTATTTGAGATTTTTAATAGAAACAGAAAAAATACAAACTAGAAAAGTAATAGCTAAATTAGCAGAAAATTATTTAAAATATTATCTAGATAATCTGGACAGTATTTTAAATACCTAATCATTCAAAAAATATTCCTAATTATTTTCCAAAAAATTAAACAAAAATTAAATTGCAGAAACTAAACAGCATAAATAAAAACAGAATATTAATAATCTAATTAACTGCTTTAAATGAATTACAAAAATAATTATTAAAATTAAATATAAAATAAAAACTAATATTCTAGTCCAAGAATAAATTTTAAAACACAAAAATAAAATTTTAAAACAATTATTATGAATTTAACAAACAGAAAAATCGGCACGACAAAACTATGACAATAATTAGAAATTAATTCTTAAAAATTAGCAAATCAACTCTAAAAATTACAAAATTAAATTCTAATAGATTTAAACACTTAATTAACCTAAAAACACTCTAACTTTTGGAAATATCCTAAAAGAGCTAATATTAACCTGATTTCTAATTAACTAATTAAAACTAACGATTCGAAAACAGAAATCAAACCTGAAATTTTAAAGCCACAAAAACTCAAAATCTAAAGAAACTAATTATACTAGAATACTACTAAAAGACTAATATTTTGGGGGGGGGGGGGGCGGGGCGGGGCGGGAAATGAATTTTATATTAAAGCTTATAAATTTAAGAATTAAAATTGACAAATTAAAAAAATTAACTAAAACGCAACAAATAATTATCAAAGATACCAAGTTTATGAAAAATACATAGCTTAATCTATATTCACCATGCAAATTAATATTTATCATCAACACAAAAATCGATTTATCCATGAGTTAGACTGTAGAAGACACTCACCAGTGAATCTTCCCTATTTTTCCTTATATTATAGTTTATTTAGGACACAGCCCTAATATAAACTCTACTAGTTTTGATAACCATCACACCAGCACAAGAATTTAATCAAGCTAGAGCATTACGTATTAAAAAAATATCATCTAATGCCTTGTAACCAATTAACTAGCAAATGGATTAAACAAAGAACTATAATGATTATCTAATTAAAAGAGATGAGTTTGAGCCATCCATGATCTATTAGGGTGATACTAATGCCTAAAAGACTATAACTTTTATGTATTAAAGCCTTTAAAACTATCATATGAATTCTTATTAAACTAATTAGCATGCATTCTAATTTATCTAACACGAATATCATAAACAATAAATACTAATCGTTATAGAATCATGAATAAAAATCAACTAGACAATAAATCATAAAACTTGTTTCAAAATAATTAATTTAGCATGGTTTCAAATAGATTATACTAAGTGTAAGAAAATTACTCACACATATTATAAAGTAAAGTACATGAATTACCCAAATAAATCATGATTAACACTAAACTAGCAAAATAAAAGAGGAGAAAACAAAATTTAAAAAAATAGAAACAATAGTACTTTGACATAATTGTGATGGTTGATGATGATGACGAAGAAGATGTTGCTGTTGAAGATGATATGTGAAGCTTGCCTGGTGGCGTGATGATGAAGATGGATAAGATGATCGTGATGATGGTGAGATGCTATGAGCATAATAGGTGAGTTTTTTTTGAGGAGAAGAGGTGAGGCATCAAGGGTTTTATAATATTATTTGCTTCGGTTTTTTTCTTTAGACTTCTTCTCTTCCAAGTCGTCTAGTTTCTCTTCAATTAGGAGTAATAATTTTGTAACCCTAGCCCAAACTTTGACGTCTTCTCTTCTCCTATTTATTTTATTAACGTTTAACCTGAAAAATATATAAAATAAAGTAAATTAGATGAAATAATATATATAATATAATCAAAATAATTATTAAAACAATGCATGATTTATGACTTAACATTAATCATCAATTATTTAAGCTAAATCTAGGTAGAATGAGGTGTAGAATTCACGTTTATCGTGCCCGAACACTTTTCGTTAAGGGTTTGTTCAGCCACTTGCTCCAAGGTGAGGCCAAAAGACATGCTTGAGAACGGCTGCTTTGTGGGTTCGTTTTGTGTTTAGCTATGGTTGTGTGTAGGCTATGAAAGCTACGACCATATAAGGGTAGCCATGCTCTGGGACCACTTGATGTACTCTTGCCCCACAAACACTAAAACAACCCAAGAAACAAAGGGCAAAAAATTCGGACAGCAAGTGTAAGCCGGGGCAAAATGCAGGTGTTTGTAACCGAAAGAGATAAACAAGTCAGTTTAGCAAGGGATAATCCTAGGAGCCACCCTTGAGCACACTTGGGCAATCTCTTTAGATAAGTTAGATTAAAGAAATTAATCACCCTCTAATTGAGATAAAGAGACCTAGAGACCTACTTGAGTTGCCAAGCTCAAGATACTACAGTAGGATTTGAGACAGAGAGTTTTTCAAACTCAAGCTTGCATTAATTCAAATCTACTTTTCAAAAGAGCTTGAGGCTAGTTTTTAAAGGAGCTAATCCAGCGATCCAGACCACAAAAAGGTAGCTAGGGGACCGAGAGTACACTTAAGGAAAAGGGGAATATCAAATCAGTCTCCTAAGTACACTAACCCATCTAATCTAGCTTTGGCCACCTTATTAGGACTAATGATTCAACTAAGTAAGGTGTCAAGCTTACAAAACATCTTAATACATCAACGAAAGTCAAATGTTGCAAGAGGTATAGGTGGAAACCCATGAAACAAGACTCATCTCAACAACTAGCTTTCGTATTTTGGGCTGGATATAAGCTCCAAAGAATGGTCCCCATTAGATGCATAAGTCTGTTCCTGGGATAAATCCAATGGATATGCCCACCATCTACCTTACAAAATTTCATTTATTCAAAAGCGGACAAGTTCAACCACTTCAAAGCTGTGATTCTATCATCATGGTTCAGTTCAACACCAACTAACCTAGCAATGGGGGGTAATGAGGTGCCTAATTACAATCCTAACTATAGAACTAGTGATTTTACTACACAACTGATTACCCAAGAATGACCAGGGGCCAATTTCGTCACCTTAAAGCACGGTAAACAAAAAATATAATTCAGACAAGTGGGGTGCATTTAAACTATCCTTATTGGCAAAACAACCCACAAGACAAGCGTTGGGCCACATAAATGCGGGGGTTTTGAATGACCAGACCTTTGGAATCACTAGTATCATACCAACAATCCCTGAAAATTCAATATCGAAAAACATTCAGATTGAATTACTTAGGGACATGGCGGTATGGTAAATCCATACTTGGTGAAAAACCAAATATACTATTAAATACACTCAAATTAAGTTCATAGAACTTCCTATGAAGATAAAATGAAATGGGGCCACTCGTGACCTGAACATGCAATGTGGTTAAAAATTCAAGGTTGGGGACCTAATAATTGTGGCGCGTAGTTTCTAAAAATTGTCTCATTCCGCCCCATGTAAGCAACCAACGAATATCATCCAAGAATAGGGGTGTTCATCGGTCCAAACCCGGATTGGATCGGGTTGGACCGAGGACCGAATAGGAGAGAAGTTATGGGCCCTGGACTGGATTAAATAAGTCAAGGACCGGATGGAGGGCGGACCGAAAAAAGGGACTGAACTGGACTGAATTGTCATTTTAGCAAATTTTAGGATATGAACATCTTATATTTACTTCAATATGAATCATTCCAACAAATTTTCACAATGAAAAATAAATAAATGTCCTTGAATTAAGAAATTATAAGTTGTAAAATAAAATTGAAATTGAACAAGTAAAATGTTGGTTTTCAAATTTTTTTTATTCGGTTCTCGATCTGGAGTGGATGACCGAACCGAAGACCGAATAAAAAAATTTATGGACCATGACCGAACAGAATTCATTTGGCTTCGTTCGGTCCAATCTGGTCCAGGCCAATCTTCAGTCTAGTCCGAATTTGGATCGAATAATGAACAGTCGCATCCAATAATCCCAAACAATTGAACACTTCCTCATCATCATATTGAGGAGCTACTACTAGTTTACTACTTAAAGCATTATATCTAGCAATGTACTCACGATTAGTTAAACCAAGGGGGTGTGGAATGTTACCTCTATTTCTCATGGAGGTGGATGTTCAGGAGCTTCTGAGTGCTCTTTGTAGGGCTTGGCTTGAAGTCCCAGCTTCTTGCATGGTTCTTGCCTTCTTTTTTGCCATGGTGGTGTAATGTGGATGGGTAAAAAGCTTAAAAAACTAAAGTAAAAGAAAATGAGTGGAAAAATGCTAGAAAACGAAAAATTTGAGAAAAGGGATGTAAGTGGCGAAGAAATATGGAAGAAAAATGAAAGTTGGAAGAGCGAAAAGTGAAATACGGAGTTTTAAAGGTTGTGGATGTGAGATAGGAAAAATGGGAGAGAAAGAAGGCTTGAAAATGAAAAATAAAGGGAGATTGGGGGGGGGGGGTTCAAGTTAAGAAAGTAAGTGAAAAGTGAAGATATTTGATGGACTTTGGTGAAGAATTGAACGTTTGAAGTGAAGTGGTTATGGAGGTTCTAGACAGAAGAGGGAGTGTTTAGAGAGAGAAAGTCGAGTTTTGAAGAAGAAGATGAGAAGTTCGGAGTCAAAGAGCCTTGAAAACCCTTGACTGCGGATGCGGGACTCACCAGGGATTGTGGTGATGGCCACGGACCGTCCATGTTCAACTCTGGTCCTTGATTTTTTTTCTCCCTTGTATTTATTTAATTTTTCATGGCCCAAATGGACCATGGGTAGGCACCACGAGGTCTCTGTGGAGGTTTTAAAACCTCTTATTGCTGGCCTTTTCTTCTTTATTATTTTTATTGCCTTATTTTTATTGTTTTAGTGATTTTCCAGTGGAGGTCCTAAATAGCAAAGGTACAAAATACAATGAAAAAAACAAAATAAAGGGATAAGAAAACAAACACTTGGTTTGCCCCCTAAGAAGTGCTCGTTTAAGGTTAGGAGCTTGACCTTTCTTCTATTTTGGTTCGAGTTCAATGATAGTGTGGGTATTGGACTCCCCCACAACATATGTTTTGTTTTTATCACGAACCACAAAACTGAAGTCTTTCAGCTAAAGACACCACCTCAAATACTCATGTTGGAGGTCCATCTTCATCCTTAAATTGCACCGAAGCACATTATCAACATACAAAACAAATTGATATCAGGCTTTATTAGATGGGTTACTATCTTCATACTCAATCCCAAAAGCAAAACCCAACTCAACTCCTTCTATAGGAGGTAAAGAAGTAACTACTTGAGCAAACCTACAGTAGCCTCTCATGGAAGACTCATTAGAAGTATAGGTCTCAACCTCAGGCATGTTATGTGGCATAGGGGTAGCAAACTCCACGTTGACATAGCTCGGTTTGGATCCTCAGTTGAAACCTATCAAAATAAGAAGGGCCAGGACAACCCGAATCATCCTCCATCTCAATTTCATGAGAAAGAAGAACTACATTAGATAGGAAAGAATTGGGGGAAATAATTTTATCTTTCATAAAACAAAATGCAACATAACACCCCATACTTCAAATGCTATCTATCCACTTTTACATCAATTGTGCAGCCTGAAGTAACAAAAAAGGGGTCTCTCGAGAATAATTTGGGCATCATTAGTCTCACTTAGATAAACAATGATAAAATCTTCAAGTGCTCGTAAATCTCCTATTTTTACATGCACATCTTTAAACACACCCAAGGGTCGTGTTTTAGAACCATCCGCTAATTGGAGTGAAAAGGGTACTGGTTGCAATGGTCGTAAATAAAGATTACGGGACATAGAGTAGGGCTTCAAATTGGCACTTGCACCAAGGTCACATAGGACTCTATCAATCTTCACTTTTCCTACTACACAAGGGATAGAAAAGCCACCTAGTTGAGGAAGCTTAGGGGGAAAGACTTTAGGAAACTCGAGACTGCCTTTTTCTCCAAAACTTATGGGCTCACCCTCATCATTTTTCTCCTTACTCTTAGCCATGCTCATCTCTCTACACGCCTCAAGTCTCATGTCCTCAAAATCCTCTACCCTTTGTTTCAAGGCAACACAGCTACACTGCTCGTGGGGGTTGGATTGGGGTTTCCTAGGCAGTCTACCCGGGGGTCTAGATGAAGAGATAGCTTGTTGAACAATTTAAGCTACAACATCTTATTGTCAGAAGTAAGCACATCAACCTTAGAGTGCAAAGCTTAATGTACACAACTTGCTTTTGTTGCACCAAAAATATATTCTCCATCATAGTCTCTAAGTTTGATTTTGAAGCTACTTATTGAGGATATGATGGTCTTAGAAATTCAGGGGGTGGTCTAAAATGCGTTTGAGGCACGAGTTAGGCATTAGGCCTATTGGAGAATTTAGGGTGATTCCTCCAACCAGGATTATACATGCTAGACAAAGGATCATTTGTTAGTCTAGGGTTATAGTTGTTTATGTAGTTGACCTGGCTACTTACATCTTGAGCAACACTTGACAATACACAGTCAAATGATCAACTGACCCACATATATCACATGATGGGCAAGGGGTACTTCAACAGATAGAATTAACATTCAAGTGCTTTAATTTTTGAGTCATAGCATCTACATTAGAAGAAAGCATAGAAATAACATCTAATTCCAGCTTACCTCCAACCTGCTAGGGTTGGGTTCTCTCAGGCTTCATAGAGCGTTTCATCCTCCTTTTGAGAGAAGGGAGTAATTTGATTCCATAGGCATGCTGTCTTACACGGAGGAAAGAACTTGCCAAGTAAAACTTTTATAAGCTCGTCCCATTTCACGACGCATCCTAGAGGTAACGAATGAAGCCGCGCTCTCGCCTTATTGCTTAGTGAAAAGGGAAATAGGCGCAAACGGAAGGCATCAGTAGAAATTTCGTTGACCTTTAATGTGTCGCACACCTCCGAAAAGACTGAGAGGTGTAAGTTTGGATCTTCTAATGGGGTGCGTCTGAACTAGTGTTGTTGCACCATTGATATAAAGGCTGGTTTGAGCTCAAAATTGTTCGCTTTCACGATTGGTCGAGTGATGCTCGATGAAATGCCTTGGACTCCTGGGGTAACAAAATTCTAGAGTGTCCTTATTTTTTGACCTCCTATTCCAACCATCGAAGAAGAAACTACTTAAGGCTTTAGTCTTTGCTCTTCTATCCTTAATTTCTTCCTCCTAAAGCCAAAAACGCTTTCAATTTCTGGATCAAATTCAAACCAAAAAGATCTTTGCATGTAAAGGAGAAATCCTGTAAATTTACTAACAAAACTACCAACACAAATAAAAAATATAAAGAAAACGAAAGAATGAAAAAAATGCTTAGTCAATTTGTAAGGGCTAACTCAATATCCACAAATTTTGTCCTTGATAATGGTGCTAAAAACATGACCTTGCCCGCAAGCACATCGACGTTGTAGTGTAGAAAAGATGTCATTCCCATAGAGACCAATTGTAGTCTATTGAGTTTTGTCCTATAAAAGTCCTAAGCAAGCAAATTTCGATTGGGTGTTTGAATAATGCTATAATCTAATTGGAAAATTCAACAAATTTAAGACATCTAGGGATTGTTTTTCCCAACAATGATGTGACTCAATGGAATATAACATGCACTTAATCTATATTGGGAGATTCAAAGGGGTGCAATCATATTTAGAATTCAATCTTTTCATTCGAAATAAACTGAATTGCCTAAACAAACCAATTGCCATTCTTTCAAATGTCCTTGTTTAGTCTAAGTTATGAATTTTTGATCGCTAAAGTTCCTCTTAACAAGCGAATCTTTTTCATGTATTGCTAAATCAAGTCCTATCTTATCGATCAAACAACAAGTTTCACCTTTCAGTTCTTCACTTAACTATTTTGAATTAGCAAGTAAATTTGGCCAAAATTCACTGGCAATAATCTCACACAGAAGATAGAATTCACCCAATTCCAATCAAGAACAAGTATAGCTAAATAAAAATTAAGGACTCCAACATCAATACTTGGCTAACAATCCCTAGATCGAGAAAACTACTCACATATTTAAAATAACAACAGCTAAACAAAGTTTAGGAGAAGAAAGCTTAGCATAATTGGAGATCCTCCAAGGGTTTTCCAACTTTGCAAGGGCTACAAAACAGGAAGCACTACTTCACAACTTACACTCTTAAACTAAAAACTAAGAAACGTAAAGCTAAACAAAGAGAATGGAAGAGATTAGAGAATATGAGTTCTCTTTTTGCTATATATCTGTCAAATCTACTGCGAAATGTCTCTATTTAAAGAAGAACTCGATCAACCTCGACCACACGATGAAGGAAAGCAAAGAGACTTGTAGTTATGGGTTCACCATGGACCATGGCTTTCACCACGAACCGTATGTGGTAAGCATTATCTTGACATTCTCATGTTCTTTCTTTCTTCCATGGGCGTCGTGACTTGGGGGTGTTTGTAGGGAGTGACGCTACTATCATTTAGTGGTCAAATATGGGATAAAATGGTCCAAAAACCTACAAAACACAGAAAAGAACAATACCCGAGCATAAAACAGAAAAAAGGATTGCATAATATAGGATAAAACATATATTTTCCCTAAAAATGGTACAAAATGACCTTAAAATAGAGTGCACTTTAAGGACTTATCAGGGACTTGTCTTGGGTCGTCAAGAGAAGGGTTAAGGATCCTACCCCCCAGAAGAGGATTTCCTAGGTTAAGAAGGACAAGAAGGCGAAGATAGATTAGCTTTAGCTTTGAGCTAAAATAAAGTTTTTATTTTCCCTACAGCTTTAGTGATGTTTTGTTGCACCCTAAATTTATGTGCTTGAATATTTTTTGAAACAACTAAAAGTATAATATTCAAGCCCTTTTTATTACTTTTATTTCCTTTATGTTGATCTTTCTTTCTTCCCATTTCCCTTTCTCTTTTTTGGCCAGTGGACGCAGAACATCACAGAACTAGGTCGGGTTCCTCTTGTTATGGGCCTGACACAGTTCTGCCTGTGCCATGAGACATACACTAGACCGCCCGCTATATTTTTTTTCTCTTTTTCGTTCTTTTTTATTATGGGAAGGGAGAAGAAGATGTATAATGATTAATTGGGCCGGACCGATTGGCTTCCTATATTCGCATTACGAATTAGGCCGTCGTAGTTTATGCTGTTTGGGCCTAGTATAGGTCTTTTAGGCCTAGCACGGGCTATAAGCTACCAACTTTGTGAGTAGGATGTTGTGGGCTCTCTTAGGAGCTGCTTCAGGCACAATACCTCTTTAATTAGTTGATGCTGGTATATTTGTCATATTCTTCTCCATCCAGATTTGTCAATTTCACTACCCCTTGCAGAATGGTTTTAATTATAAATAGGCCTATTTGATTGGGCCAAAGCTTGCCTCTATCATCCTATATGGGAGCCCTGATTTCTTTTATCATGATCTCCTTCTTGTATGTCCCTGGGTCTCAGCTTTTTATCGATGGCTCTTGAGATCCGGGCTTGGTATATTTGAACATTGTGCAAAGCCAGTAGTCTCTTTTCATCCATCGTTACTAACTCCTCATATTGGGTTCTGGCCCATTCTAATTCTGGAATTTGACTCTTCGCTGTTACCCTTGGTGAGGGTATAGCTATTTTAATCAGAAGTACCGCTTCTATCCCATATACTAGGGAGTAAGGGTTTGGTCCTATCAAAGGTTGAATCAAGGTTCAATTCCCCTATAGGAAAATGTTATCTTGTCTGCTGGTCTTTATAGTCCTCAGACATTTTTTCAATTATCCTTCATACATTCTTGTTAGCGGCTTCAACATCTCTATTTGTCTGTGGTCGGTATGGAGATGATTTGTGATGCTAGATTTTATTCTTTTCCAGTAAGCTGGCCACCTCTTTCTTACTGTGACTAGCTTGATCACTTACCAGTTCATGAGGCACCTCATATCGGCATATAATGTTATGAATGATGAGCTTCACAACATGTGTTGAAGTGACTTTGGCATACGATGCTGCCTCCACCCACTTTGTAAAGTAGTCGATTGCTACGAGCACATATTCATACCCCCTATTCCCGTAGGGGTTATCCTTCTAATGATATCAATTTTGCAGACTGAAAAGGGCCATAGAGATGTTAATGCCGAAAGAAAAGAGGTGGTTGATGCTTCAAGTTTGCATATATTTGACATTTGTGACATCTTCTGTCATATGTATAACAGTTTGCATCTATAGTGAACCAGTAATATCATAGCCGTTGGACCTTATTTGCTAACATGCGTCTATTTATGTGTGGTTTACATTCCCTTATGCGGACCTATTTCATTATCTCAGGGGCCTCTTTGTGGTTGACACATAAAAGATTAGCTCATATCGATGTTTTTATATAACTTCCTTCTATATGTGAAGTACTATGAAGCTAACATTCACAATGCGCACTGGGCTTTCGAGGAGGACTCATGCAGGTATTCCCCTTTTATTAAGTATTAGTATATGTCATAATACCAAGCATCTAAGCCGACATGACATGCTCATAATACATAGCAATGTTTGGGTTTATCCCTCCTTTTCATTACTAATGGCATAGAGTAGATGCCACTTGGGATGTTGATAATTGAAGCTAACTCCCACATCATACATAGCAATGTTTGGGTTTATCCCTCCTTTCCATTACTAATGGCATAGAGTAGATGCCGCTTGGGATGTTGATAATTGAAGCTAACTCCAACAGGGCATCGACAAACTAATTCTCCTCACGTGGCAAGTAGGTATATGTGATATGAGTAAAGTCCTTCACAAGTTCAGCCTGGTGGGCTTGGTATGGTGCTAAGGAGTCACTCCTTACCTTCCACCTTTACGATATTTGGTTGATTAAGTGGTTGAAATCTCCATACGCTCTTATATTCTTTACCCCTATTTCGATGGTAGCTTGCAACCCGGCGATATAAGCATCGTACTCAGTAACATTGATAGTAATGTCGAAGTGTAGTTTGATGGAGATTAGCACGTGTATCCCTGTCTGGGATATGAGGAATATGTACGCTCCAAATCCCTTTTGGTTCGAGAGCCCATCGAAGTACATCCTCCATGTGTCTTCCTCTACTAAGTGAACCCCTTCACTAGGAAAATCATAGGTGTTATCTTCTTGATCCTCTATTAGCATATCTAAACTAGACACAACTCTTTTTAATCACTTTTGGTGTGTGGTAGTCAAGGTCGAATTTTTGACAACATAACCATCCACTCGCCACCTTTCCATTGATCATTAGCTACTATAGTAAGTATTTTATAGGGTTCATTAGGGAGACCACATGTCTTGTATAGGTTAACATATAATGCCTAAGCTCCTTGGATGCCCATACTAAGCCAAGGATAGTTTTTTTTAGGGGAGAATTTTGAGTTTCATACTCAAGGAATTTCTTACTTAAGTAATACATTACTCTTTCTTCTACCTCAATTTTTGATGCCAGCATGATGCTCATCGCTACTGTAGTAGTTGTAAGGTACAAGATAAGAGGAATATCGGGCTGTGGCCAAACTAACACTGCCGAGTGATAGAGGTATTCCCTAATCTTATCAAATGCTTATTGGCAGTCTTTATCTCACTGTTGCTTGACTCCTTTCTTCAATGTTTTTGAAAATGGGCTCACATACCATGGTTATTCTAACAATGAAGCAGCTAATATATTGTAAACCCCATAGAAATCCTTGTATTTCCTTTTTGGTCATATGAGCTGGTGTCTCCTGGATGGCTTTGATTTTTGAGGGATGAACTTTAATTCCTCTTCAGCCGACCACATATCCTAATAGTTTGCCAAAGGTGACCCCCAAAATGCACATTTTTATGGTTCAAGCACATGTCATGCTTCCTTAATCTCATAAAGAACTTCCGTAGAGTTGGGGCATGGCCTACTCTTTCCTTGGATTTTATGATTATGCCATCTATGAGTACCTTTGCCTCCTTGCACATCAAATCACGTGACAAGGTGGTAGCATTTCTCTGATACATTGCTGCGGCATTTTTCAACCCGCATGGCATAATCGTATAGTAGTAACTTCCTTAAGGGGGGATGAAACTAGTTTGTTCCATATCTTCCTCGGCCATCTTCATCGACGTTCTGGTTGAAAACAACACCAGTCATGCTCTCTTATCATTTATAGATTGCTATTGACTTCCCTTATTGAGATCCCTAAAATTTTCACACATCCAGACCCTTCCATCCTTTTTAGGGATTGAAACTATATTAGCTACCTACTAAGGGTATTGCACAACTTTGATAAAACCAGCATCCAGCTATTTCTAGACCGCTTCGTTTATCTTGAGGGCGCATTTTGGCTTCATTCTGCAAGTTTTTGTTTTACGGGCTTAGCATCTGGATAGAGCAAAATCTTATAACAACAATGACAACAACACCTCCCAGTGTAGGTCCTGCTTTCGCAGGGCCTGATCAGATCGAAATGTAGGCAGCCTTACCTCTACCGACATCTCTACCCGTAGAGAGGCTGATTCCAAAAGACCCACAAAATAAGATTTTGTGAAAACATTTTATAGAAGAATGGTTTTGTAAAAACATTTATGGGGAAAAACTAACGATAAACAACAGGGAATAAGCTAAGAAGTACTAATAAATCAGGAGGTAGTAACTATGTAAACGTAATTACAACATAGTAGAGGAATGTACTTTACCTTAACAAATAGAGGTAGATGCATGTACTACATGTATACCAATACGACATATGAAAAAACCACAACCAAACCTACCCTACTACAACCAAGAGACAATTACGAGGCTAAGTGTCTATGATCTAAGATCTTAATCATATCCCGCCATAGTTTCCTATCCTGGACCATGTCCTTCGTTAACTCTACAGCTTTCAAGTCCTCTCTTATCACCTCGTCCGAAATCTTCTTTGGTCGTCGTCTCCCTCTTTGACCTTCAGTGACGTTGATCCTCTCACATCTCCTCACTAAAGCGTCCACCCTCCTTCTTTTCACATGACCAAACCATCTGAGTCCTGTTTTTCTCAACTTATCCTCGATAGGAGTCACTTTAACTAAGTCTCTAATTACTCCATGTCTAATTCTATCAACTCTCGTATAACTACACATCCATCTAATCATCCTCATCTCTGCTACCACTAACCTTTGAACCTATGTCATTTTTATATGACAACACTCTGATCCATGCGACACAACAGACCTAACTACCATATGATAAATTTTACCTTTTAATCTCACAGGTATCCTTTTATCACATAGTACACCTGGAGCATACATCCATTTTTGGCAACCTACTTTTATGCGATGGTTAATATCTTCGTCAATATCTCCTTTCTATTAAATGATCGAGCCTAAACATTTAAACTTCTCGATCTTTGGTGTCATCATGCCATTAATGTTGACTTTTCCCATCGCATCTTCCCTTCCACTTAAACAACAATGTAGGTATTCCGTTTCCGATCTACTTACTCTAAAGCCACTAGACTCCAGTGTATGTCTCCATTGCTCCAACTTGACATTAACTCCCTCTCTAGTCTCATCAATAAGAGCAATGTCATCTGCAGATAACATACTCCATGGTAACTCATCTGGACTCCGTTTTGTAAGTCCATGCATAACTATATCAAAAAGAAAATGGCTTAAAGCGGAACCCTGATGTAGGCCCAAACCAACGTAGAGGTCATCGGTAACCCCTCTTGGCATCCTAACACTCGTCATACCTCCCTCGTACATATCCTTAATAACTTGAATATACACAGGTGGCACTCCTTTCTTTTCCAAGCATCTTCACAACACTTCATGCAGAACTCTATCAAATGCTTTTTTCCAAGTCAATGAACACCATATCTACCTTTATATCTCTGTACAATCCCATGAACCTTCTAAGGAGCTAAATCGCCTATGTGGTCGACTTGCCAGGCATAAAACCAATTTGTAGAGCGGAATCTTATGCTTAGCAATATTCTGATCTACGCCTGGCATATCTTTATAGGACCAAGCTAACACATCTATGTACTCCCTTATGAGTGACGGGAATTCTTATTGCTCTTCAGGAGTTAAAGATTTTCCTATTTTAATTTCTCAGAGTTCTTCAGTTGTCCCCAAGTGAACTCTTATAGTGTCCTCGATTATGAAAGTTCAGTTTTCGTGATCTTCCACTGCTTTAATTTAGTCCTTCAGGGCTGTGTCTTCATTTTCATCTTTATTAAGGGGAAAGCATTCAGAAAGAAAGGAATGATACTGCTGAGTCATAAGCAAAAGAGTTATTCTTAATAAAATAAAAAATGAGTACATTTAATGTAGAATTGGTGGAAACAAAAGACTGACTCTTAAACTCCACCATGACCACCATACTACACTATCCTAAGGCTATAGTGAAGACTTTTCCTTCCTCTTCTGCCTTCTAGGTCACTTGTGTCAGTTCTTTATGCTGACCTTAATGATGAGTTCAATAGGGTTAAAACCTAGATTAGTAATGGTAAGATATAAGATAGCGGGGGGAGGGGGTCTTCCTTCTTCATGTGCAAGACGTTGTTCTCAACTCGATCAATCCAATTTAGATTGGATCAGTTCTTGTCTTGTGGGTCGAGTGCCTCCTTCTATAGCAGTTGACAATCATTGAAGACTTATAACCCTGGGACCCAAATTCTCTTCTCCTTTATATAGTGGAGTTTAGGGAAACTCTAGAAAGGGAAGTTGTCTCCTTTCTTGATTGGCACAGTCACTTTGGGGGTTATATTGATCTTGGGTGTTTGAGGATCCATCCTTATCAGTTAGTAAAAGGTCTGACCACTTTGTTACAATCCTTAATAAATCTCCTATAGAAACCAACAAGTCTATGGAAAGATCTGACTTGCTTTACAGAAGCAAGCAGATTAGAAATTAGATTAACATTGGACTTAACCACGTCCACCAAGTTATCAATTAGGAATACCGCTTCTATCCCATATAAAAGATTAAGTTCTTTACATCTTTTTAGACAGTGGACAGATTACCAAGACACACACCGAAGGAAAATAAAAAACAGAGAAATTATCCATAAACACCTCCATGAAGTTATCAATATAATTAGAAAATATGGTTGTCATTCATCCTTCAAATGTTGATGTTGCATTACATAACCTAAAAGGCATCCTCCGATAGGTGAATGCACCCAATGAGATGTAAAGGTCATTTTCTTTTGCTCCTGAAGATAGACAGGTATTTGGTTGTAGCCAAAATACCGATATGAAAAAACCAAAAAAACATTGTCCGTAAATTTCTTCAAAATTTGGTCAATGAAGGATAGGGGATAACGGTCTTTTCCAGTGACATAATTCAATTTTTTGTAATTAATACACACCCTCCACTCTATGGTTTATCTAGTAGTAATTACTTCACCATTTTTATTCTTCACCACAGCTATGCCAAATTTCTTAGGGATTACTTGAACTAGACTAACCCATCAACTATTAGAAATAGGATAGATAATGCCTGCATCTAAAAGCTTTACTACCTCTTTATGGGCAACTTGTTTCACATGGGGTTCAGTCTACATTGCATGTGCCTACTAGGTTTAATATTGTTCTCTAAGTGAATTCTGTGCATGCAAATTGCTGGACATGTCCCTTGCGAATCAACAACTAACCACCCAATAGCAACCATATGATTAGAGAAAACACAAACCAACTCTTTCTCTTGATCACAAGATAAAAGAGAAGATATATATAATGACGGGTAGGGTCTCTTTGGGGCCTATAAACATATACTTTAGTGACTTAGGGAGAGGTTACAACTCAAGTTTAGGTGACAAGACAATAAAAGGTGGCATAGGAGAACTTCCCAAAGGTGGGCGGCGTTCATAAATGGTAACCCGAGAGGAAGACTCAAGATGAGGAGTGGAATGAAGAGTAAACTCTATCCCATCTATAGTACTTCCTAAATCAACTAAGCACAAGTCCCTATAGGAAAGGCAACTTCCTAAGGGTCTGCCCAGAATAGTAGATAAAGCTTCTTCAATCATTTGATCAATCACATCAATAAAGAAGCATTGTGCTTCATCTTCAAGCATTACTATAGTTTAAACTGCAAGTGCATGACGTAGTTGTAACCAGAAATCGACAAGTACTAGTAGGATCCTCAAGGAACTAGCTCTCAATTGCGGAAATTTATTTAACTACTCAATCTAGGTAGATCAAATTTAGAGATTCAACTGTCAACTAAGGAAAGGATAACTGAAATCTATTTAAGAAATCAGAGGATCAAAGCACTCTTGTTGGAATTATCAACACAATTATGCTAGCAAATCGATTACTAATCCTATCGAACCCGACCAAGCATGCAATGTGAGTGGACATATTGATAATTGAGCCAACCCCCTCCCTCTTTCAACCGTCAAAGACTAATCCTAGAACTACGGTCACATATCTTCATGGGACTAAAAGTTGAACAATTACAAGATCTACATTCGCAAATCCCAATCAGAACTTCAATTATTTTCATATGAAACTCCTTACCCTGTATTAAGTCACACTAGAGAAAGGTTTCATCTGTCAACATTACCCTAAAGCCTAATAGAACAATATGAATGCTCTTTCAAATAATTCATCAAACTCGTTGTGAGCGAAGTAGAATTCAATAGTACAAACATGGGAGAAGCAAGGTTTGGAGCTAAATCATGATTTAGTTAGGCATAATTGGTGTTAATGCCAACCCAAGTTGGGAAATTTAGCCATTAATCATGTCAGGAAACATAGCAAGCCCTAGAATAATAAACATGATTCACACAAAACCCTAAAAAACCAATAGTAAAAAGAAAAAGGGAGAGAGAGAGAGAGAGAGAGAGAGAGAGAGAGAGAGAGAGAGAATTGAGAAGCAAACTTGAATTAGTTGAAGTAGAAGTAGCAATTCGATATTCAAAATTAATGATTTTCCAATCAACAAGAATCTCCAAATTGTACTTAATAAACCCTAAAAATCACCACAAAGAAAGTGCAATAAAATAGTCCAAAAGATGTTCTCAATAAAGTCCAAAATCTACTTCAGTATCGCAAAATCAAGGAAAACACATGGTCGTGCTTCATCCCGCTAGTGCCCATGCGCTTTTGAAATTGGGACACTACATGGCTGCCCGTGCACAACTTTTAGAAACAAGACATAAATCTTTAGGCTTTTGCACAGTTGTTGCTTAGTGCAAGGCTAATCGTGCACTTTCTTCAGCTCTTCAATCTTAGTCTTTTTGCCCTCTAGACTTCATTGGACCTCCTTTCTTCCTTAGAAATAATCATCCTCATGACTCTCTTTTGCATCAACACTTGTGAATTTCTCATTTTTTGTAAGAAAAATACCTATATATGCATAACATAGATGAAAGCGAGCACATTTGACTCTCTTTCATCATAATCAAATATAAAAATATAGGGAAAGGGGGTCAAATAAGGGGCTAGGTGCGGTCAAAATAGAGGTTTATTAACTCCCTTATACTTATCTCTTGCTTATCCACAAGCAAGACTAACTAGTGAATGTTCAGTAAGGGAGATAAACCTCTAGTCACACCTTCTTCAGGAAAGGGAAAAATAACCAACCAATCAGACACAATCATACAACAAAGGTAGCCAAGTTAAGTTGTCAAAAACATTTTCAATAAAAGACATACACATCCATCTATAAATCGCACTACCTAAATGCAACACACCAGACACCCTATATTGAATCATACTGTAAGATAATATATCCCTTAATAAGTGGTGAGCAGGAATGATCGGTAGAACCTCCTTTTGGAAAGAAGTGGAACAATTCTCGATGTGTTTAGATGTGAAACTCGGGTATACTCCATACATTCATGTCAAGTACCATATGCCTGATAAGTTACTCAATTCTAAGCCACTTGGTACAAAGTGCAAAATGCCAATCATGAGGACTACAAAAAGGTTGCAATATGGCTAAGTTAACGGGTGAGAAGAGGAATCAATGTAGAAAAAATGGAGTTATTAGTAAACGAACTAGGGAGCAAGAACAATTCCAGAACAACAAATACCAAAACATAAATTTCACACCCCAATTGACAAACTAGCACAATCCCCACAAAAAAACCACAAGGAACGAGTTGAACATACTCATAGAATTAATCCCATGCCAAACACTTTATTCAAAACTTTTTTTCCTTTTTATTTTTTTCATTTTTTTCCTCAACTTTTTTTAAGATATGTGTGAATGGCACAAAATCTCACCTCATAATTCATCAAATTTCAAATCACCAATAGAAACACCGAAAAGATGAATCAAAAATATATCAAAGTCAATGAAAAAGTGTTACTCTAGTAGACTTTGGCAAAGGTATGGGCATCATGTGTAGGCTAAGGGTATAGTGAAGGTGGGCACAACAACAGAACAAGGAAATGCACAAAGGGCTAGCAAGAGGGATGTCATACATTAATAGGTGGCTTTTAGGCTCGGGTGGTCGTATAAAACAAAGAGTGCCATCATATCAACATATACACATGTTCAATGTGATCTCAAAGAGAACCAAACCAAGTTGTAGAAACATAATCAAGGATGAGTAACATAAGAAAAGAACTCTGAGAGTAGATGCAATAAATGGTCATTAGGCTCAAAAATCTCACAGTTTGATCTAACATAGTGACTGTAACTCACTCCAAGGTATATCTGACCAGTTAAGGTAAACCCCACTTATCAAGGTCAGCCAAATTAAACCATATGAAGCTCAAGGTCAAATGGGATGCAACATAGAGTGAGGCAATCCTAAATGGAAATATTAAGAAAATTTTCACAAGATTTATGCCAAAACAAACCACAGCCCAATACATAGTCATGTCAATCAATCAACTACCGCTCCTTGCATTATCATTATAAGAAGGGGTTTCAAAAACTTTTTTTTCAATTTTTTTCAATTTTTAAGTTTTATTCAAAAGTAATAAATCTAATTAAGAAAGCAATAAAACATATAGAGGATAATAAAGATAATGGTAAGGGAGAGTACCTGCAAAACTTATGAATTCCCAACTCGATCGCTTCTCAATCTAGTGATTCGACATCTAACGGACATGCTCTAAGCTACATGCTCTAATAAACGAAAAATGCAAAATTGACCTAATAAAACCACACAAAATCCTAACTACGTGATCTAAGTGCAAGATATCCATGAAATCCTAACTACGTGATCTAAGGGCAAGATATGTCATCCAAACCATGCCTCAAAATCCAAAATTTTGCCCAAGTAGCTACAAGCTAACACCCCTGCCCCAATGCTTGAGATTTTCATTGTCCTAAACGAAAATGACATACAAAGAAATAAGGGCAAGGATGAACTTATAGTGCAAAGGGGGAAGCAGCGGAGGAAAGGAGAGGGAAAGAATGACACTTCCTTTTTTTTGCAAAGCAAGTAAATTGTTAGGTCACCTCCCAAGAAGCACTTATTTTAAGGTCCCTAGTTTAACCCTTGCCTTAGGCAGTGGATGATGGTGAAAGGGAGGGAGGTGGAGGAGCTTAAATAGTGAATGTCGGTGAGACCACTACCTCCTAAGGGCAAAAACGTGAGTTCCTCTAAAGCTAGTCAAGACTAGTATAGGAAAATCAGATAGGGCAATGGACCTCATGTAGGGTCCCTTATCTCCATCAAACTCCTTTATCCTAAAGACAACTATAAGAACAAGAAGAGCCAGAAAAACTACAAATGTTGGAGGTGTTGTAAGCTAAATATTAGTGGATGGGGCAAAACAAAAGTCTACCTTCTCCCCATGTAACTGGAAAGATATGTTCCTTGCAGGCGCATTAATAACAACTTTGCAGTTATTAAAAATGGTCTCCCTAAAATGATAGGGACTTTAGAGTTATCATCCATATCCATAACTATAAAGTTATATGCAATGACAAACCTACCCAGTTGGAATGGATTGTCCTCCAAAATACCCACAGGGCACCAAGTGGAGTGATTTGCTAACTGAATAGTCTTGCTAGTAGGTCTCATGTCCTATAGTTGAAGCTTCCTACAAAGAGAGAGGGGAATCAAGCTATCACTAGCTGCCAAATCACAAAGGGTCCTCTCAACTTGCAGGTCCCCTATTAAATAAGGAATGAAAAACTATCTGGATCTTCAAAATTCAATGGTGACATGCTCTACCGAACCATGCTATACACCTCTCCAATGGGAGTTCCCAAGAATTTTTAAGCTTACCCTTCTTGGAAAGGAGCTCCCTTAAACATTTCAAGTAAGAGGGTGTTTCCTTGAGAGCCCCCAAGAAAGGGACATAGACATAAATCCTTTTCAGCATATCCAGGAATCTAACAAACTTCAAATCAGGCTTGAATCAGGCCACCCTCTGAGGGAATGGAAGAGATGGATGGTAAGAGCGAACTCGAGGTAACTGAGTGTTCTTTTCCTCTATACTTTGGCTCTCTCCTTTCTCTATCCCCAATGTTCCTATAGAAGCATGAACTGAGACTGTATCCTAAAGTATCATCATGGGCCTCTCTACTAACTCATCACTATTCATAGAGCCTGTATTGATGTGACCCTTGGGGTTCGATTCAGGATGTTTTAGCATATGCCCCTGAGATCGAGACAAACTGGAAATATGTAGGGTTACTATTCAGGTGCCAATCATTATTTGGTGGAAAGCCATAGTCTTAAACTTGGAAGTTAATCAACTGATGGAGTCATTAAGAGCTTTGTCAGTCTTGGTTTGGTTTTGAATAAAGTGCTCTGTAGGACTCTTCAAGTTAGATTTTGCTTGTGAGGGTTGAGGAGGTGAGTTGTCCAGGGCTCTAAATTAGAACTGAGGTGCATAGAACTTTGAGGTTTAGCATTTAAGTTCTTATAAGGAGGCTTAGGGTGATTCTTCCATCCAGGGTTGTAAGTGTTACAGTAGGTATTGTTATGTGGTGCAGTGACGAAATTATGTAGGGCGTTAGTGTGCTCATTGGTAAAAGGACCATTATAGCACTTAATAGATGTATGCCTCTGCATACCACAGGTCTTACATATAGCACATACTTCAACTGAAGAATTGCAAGAGTCGCTGTGAGTAGGAGAAACGCCAGCTCTATTAAGCCTTTGGGCTAACGCATTCACCTTGCTGGCTAGAAGTGTCACAGCATGAACCTCATACTTGTCACTACTCTTCTTTAGGGTAGTGTACTCATGATACCAGTGATAATTATTGGAAGTTATCTCTTCCAATAAAGCCTTTGGTGCTTCTATGGATTTTCCCATGAGAGTGCCTCCCGCTACATCATCCACTAAAATCTTCACTCATTGTTCTATCCGTTCATAGAATGTCTAGACTAAGAGACAATTAGGGACACCATGATGAGAGCATTGCTGCTGAAAGTCTTTAAATCTCTCCTCGGCCATACATAAAGACTCCTCATCTCATGGAGCAAAGGAAGTAATGTTTGCTCTCCATTTTGTAGTTTTGCTTGGGCAAAACTAATTACTGAGAAACATTTTTAAGTTAGTGTCCCATGTAGAGAAAGTGTTGGGCACCTCGTTCTGCAACCAATCACTAGCCTTATCCTTCAACAAGAATGGGAAGAGTCTTAGTTGGATAACATCATTCGACAACCAATTAAGCTTAATCATGTCGCATTTTGTAAGGAAATTATGAAGATGCATATCGGGTTCTCTGAGGGTTGTTTGCCTAACTAGGCCCTCTCTACGAACATGACCGGAGCTAACCAGAGCTTGAATTTTGTGCCTCAACTACCAACCTAACAATGTAAAAGGCAGCCTTGGTGGCTTTAGGCATACAATATTCACAGAGGACCGTGTTCTACTTTTTATCTGCCATCTTTACCTCTTTCTTTCTCCTTCTCACTTCTCTGTATAGCTTTCGTGCGGTCACTTTGATCTTAGGGTCTAGGGGAGCAAGATACTAATTGCCCTAACTTCTCTTATTCTTAGAAAGTAAACACTGCACTAAGGGTAAGTAATGGGAAGCAAGAATAAAGAAGAACAAAAAACTACAAAAAATAAAATTTAAAAGCCTAGTTTAGACTATCCTGATCGGTTGTGGTACTAAAAGAAGCAAGTTCCCTAGTAATGGTGCCAAAAACATATTTTAGTTTAAACTGCAAGCGCACAGTATAGCTATAGCCAGAAATCGATGAGTATGGGTCGAATCCCCATGGATCTCGCTTTCAATTACCAAAATTAATTTAACTTCTCAATTTAGGTGAATCAAATTTAGAGATGCAACTATTATCTAAGAAAATGTTGGTACCTGAGAATGTGATTAAGATATCAGAGGATCAAAGCACTCGGGCTGGAATCATTAGCATAATTATGCTGGTTAATCAATTACTAACCCCAACAAGCTCACCCAAGCTTGTAATATGAATGGATAGATTGACAATTAAGCCAATCTGCCCCTTCTTTTAAAGTCGAAGACTAGTCCCATAACTGTAGTCAGCTATATATTTTCATGGGACTAAAAATTGAAAGTTTACAACATCTACAATCTAAAATCCCAATTAGAACTTCAATTATTTTCACATCAAAATTCTAACTGTCTACTAAGTCATGCTGGGTAAAGAGTTTATCTTTCAACATTCCACTAAATCGTAATAGAAATATATGCATGCTATTTAAAGTAATCCATCCAATACGTGGTGAACGAAGTAGGTTCAACAGTACAAACATGGGACAAGTAAGCTTTGCGGCTAAATCATGATTCAGCTAGGCATAACCTGCACTTTTCCAAGCCTAAGTTAGGAAATTTAGCCAGTAATCATGTCAACAATCGTACTAAACCCTAGACTAATAAACATGGTTCACGCAAAACTCTAAAAAGGCAATAATAAAGAGGGAATGAGAGAGAATTGAGAAGCAAACTTGAACTAATTAAAGTAAAAGTAGTAATTGGATCTTTAAAGTTAATAATTTTTAATCAACACGTGTCTGCAAATTTTGCCCAATAAACCCTAAAAATCACCCTAAAGAAACTACTCCAAAAAAGTTTGAAAGATGTCCTTGATAAAGTCCGAAATCTTCTCAAGTGTCATGAAATCAGGGAAAACATGCAGTCATGCTTCGATGCACGGGCACCCTTGCACTTTTGAAACTGGTAGACTATAGAGCGGTGGACTTCTGCATTGCTGCCCGTGTACAAATTTGAAAAACAGGGCTTAAATCTATAGGTTTCTTTATGGTTGTACGTAACCACGAGGCCAATAATGCACTTTTTTGGACTCTTCAATCTTGCTCTTTTTAGCTGTAAACTTCAGCGGACCTCCTTTCTTCCTTAGAAATCATCCTCGTGACTTTCCTTTACATCAGCACTTGTGAATTTCCCAATTTTTTGGCAACAGTATTTATGAAGAAGAAAAATATTTCTATAAACACAATATAAGTGAAATGAAGCACATTTGATCCTCTCACATCATAATCTACCATAAAATACAGGAAAAAGTGGGTCAAATAAGGGGCTAAATGAAGTCAAAATAGAGGTTTATAAGGCACGTATTGGGAAGAAGCTTTAAAAATGTTACACCGTCATGTTTAAGACATCCACTTCTGACCTACAGTTAATGGTGCCATTAGTTGTCCCTAGGAAAGGGACATTCTAAATTAAGATAGATTTGCTTAGAAGCATGCCTACGATCCATGCTTAACACAACAAAGTCAACTGGAAATAATCCTTCGTTAATATAAACCAAGACATCATCTTTCTACCATCTAGGAGTCTTGGCTAGTCTATCAAGAAGATGAAGGGTATAGTTAGAAGGTTTATAATTAACACTACAACCCAAGTCCAAAAGTGCACTCTCAATTTTATGATTACCAATATAACATGAAATAGTAGGAACACCAAGATCTTTGAACTTAGATGAGTGTTAAATTTCAAAATAGAGCTCACTTGTTCACCTAGAAGAACCTTTTTAGACTTGTCAACTTTTGATTTCGTTTTAAAAGTGCGCATGTCTCTAAGGAACTTAGCACAAGTAGGGATCTACTTAATTGCTTCTAGAAGGGGAAGATTGACCTTAACTTGCTTAAAGGTGTCCGGAATGTTATCTCCTTGCTTATCTTTCTTGTAAGGGAATGCTGCATCTAAAACTTGAGGGTAAGGAACCCTCGGCTTATATGTAACAATGGGGTTAAACACAGCAGAGAAAGGATAAGTCATCTTCTTTCTAAATTTTACGTTGACTCTCAATGGTATTAGGTCTTTATCATATTCTTTTTCACTCAGTTTATTATATACTGCTTTATCACTCCTAAGAATCATTATAGATTTTAATTGTTTAAATTATTGGCCTTTAGGGTTGTTTATGGGATCACTTGGAAATTTTTCGTATTATCTTTTACCTAAAGCTATGGGTAGCTGCCCAAATTTGGGGTCTACCTTAGGTATAGACTGTGGTGAGGGGAACTTCATAAATCCCCCTTTTACATCCTTATCGCTTAGGCAAATCAAAGTGTGGGAAAGCAACATGCAAGCTTGAATTTTCACTCAAACATTCAAGCTATTCCCAAGCTTCATTAGAAGCTTTATACAAAAAGGCACCACCACAAGTTGGAACTCCCATCTGCCTATTATGCTCATATAAGCATGAGTGAAACTTTGGATGAGTTGCCACATAGGCACCTCGTGGTAAGGGTAACTTCATAACAACTCTTTAAACCTTTGTTTGAGCTAAAAATTTGATATTTTTAAGGTACTTTTACACTAATTTTAAGCTCGTTTTAATAATATTTTTAAGTTTTTTAATTGATTTTATTTTATTTTGCAAATTTTGAATAAATGCGGAAAAGGTGTTTAAAATGGCGGAAAGGCGAGAAAAATAGAGGAATGTTGGAGGTTGACCAACCGGGCCAAATTCCATAAAAAACCGACCAAAGAAAGAAGGAAGAAAAACAAAAAAACCCAGACCGGTCCAGCTAAACCGGACCGGCCAGTTCGACTAACCGGTTCACTTGAACCGGCCCCTTAAAACACCCCCTCCTCCTCTCACATTTTCTCTCTCTTCTCGAGTCTTTCTCTCTCCTCTTGCATCCGCTTTCCCCTCGTGTTGTACTTTCTTCAACCCAGAAACCCGAGTCTCCTGCTACCCTCTTCACCTCCATGACCCTCCATCTCCAATCCTGCTTCTCTCTCTCTCTACCCCGTTCTCTCTCAACCCCGAAACCACCAGCTAACAGTTTTCCCCAAAAACCGAAACAACTCGTCCCACCCACAGAATCGACACCACCACCACTGACGAACAACTGCCACGTCTACCTCCTCCGCTGGCTTCATTTCCTCCATCCACGACACTAACATCATCAAATCGAAAGGTCCACAGGCGAAGGGTTCGAGTATAAAAGGACGAAGAAGACGCCATTTTTGAGGTTAGCGTAGCATAGCTTAGGCATTTTAGGTTAGTAATTTAGGGTTAGATTAGGATTTTAAATTTCGTGTTAGGTTTAGTTTCGTTCAATTCCGTTGTTAATTTCAATTTCATATTCAAATCTCAGAAATTTCGATTAGGGTTTAATGTTAGTTAGGGTTTCGAGTTGCTTGTAATTGATGCTTTCTAGTTCAATTTCGGTTTGATTTCTGCAAAAAAAATATGGGTTTATTGCGTTCAATTTCGTTCGATTTCCCATCTCCCCTATTACGATTGTTCGAATGGCCATCTTTGGTGTTCATTAGTTGCAATTCTGGGTTGCCGAAACCTTTGTGAGTTTTCGTTCTGCTTTGCTTTCGATGTTGCCTTCCCTTTCCCTTTGGTTCGGTTTTCCTTTCATTCCCCTTCCCCTTGCTGAAATTTCTGTTCTGTTGTTCTTCATTTTTCGTTTTCCAGATTGCTTCGATTTGCCCTTTCCCTTGCTATTCTTCATGTTCAGTCTCGGTTTGCTTTGCTATGTTTCATGTTCTACTTGTCTTGCTTCGTTCCCCTTTCCCATGTTCCTCATAATCATTTTGTTCAATTCGTCCCCCCCCCCCCTTAGTTTAATTCCATGGCATAATTTGCCTTAGTTAATTCTGGAATAACAAAGTAATTAGGTTGTTAGTGATTAAACCATGATTAATCTCAACTTTAGTTTAATTAATTTGGTTAATTAACATAAACATAAGTATTAGTTTAGGTTTAGTCAATTTAGTTTATTAGGTAGTTTTAATTCTTAGTTAAAAACAATCGTTTAGTAGATTAGATAAGTTTAGTTGAATTAGGTTGTTTAATTGATTTAAATAATGTCACTTAGTTTAGTTAATTAGTTTAATCATTTTAGTTATAAATGACCTGAATTTCACGTCTTCCCCGGCAACGGCGCCAAAATTTGTTGAAGGCTTTTTAGGGAATGTGAACTGAACTGAATTTAAACCTCAAACATACAACATCATTGTAATACTTAGAGGGTCGGTCCACAGGGAAGACGTGAGATTTATGGTCATTTAAAAACTAAACGATTAAATTCAATTAACTAAACTAAGTGAAATTATTTAAGACAATTTAACAACCTAAATCAATTAAACGAAACATTGTAGGGAGATCATGCAAGCGACGCTATTCAATTAGAATCGAAACCTAAGATTTGTTTAGCCTCTAGTTTGAACTAATTTAAAACCTATAGTTAACATTATTTACTATTCACCTCAACCAAAATCAAAGCACTACCAAGACTAGCCAACATCATTCAACAATACCTAAACAGGACTCTAAATCTAAATTGAAATTAAAACTAACAAAATTAGATTACTAAAAACTCAAAATAAAAACAACAAAAGTTTGCTGAAAGGGAGCACGATTAGGCTAGCATGATGATCAAGAGCATGATTTTACTAAAACCATATTCTAAACTTGCAAGCTAATGGAAAACTCAAAGCAGAACAAAAAGCAGCAGTAAGCAGCAACGGGAAAGGGATTACCCAGAAGCTTGAACATCAAAATTGTGCCTCCTCACTTGCAGCCATACAACAAGGAAGATGGACAGAATCGAAACAGGAGCAACAACAGTAGTACCAGCTAACCGAAGCAGTGAACAAGGGAAAGGGAGGGGGGTTAAACTAATGTTAGGCTAGGCCTTCCTTCAAAACACGAAAATTAAAACCTCATAATCTGGCCCTTCCTTCAATGGTTGTCGCCACTCCATTTATACCCGAACTGCAACAATCTGGGCCCTCAATGTGATGATGCGTGGACGATAAAGATGAGGCCAGTGAAGGGGTGGTGTACTGTTGGTTGGATGGGTTTCGAAGTGGAGGGTCGAAACTGTGGGTAGAGGGTGGTTTTGGTTTCTGGGTTGGGTGGTTTTGTGGTTCTAGATGTTTCGGGGTTGCTGTGCTGGAGGAGAGAGAACGTGCTAGATAGAGAAAGGTGTGAGAATGGGAGATGGCAGAGAGGATGGGTCGAGGGTCTGGGAAGATGGGGTTCTGGGTTCGGGGAGAAGAAGACAGACGCGAAGAGGGAAAGAAGAGAGGGGTTTAATGGGAACCGATTCAGCTGAAATGGCTCAGGCGGACCCTCTAAGTATTACAATGATATTGTATGCTTGAGGTTTAAATTCAGTTCAGTTCACATTCCCTAAAAAGCCTTCAACAAATTTTGGCGCCGTTACCGGGGAAGACGATGCGACTTGGTCATATTCTTATATTTTTAGTTGCTTTCATACTTGTTTTGTTTAGTTGATAACTTGCTTAGTTGTTATTTACTTAGTCCATTCCTGTCTATGCTTTAGTTTTGAATCAATTTGTACTTTTCTTTTTGGTGTCGTTTTCGTTTTCATTAGTTTAGCTTTTTTTTTAAAACCACTCAAAAATCCAGAAACATTTTGAAAAACTTGAAAAATCCAAAAAAATTAGAAAACTCAAAAGCCACAAAAAAAAGGTTGTGAAGGTTAGGATATGCATGACGAGTTGGATCAGGGACCACGAAAGTGGACGATTAAGAAGGAGTGAATCTGAGCCTGACTTAGTACCTGAAATTGAGCCTCGACTTGACTTAGGAGAAATGGCACAAGAAATAACTTTGAGCGATATTTTCTATCCTCCTAGAACTGCTTTGCCATCGTGTTTTGTTGTGCCTGTTCTTCCACCTAATGTCATCCTCGAATTGAAACCTCATTACACCCAGATGCTCCCTAAATTCGCAGGTTTAGAGGATGCTTATCTGTTTTTAAGGGAATTCAAAGAAGTTTGTTCTATGATGCAGTTTCCTAATTTTCCCATTGACATTGTACGAATGAAATTAATTCCTTTTGCTTTACGAGACTCTGCTAAAAGATGGATGTATGGCTTAACTGCTAATTCTGTGACTTGCTTGGATGATTTTGTGAAATTGTTCCTAAGAAAGTATTTTCCTAATGCCAAAACTGTCAAGCTAAGGAATGAAATCAATCAGTTTGTGCAACTTGATAGGGAATCATTTTGGCAATATTTGGATAGGTTTAAGACCTTATTGGCTCAATGTCCTCACCATGGTCTAGACCAAGCTCGTTTATGTCAAATTGTATATGAAGGACTTGACCAACAAAGTAGGACCATGGTAGAGTCCATGTGTCAGGGGGGTTTTCTCTCTAAAAGCCCTGCAGCTACTTGGGAGTTCCTAAAGGACTTGGCTGAAAAAACCATGCAGTGGGAAACCGCTCGTGATGACAGCCTAAATTCCAGGGCAGTAAGGGGTGGTTTACATACAGTCTCTGATGTGAGTCACTTAGAGTCTAAGATAGCTGCCTTAGAAAACATGTTGAAGGGATTATCTCCCCAGTTGTCCTCACTATCTCAGACTTCTACAGTGTCTTGTTCACATTGTCAAGCTTTAGGCTATTCACTGAGTGCTTGTCCTTATTTTGCTCATCAATTAACAACTGAACAAGAACAAGCAAGTATGGTGTTACAGAGACCAAAGAATGACCCGTACTCCCCTTATTTTAACCCAGGGTGGAGGAATCACCCAAATATGTCATGGGCTAGTGGACCTAATGCCGTTGTACATAATTCTCAACCAGGGATGTTTCATGGAAACAATTTCCAGCCTTCGGCTCAGCCTCCACAGTCTTTTCCAACACCCACTTTCTTAGGTGCGCCTAATGCCCCTAGACGTCCACCACCTATAGCTTAAATGCAACCTCCTCCTGGTTATACTGAACTTGGCAAATTTGAGAGGAAAATTAACAATGTGGAGAGAATGATTAATGCTAGCAATGCTAACATGGAAAAAATGATGAGAATGATCAGTGAACAGTTTTCCCAGTTTGCATCTTCTTCTAGGGAACCAGGTATTTTTCCAAGTTAACCTGAAGTAAACCCTAAGGGTCATATCCCTTCCCCTTCTAGTGGCATTAATGAGTCAGTGAGAAAAGTGAATGCGGTTATTTCTCTCCGTTCTGGTAGAGAGATTGATGACCAAGTGAGGAACCCTGATGAACCTTGTAGGTATCCTCATCAATTCTTTCAGAATTCTTCCCCATCATCTGCACAAGAGACTGGTTCTTCTAATGGGTCAGGGGATGCTCCTGATAGTGTTCCCAATGCATCTAAGAGTCCTTCCTCTTCACCACCCTCCGATGAAGAGGAACTTCAAGAAAAAGACTCTTCTGATTCAGCTAGAGATTCACCTTCTAAGAGTCCTTCCTTTCCTGCTTCCTTATCTTCTCAGAAAATCCAGATGCCTTTACCACCTTTCCCTCATAGATTGAAGAAAAAAGATCAGGGCAATATTGAGAAGATAAGGGAAACCTTCTCTCAAGTCAAGATCAATATTCCCTTACTTGATGCTATTGAGCAGATGCCTCCTTATGCCAGATTTTTAAAGGATTTGTGTACTACAAAAAAGGCAACTAGTGTACCTAAGAAGGCATTTTTGACTTTTGGAGCTAACTCCATCCTTTCCCAGATACCAACAAAGTATAAGGACCCCGGTTGCCCTACTGTGTCCATAGTCATAGGGGACCAGCTCATTCATAGAGCATTGCTTGATTTAGGGGCTAGTGTGAACTTGATTCCGTTTGCTGAGTATGAAAGGTTAGAATTGGGTGAATTGAAACCTACCAGGATGGTCATTCAGTTGGCTGATAGATCCACTAGAATCCCTCGGGTGATAGTTGAGGATGTATTGATTAGAGTAGGTCACTTGATCTACCCAGTGGACTTTGTGGTAATTGAAACTGAAAAGGGAATACCTAGTCTTACCATTCAGATCCCTGTGATTCTAGGGTGTCCATTTTTAGCTACTGCTAATGCCCTTATTAACTGCCGAAATGGTATGATGAGACTATCTTTTGGCAATATGACTGTGGAAGTAAATGTTTCTAACATGCAAAGACAGCTGTCAGGATTTGATGATATGGACTTTTCTACCCTTAATTGGATAGAGAATCCTGTGTTTGATGATGATTTGGATGATGCAATTGTTACTGAGTATGAGTCATTTTTGATAAATGATAATCCTGAGTATGATATGTTTGAATTTGATGACTTATGCTCTGATGCTGACTGCTTACTCACTATTACATCTAAATCTGCTGATGGATTTGTTTTCCCCACTGTTCGTGAATTGAAATCCCTCTCCGATTCTCTTAAGTATGCATTTTTAGGGCCCGATGAATCCTTACCTGTTATTATAGCTTCTGACTTGGATCGGGACCAAGAAAACAAACTCATTTGTTTGCTTAGGGAGAATAAGGAATTGTTGGGATGGACTTTAGGGGATATTAAGGGGATAAGTCCTTCTGTGGTGCAACATAGAATCCATCTAGAGGACCATGTTCAGCCTTACCGAGATCGGCAAAGGCGTTTGAATCCTACTCTTCAGGAAGTCGTCAAGAGGGAGGTTTTGAAATGGTCAGATCATGGGATCATTTACCCAATATCTGATAGTGAACGGGTTAGTCCTGTTCAAGTCGTTCCCAAAAAGACTGGCATCACTGTAATTAGGAATGATAAAAATGAATTAATCCCTACTAGAGTTCAATCTGGATGGCGAGTGTGTATAGATTATAGAAAATTGAATGTTGCCACCAGGAAAGACCATTTCCCCCTTCCCTTCTTAGACCAGATGCTAGAAAGGTTAGCTGGACATTCCTTCTATTGCTTCCTGGATGGATATTCTAGTTGTACTCAGATCTCAATTACTCTTGAGGATCAGGAGAAAACCACTTTCACTTGCCCATTTGGGATATATGCTTTCAGAAGAATGCCTTTCGGACTGTGTAATGCCCCTGCTACCTTTCAAACATGCATGATTTCTATTTTCTCAGATTTGATTGAGCAATGCATGGAAATTTTTATGGATGATTTCTCTGTGTTTGGATCTTCTTTTGATCATTGCTTATGTAATTTGGGAAAAGTTTTAGAAAGGTGTAGGGAGAAAAATCTGACTTTAAATTGGGAGAAATGTCACTTTATGGTTAAGAAAGGTATAGCCTTTGGTCATATTATTTCCAAAGATGGAATTGAGGTGGACAAAGCTAAGATTGACATGATCATCAATTTTCCCCCTCCTGAAAGTGTGAAAGAAGTTAGGTCCTTTCTTGGACATGCAGGCTTTTATCGACGATTCATTAAAGATTTCAGTAAAATTGCCAAGCCTTTGTCCAATTTGTTAGCTAAAGATGTGCCATTTAACTTTTCTGAAGCATGTCATGAGGCATTTTCTAAGCTTAAACAGGTCCGTACTTCTGCTCCTGTCATTCATCCTCCTATTTGGGGGGAATCTTTCGAATTAATGTGTGATGCATCGGATTTTGCTCTTGGGGTTGTACTAGGACAACGCATTGATAGAAAACCCCATGTGATTTATTATGCAAGTCATACATTGAATGACGCTCAACTGAATTACACTGTTACTGAAAAGGAATTTTTGGCTATTGTCTTTGGTTTTTTGAAAAGTTCAGACCATATCTGATTGGTTCCCATGTGATTATTTACACTGACCACTCTGCCCTTAAGCACCTTCTCTTTAAAAAGGATGCTAAACCTAGACTTGTAAGATGGATTCTGCTTTTACAGGAATTTGATTGTGAAATCAAGGATAGAAAAGGGTCTGAAAACCTTGTAGCTGATCACTTGTCTAGGATTACCTGTGAGAGTGACTCTAGTGTTTCTGAATGTTTCCCTGATGAGCAACTGTATGTTGTGCATCCTGATCCATGGTATGCTGCTATTGTCAACTATTTTGATACCAATAGGATTCCTGAGTGATGGACCAAACATGACAAGGATAGATTCTTTCACCTGGTAAAGTTTTTCGTTTGGGATGACCCTTATCTGTTCAAGTACTGTTCTGACCACGTTTTTAGAAGGTGCATACCCGACCATGAAGTGAGGAATGTACTGTTGTTTTGTCATGACCAAGCTTGTGGGGGGCATTTTAGTGGGAAGAAAACAGCTACCAAGATTCTTCAATCCGGCTTTTATTGGCCAACTTTGTTTAAGGATGCCATTGAATTCTGCAAGAGTTGTCCAAGATGTCAGCAATTAGGCAAGATAACCAGGAAAGACATGATGCCATTAAACCCCATTATTGTAGTGGAAGTTTTTGATGTATGGGGTATTGATTTCATGGGACCATTTCGAATATCTTTTGGGAATGAGTACATTTTATTGGCTGTGGATTATGTATCTAAGTGGGTGGAAGCCATTCCCTCTCGGACTAATGACACTCGAGTTGTAGTGAAATTTCTTAGGAAAAATATCTTTGCTCGCTTTGGTATGCCTCGGGTTCTCATTAGTGACCAGTGTACTCATTTTAATAATAGATCTTTTGATGCCTTGCTTAGAAGATATTCGATAGTCCACAGGCTGGCTACCCCTTACCACCCTCAAACAAGTGGCCAAGTTGAAGTTTCCAATCGGCAGATAAAACAGATCCTGGAGAAAACTGTGAGTAGGCATAGGAAAGATTAGGCCGATAAGTTGATAGATGCTCTCTGGGCCTATAGGACACCTTATAAGACTCCCCTCGGCATGTCCCCTTACAGAGTAGTTTATGGTAAGCCTTGCCATCTACCTGTAGAGTTAGACCACCGAGCTTGGTGGGCTATTAGGAAGCTCAACTATGATTTGACTTAGGCGGGAGACTTGAGACGACTGCAATTGAGTGAACTTGCTGAAATCAGGGCGGAAGCATATGAGAGTGCTCAATCTTCTAAGGAGAGGGCAAAGTTGTTTCATGATCAACATGTTTTAAGAAAAGAATTTTCCCTAGGAATGAAAGTACTTTTGTATGACTCTCAGCTTCACTTATTTCCAGGGAAATTAAGGTCCCGCTGGACGAGCCCTTATGTTGTCTCTCATGTTTTTCCTTATGGTGCAGTCCATATTCAGGATTTGCAGACTGGTGCCCTGTTCAAAGTTAATGGCTAGCGGTTGAAACCATTTCTCGAGCTGCCGAGCCAAGAGGATGTGGAGTGTCTGATGCTCCATGACCCAGCCCTACTCCGTAACTGATTGCGATATGTGACAGTTTGGGTGTACTCAGCACCCAACCTGGTTTGCCAGAAACTCTTTTTCTTCTCTCTCTTTTCTTCTTTGTTCCAATTTATTCTTGTATAGTTTACTATTTTCCTTATGCTTTTTTTATTTTAGTTTTGATTTTCATTTTGTTTTGTTTTGTTTTTGGTTTTGTTTTTGTTTTTGGTCGTGTTTTAGTTGTATATATTTTAGGTTTTACGGTTGTGTAGTTTATGAGCTTGCTTTTTAGCACCTTAGTTCTCCCAATGAGGACATTGTGAAGTTTTGGTGTGGGAGTGAGGTGTCGTTTTTTTATTGACATTTTTGAAATTTTTTGTTGTTTTTGGGGACATTTGTATCTTTTCTGATTAGTTTGAATCCCCTGTGCTTTAGTTGTTAGCTTGTATAGAAGTAGGATGTGCGTGATAAGTCTTTAACTTCGAATATGATAGTCTAAGCCCTAATTCTAACCCCAGTTATTCATTGAAGGTTGTGTTATCCAGTCCTTATTTATTCTTTCATCATTATCTTTAGGTTTTAGGTTTCTATGAATGATTCTCCCACTAGCTATGGCATGATTACCTTGAAAAAAAAATGAAAAAAATTGTATTACAAATAAAGAAAAAGAATTAAATTTGGAATGACAAGTATCCCTTTGAGGCATGCGCCACTGGACCCTTTGAGGCACGTGCTACTGGGTGTTAACCTTTGAGGCAATATTGCTACTGGGAAAGCTTGCCTCCAAAGTTAGCACAAGAATAATGTAGTTATGTCAGCCAAGTGGGATTGAGTCTATTCTGGTAAATCTAAGTACTGGAGATGATGATACACTTGCACACAAACACCAGGATGGATTCAAAATCTTGATGTTCAATGGGGTGAAAAACTAGTGTTTTGATGTCATTTAGAGGTAGATGGCTTTGAAGTACGTTCTATGTATATACAGGTTAATAATTAAGTACATGGGTGATTTAGCTGATTAGGATTTGTGCATATGTTTCCCGAGTTTTGTACATACCAGTTTTGAGAAAACCCAAAAATATTTTCTTTTATTTTTGAATAATTTTGTTGGTATTTCACTTTGAAACCCTCAAGAGACCTCACTCGTCCACTTGGGAGTCCAAGGGGTTTAAAGGGCCTGTTGCATACGCTAAATGCAACCGTGATTCCTATGACAGTGAGTTAGGATTTTCTTTTCTTTTATTTTCATTTTCTTTTAGTTAGCTTAGTTTAATTTACTTGAGTACGAGCAAAATCTTGGTGTGGGAGTATTTGTTTGAGCTAAAAATGTGATATTTTTAAGGTACTTTTACACCAATTTTAAGCTCGTTTCAATAATATTTTTAAGGTTTTTAATTGATTTTATTTTATCTTGCAGATTTTGAATAAATGCGAGAAAGGGTTTAAAATGGCGGAAAAGGCGAGAAAAATAGAGGAATGTCGGAGGTTGAAGAACCGGGCCAAATTCTAGAAAAAACCGGCCAAAGAAAGAAGGAAGAAAAATAAACAAACCCAGACCGGTCCAGCTGAACCGGACCGGTCGGTTCAACTAACCGGTTCACTTGAACCAGCCCCTTAAAACACCCCCTCCTCCTCTCACATTTTCTCTCTCTTCTCGAGTCTTTCTCTCTCTTGCATCTGCTTTCTCCTCTCGTTGTACTTTCTTCAACCCAGAAACCCAAGTCTCCTGCTGCCCTCTTCACCTCCATGACCCTCCATCTCCAATCTTGCTTTTCTCTCTCTCTACCCCGAAACCACCAGCCCACAGTTTTCCCCAAAAACCAAAACAACCCCCCCACCCACAGAATCGACACCACCACCACTGACAAACAACTGCCACGTCTACCTCCTGCGCTGGCTTTATCTCCTCCATCCACGACACTAACATCATCAGATCGAAGGATCCAGAGGCGAAGGGTTCGGGTATAAAAGGAGGAAGAAGACGCCATTTTTGAGGTTACCGTAGCGTAGCTTAGGTATTTTAGGTTAGTAATTTAGGGTTAGTTTAGGATTTTAAATTTCGTTTTAGGTTTAGTTTCGTTCAATTTCGTTGTTGATTTCAATTTCATATTCGAATCTCAGAAATTTCGATTAGGGTTTAATGTTAGTTAGGGTTTCGAGTTGCTTGTAATTGATGCTTTCTAGTTCAATTTCGGTTTGATTTCTGCAAAAAAAATCTGGGTTTATTGCGTTCGATTTCGTTCGATTTCCCCTCTCCCCTGTTGCGGTTGTTCGAATGGCCATCTTTGGTGTTCGTTGGTTGCAATTCTGGGTTGCCGAAACCTTTGTGAGTTTTCATTCTGCTTTGCTTTCGATGTTGCCTTCCCCTTCCCTTTGGTTCATTTTTTCTTTCATTCCCCTTCCCCTTGCGGAAATTTCTGTTCAGTTGTTCTTCATTTTTCGTTTTCCAGATTGCTTCGATTTGCCCTTTCCCTTGCTGTTTTCGATTCTGCCTTGCTGTTCTTCATGTTCAGTCTCGGTTTGCTTTGCTCTGTTTCATGCTCTACTTGTCTTGCTTCGTTCCCCTTTCCCCTGTTCCTCATAATCATTTTGTTCAATTCGTCCCCTCCCCTTAGTTTAATTCCATGGCATAATTTGCCTTAGTTAATTCTGGAATAACAAAGTAATTAGGTTGTTAGTGATTAAACCATGATTAATCTCAACTTTAGTTTAATTAATTTGGTTAATTAACATAAACATAAGTATTAGTTTAGGTTTAGTCGATTTAGTTTATTAGGTAGTTTTAATTCTTAGTTAAAAACAATCGTTTAGTAGATTAGATAAGTTTAGTTGAATTCAGTTGTTTAATTGATTTAAATAATGTCACTTAGTTTAGTTAATTAGTTTAATCATTTTAGTTATAAATGACCTGAATTTCACGTCTTCCCTGTGGACCGACCCTTAAGTACTACGACTGACAATCGAGTATTTGAGGTTTTCTTTTCCTTTTTCTTTTGTCTTTAGTTTATTTTTCCACCCCCCTCAAGAACCTGCAACAACCTTCCCAACTTTCATGCAATTGTTCATTTTTATTTTGTGAGAAAGTGGTTATAGCACTTGTTAAAGCAGTCAGCTTACTAATTGTTGAGCAAAAATTTAATAAAAGTAAATAATATACACGACACAAATTTCTAACGTACAAAAATGTACATCGGTTTATTTTGAGTACGAGCCTATTTAAGAGAATAAACCTCTTTAATTGCCCCCCTCTCTGGAAACCACCTTTTGATTCTTACTCATTTTATTTTTATTTTCTTTCTTTTGTTCCATTTTTTCGTTAATCAGACATTATATAATTGACGTTCATCATATTTTTGATATCTAATCATGCATATCCAAGACTTAATTACATCAGATAGCAATAATATAGGCAACCTTATAAGAAGGGTACTACACGTACACATTGTTCATGTGCAGGTTGTGGAAATGGGTAATTTTATTTGACTTTGAATTGGTTGCACTCACCTTTTGCCGTAAGCTGTTATGTAGCTCTTTTATAGATGATCAAACCAACCGTAGTTCTTTAAATAAATTTAAATTGAGTTGTATTTTATTTTTTCTTAATTTAATAATCATAATTTTATTTTATTCTTTTGAATTTGAACTCGATTAATAGTCAATAATTTTTGTCGGCTACGTTTTTTTTTTAGCTGTTTCAAAAAAAAAATTATCATTTTCTGACTTAGTCCTTTTAGGGGTCGGTCCATTTATTTTGTTATATTTTTTTTACTTCCAATTGTACCCACGATTTATTCATAGGCTTCATGCTTACTCTTGACGACAAATCGACGTAGTTCGAGCACAAAACTCATTTCATCTTACAACATGGAAGTGGGAAAATTAGTGAGTTTGATTATATATTTCGCTCGAGTTTGGTCCATTTTGTCATACTCATGATTTGAAAAAAATTTGACTGTTTGAGAAGCTTGGTTTTTCATTTATTTTGGTTACGTAACATGTAACCAAGGCTTACTAAACTGTTATGTTGGCCTTTTGTGAAAGATGCAGGAGATAAATAAGGCCTTTTGGTCCATTTCAAAGAGTTGGAAATTTGAGGGGGTCGGTTTTTGTATTGGGAGGGTTGGCTCTTTGGCGCTTAAGCAAGCAAAAAAAATAACATTTTTGTAAAGTGGGGGGTGTCGGTTTGAGCCCATTTGAAGACTTCAATTTATATTGAACTTAAAATTTTTTATATCAAGCTTCCTAAGTATCCTTAATAGAATCAAGTCACCATAGTTCTAGTTGAACATAACTTAAGCTTATTTTATTTTTTTCTTTTTCTAAACTTGTTTTCATCAACGTATGAACATTAATCCTATTATTCCTAACTTGATGTAATACATCTCGATTATCATCACTTGAAGCATTGTTGTTTTTTTTAATGCCATTCTTCTTTACTGGTATGATTGGATAAGAAACAATATCACCTCCTCTTATCCTTTATTTTTGGTGGATCTTCGTTGAGCACATCCAACAACCTCTTCCTCACATATTTTTTAATTTAATATTAGCCAAACCTTGGCCGGAGTAAACTTTAATACTATAATATCCCTTACGATCTGATCATAATTAGCATATAGATTTCAGCCAATCCGTTAAATTCCAAAGAGTCCTAAAGCGAATCAGATTCATCCACTTTAAAAACAAGGAACTCAAGCTTTTTAAAGAGATCTCTGCTTCTTCTTCTTTTTCTTTTTTTTTTTTAGAGTTTGGCCTTTTCAAGCAACACTCATTTTTCTTAAAAGGTAGACTTGAGGCTCTCTTTTAATTGTTGCTTTACATCAATTTTACTTATCAGTCTTGCCCCCTCCCCAAGGTATTTAATGTGGAACTAAAATCAATTTGCTTACTCTTCCATCCCAGTCACATCATGAAGGTTTATCATAATCTTTTATTTCGTAACCATCTTATAAATAAGCAGTTTATTAACCCCGAGGACTCATGATTTCGTAACTCTGGCCTCCTCTGTTATGAGGATTTGATGCTCTCAAATTAGAAAAATTGTATGAGTTTTGAGTGAACTTAAAGTACATGTGTTACTCTGAAATTTACTAATTTATTTTAGAGCATCCAAAAGAAGTTTAAGCAGAATCACAATGTTCATGGGTCTTTAAGGACTTGAAATCCATCGAGCCTAAGTTTACAGATTCGGTAGAATCTATCAGTTCATGGGTCCGGCAATACCCGAGATCGAGCTAGATCCTTGAATTCGTGAGTCTAGACTGGACTTGCACAACAAAATTCACGCTTTTGTGATTTGTTTGATTTCTTTTTCTTTTTTTGGGTAATGAGCCCATCTCTATTCAACTTGGCCGCAAAGGAATGGACTTGAAGGAAAGAAGGCCAATAAAGAAGAATGACCATTCGAACACTCAATTTGGCGTATCTCAATACCTTAGAACTGTTGTATCTTTCTCACACTTCTTTAATTTCAAGTTGCTCACACTCTGGCTTTTCCTCAACGTCTTCTTCTTCCACACTTCTTTGTGTTAATCTTCCTTGACTTTCAGTCTTGTTCTATTTCTTATGCCTAGATTTTTTTCTTACTGTATGTGTCTCTTTGTTTTTTTTTCTACGGAATCCTCTCTTTTCAATGCCTTGGCCCTGATTTCCCCTTTTATAATGGAGGGCTTGGGAAGTTAGGTTTCATGATGCATTAAATTAGGAGTATGGGAAACATGGGGCCCCACATCAATTGTAAAACATCTGAGCAATCAACTTTATGAAGTAATTGCTTTGGTCACCCTTCTTTTAATTGTTTTCATTTCTTTCTTGGGCTATCATTAAAAATAAAGTATCTAGCCAAACCTTAGTCAGAATTATTGGTGTCAAAGTGAACAACAAGCGGGCTAATTAAAAAGTAACCCGCATGTGAGCCTCATTTTTTATTTGTGGGGATTAATGCGAGACAAAATAAATAGGAATAAAAATTTACTTGATTTTATATCTCTTTACTCGCCCTTATAAAGAGTCTAATTCGTAAAGTTCTTATGTTAATTTATACCATAAAATGTTGCCCTCAATTATTATTGTTGTTATAATAATAATAATAATAATAATAATAATAATAATAATAATAATAAT
>JACYFF010010365.1:90163171-90190610 GCA_017589665.1 Selenicereus undatus | reverse complement strand
TATATATATATATATATATATATATATGTATATATATATATATATATGTATATATATATATATATATATATATATATACATATATATATATATGCATATATGTAGGTATTGTTATAACCGTTGGTTGCAGCGCATTGCTAATTATTATTTGTTGGTTCGATAAGTTAAGCATTGGTAAGTTACGCAAGTTTACATATCGTTCTTTAGTATATCATGATGATTAGAATACTAAATTATGAAATTAAAACTGAGATGGTAGTTGGATGGCTTGACAAAGAACTATGAGTGGTTCGAGGTTCTTATGGTACGGTGTTGGTGAGCAGCAAGTTCAGGTTGTGAATTGACCGCAATCGTGTGGATTGCGAGGCCATGTGTGGCTCATTGTGTTGAATTGATTATGAAGTGCTTAAATGTGATATATGTGGACCCCCTTACCAATGTGATATATGTGCTTAAATGCTCAAATTGCATTATGTGCATAAAGGAGAGTTTTTCAAAGAAAGATTTCATGTTTTGAAATGATAGTAGCCATAACTACTACTGCGTGATGGCCTTTTTTAATTAAATGAATATAGTTTTGGGAGTGAACTCGCTTGAACGGGGGAATCCCTAAAGAGTTTTTCACAAGCTTGAGTTACGTGATAAATGATTTCGCTGTGAGAGGTAGCAAACTTATTAGTCGTTATGACCAGTTTAAATGGCTAAGATAAGTGCTTAGGGACAATAAAGAGGGAGTGAACCTACTTGAACGGGGGAATCCCTATAGCCTAGGGAGTAATCCCTAGAGACCCTGACGAGGGTTAAGGTCCAAAAGTTAGTTGCCATCCCGGGAGTAAGAGCTTAGCGTGAGTTAATCTCACTGGGATCTCCCAACCAGCACTTTAGGATGATCTTATGCCCAGAAGTAGTTTCTTATCAAATGAGAAAAGCAGTTGGCGTTTTGCCTTTTTAAGTATTTCAGAAACAAAGTTTTTAAGAGTCACTATGAGACCAAGATGAAATAGATTCTTTCAAAGAATATGAGCTGCAAGAGGCTAAGAGAAGAGTTTTTATGATCCTTAAGAGGCTAAATGAAGTGCATTCAAAGAAAAGCAAGAAAGTTTCCTATGCATGACTTGTGCATATCATATGAATGAGATTTAAGTAAAGTATCAAAAGTGTTATGTGCATGCTCCTAGTATAACTTGTGAATGAGATGCTAATTAAGATACGAATATGAAAAGAAAGTCTTAAGGGTCCTAAAAGGGCAATACGAAGAGATTTCTGGAAAGGAAGTTAACCTTTAGAACTTTTAAGAAATGCTTGCAAAGAAAGAAAAGAAAGTGTCTACACTTGTAACTTCAAAGCATGTGACTTTAAAGAATATGTGACTTCAAAGTGAGTTTACAAGCATTATAGTTAGATGTATGTGATTTCAAGGGGGCATGTGGCCATGCTTTTCATAGTGCATCATGTAATGACTTTTTGAAGTGCATATTGAGTATATAAGTGATAGTGTATCCAATGTTATGTTTTAGAATCACATGTTGTGTAAGCAAGTTCCTAACATGCCACCGTTAATCGAAACCAAGAACTCATCATGCTTGAATGTCTAGCAACGAGTCCATGATCTGTGACATGTAGCTTATTATAGCCACTGTATTACCTAACGAGTAAGTGTTTGATTGCCTGTTAGTAAAGAAGTTTTGGTCATTTACAGACCTAGAAATGTGTTTGAGTGCTTAAAGCCAAGTTTATGGTCAGTGATGTTTCCATAGCAATTTTATGAATGCCTAATATGATAGTAAAGTGTGGATACGTGATATGTGACTAGTAAAGATATTATTGCCTAAAACGGTTTTGGTTTTAAGAGGGTCGGGAGACACTCACTGAGTGTGTGGTTGCTCATCCCACTACTCTCTCCCCTTTTCCCGTAAGTTTTCTTTAAGACAGGAACAAGTTGAATCAGCTAGAATCTGTTGTTGCCTGCAAGGTGTCATTTGTGCCCATTGGAAGGGATCTTACGCATTTAATAAAGTTATGTTATGTATACTTAGCTTATACTCATTTGTAAACAAGTATTCTAGTTCATGTAATGCATATTGTTTATAAGTCGCTCTATATGGTCATATGAGCCAACCATGTAATTAGTTAGATGTCTTCTTGTTCAAAGTTATTTATGTTTTGGGATGTAAACCCCAATACTCTAGTTGTGTGAACCGTTGAGTTGTATCTTTTACTTTTCCCGTATTAATGAACTATTTTGGTTGGTGTACTCTGAGTGAGTGGCTCATTGAGTTATGAACTCCGGTGTGTAGCCATTGAGCTTCTTTTAAATGTTTTACGTTTCCGTTGATTTGCAGGGATTTATTGTAAGGCTTTTAGCCTGGAAACGATCAGTTTTTAAGGAAAACTCTGTCCGTTTCGTTCCAGAATTTAAGTAAAAAGTTAAGAAAATGTAACGCTTTCAGCCCTAGGGGCTGGGGGTGTTACATTGATGGTATCAGAGCATGGTCCTGCGACCATAGGCCGCGACCTGAGTCTTGCATCTCATATATTTGCTTAGGAACGCGTTCATAATGATGTGATACATGTCGGCTTGTGTGCAAATGTGAGTTTTATGTGAATGTTAGCGTGTTTACCTAGTTAGATGCGGCTTGAGTAAGTTGAATGGTTGGATAAGAGAACCATTTGCTAAGATATAGGCCAAATGGCTCGTATTGTCGTGAATGAGTTAAGTGTTAGCTCAATCGAAGGTTGTTTCGTTTATATGCCTTGGTGATTTTAATTTAATGTTTAAAGAACGTATGATTTGAAATTGAATGATTTGAAAGCCTTAAGTCTAAGCTCATCTTTGCCCCTATAATACGAGTTGCTCATCGGGCCCCATAATGGAGTGAGCAGACGTACTCTAAGGTTGGTAGAGAGAGAGCTAGAAGCAGTTAACCATCCTTTTATTAAAAACAAAGAGATTCGAAATAGAAAAGCTATTTTTTTCCCTTTGAAACTCAAAATTTTTTTTAAATGTTAATGTCGTTTTGGCTATCGAACCAAGGTTATCTTACATCGAATTATTTACTTTCCGTTGCTAATGATGAGATAGTTTAGATTCACTAATACGCGCCCTTATGTTTATCAAATGTTGCTTGTAAATGTGTATGCGCTAAGATGTGTACGTCGATAGAATCTTTTGTAATGAGCTAGGAAAGGAACTGGAAATTAGTTGCTATGATTGATAATCTTACTAAATGGTACCTTTCGTTTTCGAATTCTGAATTTCTTGAGTATATTAACGGCTACTCTTGTATACATGCTTGGAAGACTAAATGCTAGTGGTAGGACCTTGCTAAAAATTGCGTAAGTGTACCTACTGTTGTCCTTCACTGCCATTGTTGCCTAATTTGTGTATTACTTGCTTTCTATTATATGGATTGTTATTCGTGAATGGGGTGACGATGTTTTGTCTCGAACGAACCCAAATTCACTTAGAAAGCGAAAGGGAGAAAGAACCTAGCGGACTTTGGAATTGTACATGTATGGTATAATCTGCTGTTTTTGCTACCTTAGTGTGATGTGATAACCTTTTAGTAAATGATTTAACCTTAGATTGAACTAATATCTTCATATTTTAGAACGAACCCAATTATGTTAACCTCTTCATACGACCTTGACATGTCTTGTCTAAGTTACCATGAACGTAAGGCCCGTCAACCATGCATGCTTTCATTTTGTGAACTGCTTGCTATATGTATATTAACCGGTTTCATGTTACCTTCATGTCCTAAACTTGAGAATGTTGAATTTGCTAATATTATGCAATACTATGTGATGCTATTATACTTAAATGATGTTATGTGACACTATTATGCTTAAATGATACTATGTGGTGCTATGTGACGTTTTTGTTATTCTAAATGTGTTGTTGGAGTCTCCATTTTAATCATTGTGGTCCCAAAAGTGACTTGAATTCATGTTTAGGATGAGACTGCTAGTGTATGACCTTAAGATGTCATTGTCTCGATTGTCATGCCTTTAGATGCTCACTTATCGATGCATATGCATAGAATTACTACTTGCCATGTTAACTGAGTCTAGATTATCGAAAATCTTTGTTCATTCTTCAAAATAAACTCGATATGGTTTTCCACGCCAACTCAATTGCCCCTCTTCGATGCGATTTGCCCTCGGCGCCTAAATAGAATGAGTAGACGCTTGAAGAGGATTGGCGAGGAGGAGACTGGAAACCATAAGCCATTTTCTTTCGATTTAAAAGTAGTGTTTCCAAAATGAAACCTTTTGAAAACCTATCACATACATCCTAGTTGTGTGCATGCTTTCTAGGGAAGACCGAACTTAGATTCGAATTTTGAGAATGAAATTCTTTTAAGGGGGGAAGAGTGTAAGACCCGCGTCTTTGTTTTCTGTTAAGCTAACTGTATTACCTTTTTACGTTATAAAATCATATTTTTAGTAATTGTATGGGTCAAATTATTATCGATGTGCTTATGGGAGCTATAATTTTATAAAAAGGGATTATTATTGCTATTATTGATTTTAAAGTTCATTCGTGCTCGGGGTGTTTCTGCTTTTAAATTATATCGATAGTTTAATTTAGTTGTTATTTGATTTATTTAGTCGTTTCCCAAATGCGATTTGGTTTTCAACCTTACAATTAGTTTATGGTTTATTGAATCGAACCTAGATGTATTTGGGATCGAATAATCAGTGAAGGGTCGTATTATCGATTCGGGATAGAATGTTAGGTTCGAGATACGAATTAGACTAGCAATTGACCAAAAAAAAAGAAATCAAAAGGGGGCCGAGACCCTCTTTCTCTTCACGGCAAAACACGACAAGGGGGTCCTCACTGCCCTACCCGACGAACCAGCACAGCAACCGAGAGAGAGAGAGAGAGATACGGCGGGCAAGCAAGCGGCGACCAGTGTCACGCCCGGCGACCCTGGTTCACGCCGCGTCACGACAAGGAGAGGAGAGAAACGAGCGTTCAAGTCAGGCATCGGCGTCTGTGATGGCGGAGATTGGCAGCGAAGTGGCTCGACGGGGGGTATGGCGGTTACGGGGACACTACTCGTCGTCCGTCCATGCCGGCAAAGAGAGAAAGAGAGAGATTGAGTGAGGCTAAGCGTTAGAGTGCGAAACCCTAACGCACCACTACCACCACCGCGACCGTCGACGTTTGAGGGTGGTTCCGGTGACCACCAGAATGACACACATAGTCGCAGAACCGGACTTGAAAGGGGGTTGATTCACGTCTATATTGGACGGCAATAAGAAGCAAATTTTCGGGGCCTTGAGTGTCCAAATCTGTCCCAAAAGCCCTTAGAATGGGTCCTTAGCATGGAATCGAGGTGGGTGTGCCTCGCCTCCTAAATTAGTATTAATTTCGAAATGTTTTAACCTAAACGATGATTTATGTCAACTTAGGTTTAGTTAATTTCATGGATTATGTGATGAGAAGCTATGCATGTTTAGAACCGATTCGGACATGTTAAGTTTATTTATGCCTGAGTTGCTAATTCGAAGTGAACTATATGTGTTTAGCATCAATTCAAGTTAAGTAGTTGATGCATGAAAAAGAATTCAAAACGAAGTTAGTTTAACGTGTTTAGTATCGATTCAAGTTATTGAGTTAATGCATGAAAAAGAATTAAAATCGAAGCCCTTTTAACGTGTTTAGCTTCCATTCAAGTTAATTAACCAATGCATGCAAATGAACTAATTTTGAAGTTAATGAAATGTGTTTAACATCGAATCGAGTACATTAGCTAATGCATGTTAAAAGAATTAATTTCGAAGTTATATAAACGTGTTTAGCTTCGATTCGAATCAAGTTAGGTAGTTTATGCCTAAGATGTTAATTCGAAGTGAAATATATATGTTTAGCTTTGATTTGAGTCAACTTAGTTAATCCAAGTGTAAAGTTTTAAGTCAAATCATGCCTGGAAACTGACTTCGAAATAAATTATAATTGCTTAGAATCGACGTATGCACGTTCGGTTAATTCATAATTGTTTATTAAGTCCGAAGTAACTATAAACATTTACGATTGAAATATGTACAACTAGTTAACCCATGTTCGTTAATAACCACGTAATGAACTATCGATGCTTAGAATCAATACATGTAAACTCCAGTCGAATGACGAAATGAGCATGCTTACCCCTTAACTACAATACGTGAATGTAATCGTGTTTCATATTAGTTAGTTCGACTCAGCTCTGTAAACATTCGTTTTCAGTTAAGGTTGGGTGAATGCCAAATATATGTATATATATATATATATACATATATATTTATATATACATATATATATATATATACATATATATATATATATATACATATATATATATATATATGCATATATGTAGGTATTGTTATAACCGTTGGTTGCAGCGCATTGCTAATTGTTATTTGTTGGTTTGGTAAGTTAAGCATTGGTAAGTTACGCAAGTTTACATATAGTTCTTCAGTATATCATCATGATTAGAATACTAAAATGTGAAATTGGAACCGAGATGATAGTTGGATAGCTTGAGGAAGAACTATGAGTGGTTCGAGGTTCTTGTGGTATGGTGCTGGTAAGGAGGGAGTTCGGGTTGTGAATTGACCGCATTCGTGTGGATTGCGAGACCGTGTGTGGCTCATTGTGTTGAATTGATTATGAAGTGCTTAAATGTGGTATATGTGGACCCCCTTACCAATGTGATATACGTGATATATGTGCTTAAATGCTCAAATGGCATTATGTGCATAAGGGTGAGTTTTTCAAAGAGAGATTTCATGTTTTGAAATGATAGTAGCCATAACTACTAGTGCGTGATGGCATTTTTTAATTAAATGAATATAGTTTTGGGAGTGAACTCGCTTGAACGGGGGAATCCCTAAAGAGTTTTTCAAAAGCTTGAGTTACGTGATCAATGATTTTGCTGCGAGAGGTAGCAAACTTATTCGTCGTTATGACCAGTTTAAATGGCTAAGATAAGTGCTTAGGGACAATAGAGAGAGAGTGAACCTGCTTGAACGGGGGAATCCCTATAGCCTAGGGAGTAATCCCTAGAGACCCTGACGAAGGTTAAGGTCCAAAAGTTAGTTGCCATACCGGGAGTAAGAGCTTAGCGTGAGTTAATCTCACTGGGATTGAGTGTAGATCTCTCCCAACCAGCACTTTAGGATGATCTTATGCCCAGAAGTAGTTTCTTATCAAATGAGAAAAGCAGTTGGCATTTTGCCTTTTTAAGTATTTCAGAAACTAAGTTTTTAAGAGTCATTATGAGACCAAGATGAAAGAGATTCTTTCAAAGAATATGAGCTGCAAGAGGCTAAGAGAAGAGTTTTTATGATCCTTAAGAGGCTAAATGAAGTGCATTCAAAGAAATGCAAGAAAGTTTCCTATGCGTGACTTGTGCATATCATATTAATGAGATTTAAGTAAAGTATCAAAAGTGTTATGTGCATGCTCCTAGTATAACTTGTGAATGAGATGCTAATTAAGATACGAATATGAAAAGAAAGTCTTAAGGGTCCTAAAAGGGCAATACAAAGAGATTTCTGGAAAGGAAGTTAACCTTTAGAACTTTTAAGAAATGCTTGCAAAGAAAGAAAAGAAAGTGTCAACACTTGTAACTTCAAAGCATGTGACTTTAAAGAATATGTGACTTCAAAGTGAGTTTACAAGCATTATAGTTAGATGTATGTGCTTTCAAGGTGGCATGTGGCCATGTTTTTCATAGTGCATAATTTAATGACTTTTTGAAGTGCATACTGAGTATATAAGTGATAGTGTATCCAATGTTATGTTTTAGAATCACATGTTGTGTAAGCAAGTTCCTATCATGCCACCGTTAATCGAAACTAAGAACTCATCATGCTTGAACGTCTAGCCAAGAGTCCATGATCTGTGACATGTAGCTTATTATAGCCACAGTATTACCTAACGAGTAAGTGTTTGATTGCCTGTTAGTAAAGAAGTTTGGTCATTTAGAGACCTAGAAATGTGTTTGAGTGCTTAAAGCCAAGTTTATGGTCAGTGTTGTTTCCATAGCAATTTTATGAATGCCTAATATGATAGTAAAGTATGGATACGTGATATGTGACTAGTAAAGATATTATTGCCTGAAACGGTTTGGTTTTAATGAGATCGGGGGACACTCACTGAGCGTGTGGTTGCTCATCCCACCACTCTTTCCCCTTTTCCCCCAGGTTTTCTTTATGACAGGAACAAGTTCAATCAGCTGGAATCTGTTCTTGCTTGCATGGTGTCATTTGTGCCCATTGGAAGGGATCTTACGTGTTTGATAAAGTCATGTTATGTATGCTTAGCTTATACTCGTTTGGAAACAAGTATTCTAGTTCATGTAATGCATATTGTTTATAAGTCGCTCTATATGGTCATATGAGCCAACCATGTAATTAGTTAGATGTCTTCTTGTTCAAAGTTAGTTATGCTTTGGGATGTAAACCCCAATACTCCGGTTGTGTGAACCGTGGAATTGTATCTTTTACTTTTCCCATATTAATGAACTATTCTGATTGGTGTACTCCGAGTAAGTGGCTCGTTGAGTTATGAACTCCGGCGTGTAGCCGTTGAGCTTCTTTTAAATGTTTTACACTTTCGTTGATTTGCATGGATTTATTGTAAGGCTTTCAGCCTGAAAACGGTCGGTTTTTAGGGGAAACTCTGTCCGTTTCGTTCCAGAATTTCAGTAAAAAGTTAAGAAAACGAAACGCTTTCGGCCCTGGGGGCTGGGGGTGTTAAAAAAGGGGATTTGTTTAATTTTTGTGGCTGGGTATAATATGAAGTTGGATTGCCTACATACCCCCTTTTTTATGGATCAAGCCTGCCATAGTTCAATGCAATCCAACTATCGAGAAACTTTAAGTTAAGAATTTCTTTACAGATTTTCCATTGACTTTAAGTTCAATGCCATAGTTCAATGCAAGCCTGCCATAGTTTAATTTTTAGGGATGAAGTTGGGTATAATATAGTATTTGTCGATCATAATTTGAAAGCTCATACGTCACTTTAGGAAAGACCTTGGTGATTACATAGGGCCCTTCCCATTTGGACTCAAATTTTTCTTTTGTCTTGCAATTGATGACAATAGGCCTCCTTATTGTTAAGACCAAATCACCAACGCGGAATGAGCGAAACCTAACTTGCTTATTGAATGCACCATCCATTTGAGATTGGTAAATTTCAAGTCTTTATTGAGCCATTAACCGACACTCATCTAATTCTTAAAGCATTGCCGGTCTAATTTGAGTATTTTTCAGCTGGATTAGTGAATTGCATAGCCATTCTTAAGGATCCTAATTGCACGTCGAGGGGTAGCACAACTTCTGAACCAAGAACTAGGTTGTAGGGTGTACAACTAGTTGCAGTTCAAATTGTGGTTCGATAAGCCTATAAAGCTTTCGGCAGTCGTTCATGCCAATCCCTCCTTGATCATGATTCCACTTTCTTTGGAATCTTGTAAAGCACTTTATTGAATGCTTCAGTTTGAACATTTGACAATGGATTGTAACTTGATGAGAAGTTGTGTCTGAAGTTATACTTCTCCACAAGCCTTGTCATCACTTGATTTTTAAAGTAGAGGGCATTGTCTGAAATGTTATTGTGTGGGACTCCATATCTGTAAATGAGATTGGTTCTAATGAAGCCAGCGACTTGCTTTGGGCCCACTTCTCTTGAAGGAATAGCTTCAGCCAGCTTTGAAAAGTAGTCTATGGCTACTAAAATAAATACATGGCCACAGGAGGAGGAAGGTTTGAAAGGGCCTATGACATCTAGGCCCCATGTATAGAAGGGCCAAGATTATATGCTTGGATGGAGTAATGTGTGGTGGATGATGAATGAAATCACCATGTATTTGACAAGCTTGGCATGTTTTAGCAAATTTTATCACATCTTGAACCATTGTTGGCCAATAATAGCCCAACCCTTTGATTTGGTCAGCAAGCTTTGGATCTGCCTCATGACATTCAGGATATAAGTAACCTCCTCCCTTGATAAGCATCTAAGGATCACCCCTTTGAAAGTCGTTCGATATAAAGTGTCATTTTTAACTATAAATCTTAGTGCTTGCCATTTTGTATCTACTCTTTACTTAGGATTAGTGGGTAAGGTGCCATATTGAATATACTCAATGAGAGGTTGTCTCCATTCTGCTTCTTCTTCGACCTCAAAAGCTGAGACCACATTTATTTCTTCTGTTTCATCAAAATGGTCTAGAGCCGAGGCTAGCAAGTGGCGTTCCCTAATTGTTACTTGAATTTCCCTCTCATCAGGGAATGTCAGTGAAGCAGCTAACTTTGCAAAGGCATCTGCTTTATCGTTTTTAGACCTCGACACATGGTTGACCTCTACTTGAAGGAATTGGTTTAATTTCAGCAAGCATAACTCGTGACAACAGATATTGCTTGATGCTTAGATAAGATATACAGTAACGTCGGGCAGCTCCTCCTTATCTGGACATGGATGTGTTGCTAGAAAATCGACTATACCTTGTCCCCTTATTGCGTTTTGAGGCGTGAACTTGATGTCAAAAGGGGCCAAAAGCATAGCCCATTTCACCAATCGCCCTGATAGCTTGTGCTTAGATAATATATACCTTAACGGATCTACCTTTGAGATTAAAATGATCTGATGGGACAAGAGGTAGTGTTGTAACTTTTGAATAGCAAAAACCAAAGCCAGGCAAATTTTCTCCATGCGAGAGTCATTTATGTATGCATGCACCATAGTCTAGCTGATGCAATACAAAGCATTTTCCTTCCATTCGTCATTATTTTGCGCTAACACAACCCCTAAAGATCATTGATGTTGTATATAGGATCAGGGGTCTCCCTCGTAGTAGAGCCATTAGGATAGGTGGCCTTAAGAGATATCGCTTGATGCTTTCAAAAGCATTTTAACAAGCTTGATCCAAAATGAAGGGTTTGTCGTTTTTCAGGAGTCTTGAGAAAAGTTGACAGATTTGAGATGAACTGCCTTATATAACCCAACCTTCTTTGTAATCCTTGCAATTCCCTTAGGTTTATCAAAGGGGGCATTTGGATTATGGCCTTGACATTATCAAGGTCAATTTTAATTCCTTCTTTGCGAATAATAAAACCGACAAACTTTCTTGAAGTAACCTTGAATGCACATTTTAAGGGGTTCATCTTGAATTGGTGTGCACACAACTTTTCAAAGACCTTCTTAAGTCGTGGGGATGATTTTCTCTATCTTTTTTTTTCATCACCAAATCATCAACGTAGCATTCAACTAGGTTGTCATGGAAATTACAAAAAATGATGATCATGGCTCTCTGATAGGTGGCCCCGACATTTTTCAAACAAAATGGCATTATTGTATAGCAGTATATGCCCTGTGGTGTTCAAAAGGCGGTTAGGTCTTCATCTTCAGGGTCCATTTTGATTTGGTTATACCTTGAGACCATCCATAAAGGAAAGAGCGCCAAACCTCGTAGTGGCATCCACGAGAAGCTCGGTGATTGGTAGTAGGAAATCATCCTTGCGACATGTATTGTTTAAGTCCCTAAAGTCCACATAAGCTAACCATTCTTTTTCCAAACACGTATGATGTTAGCCAACCGAGTTGGATATTGAACTTGACGAATGAAGTTAGCCCTTATAAGCTTGTCCACCTTAGCATTTATATGGATCGTCAGTTCAGGACAAATGCGTTGCTACGGCTACTTTATCGGTGTTACTCCTTCAGAAAGGACTGACTTATGGACAACAACATTTGTATCTAAGCCTGACAAGTCTTAATATCCCATGAAAATACATCTTTGTATTCCTGAAAGAGTTGTTCATACTGTACCACTTCTTCGTCATTCAACATGGCACTCACAAAATTGGCTTAGGGTCATCAGCTATTCCCAAATTTATCTCCCGAAGCTCATCGATTATTGTTTGACCACCATCTTCCATTTCTGGTGGTGTTGGTTGAATAACTTCGACAAAATCCTGAGAGGATCCTTGTTCTATAGCAGTCGAGTCACCATTTAAGCTTTTAAGTGAATAAGCTTGACCTTGAACTTCACCACACATTTTATGGTTTGTCTCGTCAATCTTATGATGTTTGGGAGCTCTTTGACAAGAAAATTGAAGATTTTGAGCATCATTTTCCCCCTGTAATGGAGACGACATTAACTTGCTCTACTTGCTCGACTTGCCTAACGTCATTTTGTTCACAAACGCAAACTAGCTTACTAGGTTGTTGCTTTTTCTTCATCAGCTTCCACCTTTTCTGTTTTTTGACCAAGAAATTCGTTTGCCTGGGTTCATTGACTTTCTCAAGTCTTTCAAAAACGGAGATTCTAGTTGGACTTGCTCATTTTGAGAAAACATCTCTTTCTTTTGGGTGTGAAAACCATATCGTTTGTGGAATAATCCTTGAGAACTCCCCCATCATGTGATACTTGGAGTGTTTTGGAGACATCCGCTTGGAATAATGATTTTAGGATTCCACTTTCATAAAAAATGTGTATTTGTTTGTTGGCTTCAGTAAGGCACCTCTTATTATGGTTCTTTTTCCTCCTTTTAGATTGTGATCATTCTCTTCGAGGTGGACCGCTTGAAGAAGATGTTTCTATCGGAGAGTTTGATGAGTTTCCTCTCAAAACTACTCTCTTATTACTGAGTAATGTACTTATGGCCAAGTTTTCTTTAGGCATTGACATGTCAATTCGTCGGAGGGGAAAAGTGTAACTCGTAAAAAGAGAGTTCACAATTTCTCTTACCGGTGTCAAGGTCTTTGGGGTAGCCTTTCTTTTCTTCTTAGGCGTGTACTTGAACAACACCTTTGATAGTGGGGATTAATATTCCTTCACTTTAGTAGTGTAACTGTGGACAAACCAGATGACCTTTTGAGGCAAAGTAAGAGCCTTGGGATTTTCTTTTCGGTCACCCCCATTTTGGCCTAAAAGAACTTGAGAAGTTCTAGAATCTGCTAATTTGTAGAACTTGGCATCAGCGTAATTAACATCTTCCCCATGAAAAGGATTTGCATCCCTCCAGATCGTCTTCTCATTGTCGTGCTCTTCAGTGTATTTCAAACACTAGTAAAGAGTTGAAGCAATAGCCTTGCTAGTATGAACCCATGGCCACCTCAATAGGGCACTATAAAAAGTATCGGCACCTACTACATGAAAGAGAGCATCTATGTAGAGGCCATATAGCTCAACTTTCAAAGGAATAGTGCCTAAGGCTTTCTGCCTCACTTGATTAAATCTCTGTATTGTGAGCAAAATTGGTGTCAATTGATTCGATGTTACCCCTATTACTTTCAATACCCTTAACGGAGGAAGCGTCACTACAGAACCACAGTCAAGTACGATCTGATTTATTCTTTTGTCTCCTATCATACCGGCGACATAAAAAGGACTGTTGTGATTCACATACCCTAATTGGAGGTCCTAATCAGAGAATATTATGCAAGCCATATATGCAGCACACCGGTTTAAAAGGGAGGATAACACCTCATCCACCTCAATAGGGTCGATTTGATCTTTATAGTCATCAGGGTCCATTAACGCCCGAATAAGTGCCATTCTTAGCTCTTCGAACATATACAATGCGTCATGGACATTTAGGTGTGCTGGGATTCGTTAAAGATGAGATATGATATCATAACAGACCTTTTTCTTTTGAGAACCTTGACGAACTTGAAAAGGGACTGGGCTAGGAAGATCCTTCTTATACTCCTCAGTTGATTATCTACTCTAAATGGTGCCTTTGTTATTTGAGCTTGAGGGAATTACTTCCTCTTCACCTTTTACTTTATCATCTGCCGACATTAGTGGTATTTCTAGTCTCGTTTCTTTCTCCCTCTCTTTTTCCATTGATTCTAGTGGATAGCGTTGACGACTTGACCAAAGAGTTACTTGGTCCACTTCATAAGTGGTATTTGCGTGCTTAGCGTTCACGCCTTCACACTTATTGGCCCATGAAACCATACAATATAGGGCTGCTTCCCCTTCTGTAGGATCATCGTCTGAGGAGCCACTACAGAAAAAACCCTCAGGAATGTAATCACCTAAAGTGAAGGGGGTCTTAACCGGTGACACATATTCTTCTTCAGAAGTTATCTCCGGCTTTTATTTGGCACTCGATTTCTTCTTCTTGTTTTTCTTATTTTTCTGTTATGGCGGCTTCTGACCTCTCATTTTGACTCCTCTGGACTGGGAAGCTCGGGTGACTCCCTACTAAAATGACCTCCTGCTAAAGTAAGCTTGCCATCCAAAGCCAACACCATCATCATCATTTGATGTTGCCCATGCCTCTAAACTTGGGTCTAGGTAGAAATGATATAAGGGTGGTTCTCGTGGTGAAGGAGGAGACATATCTGGATATGTCCACATTATTGCTACATCATCATCAGCAATGAACTTGATGGGGACTGCGTGATGTGGTAATGACATCATTGGGATCCCTTCATTAGTTCCTGAGGATGATGGATAAGATTCATGCTTCTGTTTAAAGGTTGAGGTTGTATTTGAGATGTAGTAGACCCTTTAGGTGGAGCTCCTTCTTTCTCAATTTGTCCCCTTCAAATCATGTCTTCAATTATGTCTTTGAAGACATAACAATCTTGTGTGGGGTGGCTAATGATCCTATGGCATGAGCAATACTTAGGATCATTTGTCTTGCTGACTTCGGCAGGTCGTTTTGGTTCTGGAAGGAAAATGGCTTTTGCAGTGATCAACTCTTCAAATATCCCTTAAACATTATCATCGTTAACGGGATACTTCTTTTCTTTCCTTTCTTCGAGAATGAGTCGTCGATCTTCCTCTTTCTGATTGCCTTTGCCATTTTTGTTGAAATTTCCACCATTGGTTGGCTTTGGGTTTGTTCTAACAAAGTAGCCATCGACTTTCCCTTCTTGGTTGCCATTTTGATTTCTTCCCTCTTGGGTTGTAGAATTTTCTAACATACAAGTTGTCTTTCCACATTACCTACCTTGGACCCAAGTGCATCAAAGTTTTAAGGCTCAACCGGGCCAACTTATATTGCAGTTTGAGGATCCAAGTTGTTACCACACATTTGAACCGTTGATTGCTCACTTAGCTTTTCTGGGCATTGCAAGCTTGGGCTCCTCCACCTTGTGATGAAGTTATTTACACTCTCGTTTGGCCTTTGGCGCATGTAAGCGAGGTCTATTATGGAGACCTTCCTTTCTGAGCTCACAAATTGAGCCAAGAATACCCTTTGGAGGTCATCCCGAGTGTGCGGTGACGCAGGCTGAAGTTGAGTATACCATGTAAAAGTTGCCCCTTTAAGGGATTGGAGGATTGTACGAACTACCTAATTAGCAATGCATCATTCAAGGCAGCTTCACCGTACGCTAAGCAGCAATGGACCAAATGTTCATGTGGTGATCCACTTATTCCATCAGGCTTCTCAAAGTTCAGTTTCTATTATCCTTTAGGGAACGGAATTTAGTCATAGTGACATAGGCATGGGTTCGTGTATCCCAACACTAGGGGGCTCATGGCGGCTTGGTGCTGTTTTATTCCATGGCTATTAGCTTCTTAATATCTTGCGAGGTGATAATGGTGTCCCTACTACTAGCCTCATTAGTTTTTTCACGCTCTCTATTTTCAAGGCAAGTAGTGAGGTTAGCTATTTCGGCCTCTTTTTTTACAAGCTTCCTTTGTAGCTCTTGCATTTGTTCCTCGAGGCTTGGAGTGCTATCACTAAGACCGGCATGTTATCGGCCTAGTCATCCTTCATAATTTGCTCTTGAGGGATGGCAGTTGATAACTCCTCTTCTTAGAAGATAGTTCTAAGGTCATAAAAGGCAGGACTTGTAACCTCGTCTTGTTCTTCAAGTTGGTCCTTTCCTTGGTCGAAGTTGGTGGGCAAAGATTGTATGGTTGCCTCGACATATGTTAATGCTTTGGCCCTTGATCTTGTGATTGGGCCACTGTATACCTATGATTCGAACCCTTCTGAGGTCAGGTCACTTTGAATTTGTGATCTAGGAGGCAAAATCGTCCTACATTTGTACGGCCTCGAGGAAGATGAGCCTCCATAACCTATAGAGGGCTTCGCACCATAGTGGGGGGCTTGAGACTGACACTTTGATGAATTTCACCTATGGCGTTTTAGGTGCTAGTCCCTCCTCTAAATAGGAGGTCATCATTGCCTCAGCTATAGGAAAGATAATAGGGATAGTCCTAATGAAGATCCACCTTGTCGAGTGGACTTGAGGAGTCTTTAACTCTTGAGGTTCCTTCCCCAAATGCTTTACTAGGGTTCTTCAAGGTTGGGCATTTTCTGTGTGACTTTTCCCGCTCCCTAATGAATGCAGGGACGAAAGCCTGCCTTGAAAATGAGGTAGAGACCCGAGCTTGCCTCAGGGCCAGGTTAGGGTCTCCTAGTCGCTTTGGTGGGGTTATTGCTCGAGTTACTTGTGCCTCCCCTTTCAAGGTTTCTCTCTAAGTTGGAACTTGCTTAGGGTGGGGAGCTCGCACTTGGTTGCATGGCATAACCATTGAGGGGCATGTCGTGAAGGATGGCCTTTGTTAAGAAGCTCCTTTCAAAGTTGTTCTTGCTAGCTCCAAGGCCAGTGATGGAGCTAGCTTGGATACACCAGACTTAGCGCGACGGTTGTCGCTTCTGCGCTTGTTGAGCTCAAGATCGCCTTCTTTGTAAGTGGTTTGTCAACCTTAAGGACCAGCTTGCTTGCCCTTGCGGGGCACCACAGTGGTTCCATTGAATTTGACAATGGAAACTCGGTAAGGATGGATTATTGCCCAATAGTGAAGACCACCTGCACGTTCTGCCTTGCCTTGAACATACCACGTTTGATCATAAAGGTGACGGGACGCTTGTTGAAGTTGATGGTGACATGAGGTGCCATTCTTCCTTTATGGAAAACACCAAAAAAAACAAAACAAAAACGAAAGAAAGAAAAATAACAACATAAATAAATCGGAGATCAAAAGAAAAATTGGGTCCCACCGAGCGTGGCAAAATTATGTCGAGCAAAAATTTAATAAAAATAAACAATATGCACAACACAACTTTCCAACGTACAAAAATGTACATCATTTTATTTTAAGTACGACCCTATTCAAGAGGTTAAATCTTCTTAATTACGTCTTCCTCTCGAGAGACCACCATTTGATTCCAACTCATTCTGATTTTATCTTCTTTCTTTTGTTTCATTTTTGCATGATTAAGAAATTATATAATCGATGTTTATCATATTTTTGATGTTGAATCGTGCATCTCCAAGACTTAATTACATCAAATAATGGTTGTATAGGCACCTTCTAGGAAGGATACTACACATACACATTTTTTCGTGTGCAGATTGTGGAAACGGGTAGTTTTATTTGATTTGGAATTTGGGTTGCACTCATCTTCTGTCGTGAGCTGCCTATGTACCTCTTTTATAGATGATCAAACCAACCGTAGTTCTTTCAATAAATTTAAATTGAACTGTATTTTATTTTTTGTTAAGTTGATAATCATTATTTATTTTATTTTATTTGAATTTGAAGTAGGTTAATAGTCACAACGTTTTGTCGGCCAAGTTAAATTTTTTTTAGCTATTTTCACAAAAAAAATAATTCTTATTTTCTGGCTTAATCCTTTTAGGGGTCAGTCCATTTATTTTATTATATTTTCATTTGTACTTCTGATTATAGCCACAATTTATTCATCGGCTTCATGCTTGCTCTTGATGAAAAATCGATGTAGTTCGCAGCCCAAATTCATTTAGGCTTACAAAATGAAAGGGGTAAAGTTAGCAAGCTTAGTTGTATATTTGACTCGAATTTGGTCCATTTTTCCATACTTATGATTTGAAAAAGATTCTGCTTTTTGAGAAGGTTGATTTTTCATTTGTTTCGGTTACGTAACGTGTAACCAAGGGTAACAGAATTGTAATTTGGCCTTTTGTGAAAGAGGGGTGAGATAAATAAGGTTTTTTGGTCCATTTCATGGACTTGAAAATCTGAGGGGGTCGGTTTCTATATAGGGAGGCTTGGCTCTTTAGCTTTGAGCAAGTAAAAAAAATAACTTTTTTTGTAAAGTGGGGGTGTCCGTTTGAGCCCATTTGAAGACTTTTATTTAGACCGAATCGAAAAATTTTATATCAAGTTTCCTATGTATCGTTAATGGAATTAAGTCACCATAGTTCTAGTTGAGCATGGCTTAAGCTTTTTTTTTCTTTGTCTTTTTCAAAACTTGTTCACATCAACGTATGAACATTAATACTATTATTCCTAACTTAATGTAATACATCTCAATTATCATCACTTGAAGTGTTATTGTTTTTTTTTAATGTCGTTATTCTTTACTGGTATGACTTGATAACAAACAATATCACCTCCTCTTACCCTTTCTTTTGTGTGGATCTTCATTAAGTACATCCAACAAGCTCTTCCCAATTTTTTTAATTTAATATTAGTCAAACCTTGGCTTGAGTACACTTTATTACAACAATATCCTTTATGATATGATCTTCCTTAATAGATTGATTTTAGCCAATCTGTCAAATTCAAAAGAGTCTTGAAGCGAATCAAATTCATCCACTTTAAAAACAGAAAACTCAATCTTATAAAGAGGTCATTGCTTGCCTTTTTTTGTTTTTTAGAGTTTGGCCTTTGCAAGCAACACTCATTTTTTTTTTTAAAAAAAAAGGTAGAATTGAGGCTATTTTTTAAATTTTGCTTTACATCAATTTCAATTATCAGTCTTCCCCTCTTCTCAATTTATTTAACGTGGAACTCAGATTAATCTGCTGACTCTTCTATCCCAGCCAAGTCATGAGGTTTGATCATATTGTTTTAGTCCATAGCCATCTCGTGAAAAGTAACTAAATGAACCCTCAGAGTCATGATTTCATAACTCCGACATCCTCTGTTGTGAGGATTTGATGCTCTCAAATTAGGAAAACTTTACAGGTTTTGAGTGAACTCAAAGTACATGTGTTCCTCTAACACTTACTAATTTATTTTAGAGCATCCAAAAGAAGTTTAAGTAGGATCACAATATTCATGGGTCTTTCAGGACTTGAAATCCATCGAGCCCGAGTATATAGGTCCATCAGGATCCAACATTCTGCAGAATCCATCAGTTCATGGGTCTGGTAGGAGCTAAGATCTAGCAGGATCCTTTAATTCATCAGCCTAGACTGGACTTGCACTACACAATTCACGCTTTTATGATTTGTTCGACTTCTTTTCTTTTTTTTAGTAATGAGCCCAACTCTGTTCAACTTGGCCATGGAGGCATGGACTTGAACAAACGAAGGCCAATAAAGAACAATGACCATTCGGACACTCAATTTGGTAGATCTCAATACTTTGGAATTGTTGTATCTTTCTCACACTTCTTTAATTTGCAGTTGTTCACACTCTGGCTTTTCCTCGAGGTCTTCTTCTTCCACACTTCTTTGTGTTAATCTTCCCTGACTTTGAGTCTTCTTCTGCTTTGTATGTGTGTCTCCTTTTTTTCCTACAGAATCCCCCCCCCCCCCCCCATTTTGCCTTAGCCCTAATTTCTCCTTTTATGATGGAGGATTGGGAAATTAGTTTCCACGATGCATTAAATCCAGAGAGTGGGGAAACATGGGGTCCCCACATGAAGTAACCTCTTTATGACATCAACTATAAAACGTTTGAGCAATAAACTTTGTGTAGTAATTGCTTTGACCACCCATTTTTTATCCTTTTTGTTTCTTTCTTGGGCTATCAATAAAAATGAAATATCTAGCCAAACCTTAGCCATAATTATTGGTGTCGAAGTGAACAACAAGTGGGCTAATTAAAAAGTAACCCATGTGAGCCTATTTTTTAGTTGTGGAGCTTAATGCGAGGCAAAATAAACAAAAACAAAAAATTTACGTGATTTTATATCTCTTTAGTCACCCTTAGAAAGGGTCTAATTCGTAAAGTTCTTATGTTAATTTATACCCATAAAATGTCAACCTCTATTATTATTATTATTATTATTATTATTATTATTATTATTATTATTATTATTATTATTATTATTATTATTATTATTATTATTATTGTTATTATTATTATTGTTATTATTATTATTATTATTATTATTATTATTATTATTATTACACTACAAAAATATTTATTTTTATTAGCAATTTATTTGTGGCATACGTCAAATTGATACAATAATTGTAAAATTGTAAAAATATAGTAGCAAAGGAAATATTGCCACAAAAAATAGGGCATGTTGTAGCAATCAACTAAATATGCCACGAAAATATGTTACTTGCAATCATATTAAATTGGCGGACATGCAATGATTATTTTTGCATTTTCCTCTTTTTTTTTAATTTGTTAAGGTTTTTTAGATTCTTTAACCTATGCATCGTAATTCCTGAACGGCCTTTGCTTGTTCAACCTGAACACACCAAAACCAATATTTCCTAATTCAAGTCTGGTTAGGCGTGTGTCTGCATGTATATTTGCTTTCTCCACTTTGCTTTCTCCATTCATTAACCATCCAGAGTCGAATTCTTCTACATAGTCGAAGTTCTCTTAAGCTTAAAGGATCTAGGTATGTCAATTCTTTCACTTTGCTTTCAAAATTGAATTGGAAATCCGTAATTTTGATGAGCATATCTTTTGACGAATAGTTAGGGCTAACAATTCGAGTTGTTGCTCATTCAAACAAGTACCAGATGCGACTATTCTTCCGTTCATTAATCATCCCGAATCAAATTCTTCTCCATAGTTAAGAAATCAAAATTTAAGTTCTATAAAGCTTAAAGGAGACAGGTATGTTGATCCTTTCACTTTCCTTTCAAATTCGAATTGGAAATCCCTAATTTTGATGAGCATAGTCTTTTGACGAATCTTTAGGGTTAACAATTCGAGTTGTTGCGGATTCAAACAAGTACCAGTGCGACTATTCTTCCAGTTTGTTTTTGAATTTGAACGAAAATACCCTAATTTTGATGAGCCAATTTAATTTTTGATTTTTAAATCTAGCTAGGGCACCTAACAATTCCAACCTAGTGTGTTTACATGATAAAAAGATGTAATAGAAAAACTAATATGATTATTTGATGAATGAAACTAATATTTGATTTTAAAATCCGATTCTTTGAAGTGCTACCATCTCTTATCATTAGGGTAATATTTCCTACGTGATTAATTTAAATTTTCAATGCATTAATTTCCTCTTATGTAGGTAAGTAATCAATTTATCTTTTAAGGTACAAGATGAACGGAGATCGAGGTTGGATGAATTGGAAGACTTTTAAATGTAGCCAAAAGCCAGAATATATAAAGGGATTAATGAATTTCTAGACTTTGCATTTGCTAATGTTCCTAAGGGTGCGAAAATTAGATGTCCTTGTGTCAATTGTGATAATTAGAATCGTCAAAATCGAAAAACAATTTTGCTTCATTTGTTGAATGACGGAATCTTAAGAAACTACAACCCATGGGAATTTCATGGGAAAGAATCTCACGTTAAAAAGCATAATGATGAAAGTGATGAGGATAACACTGATGCAGTAGGGTCCATAGATCCAATGGAGCGAGAACTTGGGGATGATGTAGATGAGACATTTACCATATTACATGATATGACAAATACTAGAGCTTTTAATATAACAGGTAAATTTGAAAAGTTAGTTGGTCCCAATATTAGTGAGTTGCTTGAACTCCTTAAGAAATTTGGTCGGTTAGTTAGAGATGCTGAGAAAGAGCTATTTCTAGGTGGTGAGAAATTCTCCAAGTTAAAGTTTATGGTGCATCTTTTTCATATAAAGTGCCTTTGTGGTTGGAGTGACAAATCACTCACAATGATACTTGAGCCTTTGAAAAAGGCATTTGATTTTGATGATACTTTTTCAAAGAATGCTTATGAAGCCAAAAAGTACACTCAGGAGTTGGGATTGAGTTATCTAAAAATTGAGGCTTATAAGAATGATTGCGTACTTTATTGGAAGGAACATGAAAATACAGAAGAATACCCTAAATGTGCTCATCCTAGGTAGAAGGATGAGAGGGAGGAGGGAGATGATAGCGATGATGAAAGTGAGAAGAAGGGAAGGGGGAGGAAGGTTCCTTATAAGGTATTATTCCATTTTCCTCATATCCCAAGGTTACAGAGATTATTTATATCTGCTAAAACAGCATCTCACATGCGATGGCACAAGGATAAACATCCAGATGATGGGATTCTAAGGTATCCAGCAGATGCAAAGGCTTGGAAGTCGCTTGATGAATTTTTTCCAAATTTTGCTGCAGATGCTCGTAATATGAGACTAGGTTTATGTAGTGATGGCTTTACCCTATACACAAACATAAACTTAACGTATAGCATTTGGCCCGTGTTTTTGATCCCTTATAACTTGCAACTGTGGATGTGTATGAAAAAGTCATATGCAATGTTAAATTTGATCATTCCTGCTAAAACTACTCCTGGAACTAATATTGATGTGTGCTTACAACCACTGATTGATGATCTTAAATTGTTATCGGATGTTAGAGTAAATACTTATGATGCTTTCAAAGCTGAATATTTCACTTTGCATGCTGCTTTGTGTGGGCAATCAATGATTTTCCTGCCTATGTTAATCTCTTCGGGTGGAGTGTTAAACGGCATTTAGCTTGTCCTATTTGTAATAAAGATACATGGTCGAGAAACTTGCCTTATTCGAGCAAACAATGTTGCATGGGTCATTGTAGGTTTTTGGAACTTGATCATAGGCAGAGGCATGACAAGAAATCTTTTGATAACACATCGGAAATGGATCCTCCTCCTAAGTATCTATCTAGAGATGACGTTGTTGATCAAATTAGTAAGTTTGAAAATATCAAGTTTGGAAAGGTTGATAGCAAGAGGAAGAGAACAAAACCGAAGTTGGTTTATAATTGGGAAAAGAAAAGTATCTTCTTTGAACTGCCTTATTGGAGCAAAAATTTAGTGCACCATAACTTAGATGTTATACATATTAAGAAGAATATTTGTGAAAGCATATTAGGTACGGTTATGAATACACCAGGAAAAAAAAAGGATAATTTGAAATCTGGCTTGGATTTGGTTTAAAGGGGAAGTAGAAAGAGTTTGCACCCTAAGAAGGTGGGTGACAAATATGAAATTCTTAAAGTAGCATTTGACTTAAGTTTGAATGAAAGAAAAGATGTTTGCAAATTTGTAGCTGATTTAATAGTCCCAGATGGATACTCATCAAACATAGGTCGATGCGTAAATGTTAATGAGGGGAAAATAATAGGGGCGTTAAAGAGTTATGATTGTCGTGTCTTTATGCAAGATTTATTAGCACCAACCTTTTGTAGGAAATTGGATAGAGATGTATATGATGCTCTGGTGGAATTTTCTTTATGCTTCAAACAATTATGCTCAAAGGCATTGAAGGTGGAGGTGTTAGAGAGATCAGAGAAGAGCATTGCTATTACTCTTTGCAAATTAAAGCGTGTCTTTATTTCGTCCTTTTTCGACATTATGGTACACTTGACTCTGTCTATTTAGTTATTGAAGCTAAACTTGCTAGACCTGTTCAATACCACTGGATGTACCCCTTTGAAAGGTAATAATGTCTTTAACTTCTTTCGATTTTGGTGGAAGACATTATTGTTTGGGATTATGTGGCATATATTTTATAAAACTTGGCTTGTGGTTAGGCTCATACACACTTTAAAAGAATTTGTGCAGAAAGCTCATCCTGAAGGGTCAATCACATAAGCATATATCGCAGATGAGTGTTTAACCTTTTGTTCAAGGTATTTGCATAGGATAGAGATTAGGTTTAATCGTCTGGAAGGGTACGAAGATGGAAGAGGTAGCCAACATCAAGGACTATCAGCTTTCATGAAGTTGAGAAAGCCATTAGGTCAAGCAGATATCAAAGTTTCTATTGAAATCCCACCAAAGCCCAAGGTTTTGTAAGCCCTCCTCTTTTTTTTCATCATCAACATTTTCTAACATATATGTAGGATATGTTTAAATTGCCTCAAGTTTCTTATATAGAAATGGCAACGGAGCGTCGTTGCAAGGTTTGGTATAGGAAATGGCATTATGACTTAAAGCAAAAAGGCATACAATGACTATGCCACTGTAGCTGATAGGCGAGATAATCCAACTAAGGAAGTCAACCCTGAACAACGGAAATGGTTAGTTAATTATTAGGATAATGAGAAGTTCATGGTAAGTTCAAAGCTCTATTGTTTATTGCCTTAGAAATCATTAAATCATGTTTTATTATTATTATCTTAACATATACGAACTATGATTGTTTACTCACCTTCTAAATTTTTTTGGTAATCATAGCGCCGAAGTGAGATAAATACTAAAAGCCAGCAATTTCAGAAAACGTTAGCAAAAGTTAGGACTAAATCAATTGTCAGTACTTTCTATGAGATGGTAACCCAAGTTTATCATTGTTTGATGCTAGTAATACCTAATTTCAATTATCATCCTACTAGACTTAACCATTTCAATTTATGTTTACTCGAACACTTCTGCATACTGGCAAAGATTTCCTCTGCGATGACCCCTTGCTATTTTTGATAGCTTATTTGTTTAATTAATGAATACTAATTATGTTTGTAACTTAACATATGAATTTTCTTAAATGAATTCAGTTGCAGAAACCAATGACTACATGTAATGACTTGAATGTAGAGTCTCAACTAGAAATTGAGGAGGAAAAGCCATATTATTTACAACTATGGAAGATTGAAAGCAAGAAGAAAGTTGGAACTTGGTCAGATGAGCATGCAGAGAAAGCATACAAAGATCTTCAAGAATTACATCAAAACCAATTAGATGAGTATGGAGTGGACAACCTCACTCCCTAGGAGGCCTTCGACCATATCCTACAACATCGTAAAGGATCACATCATCAAAGGGGCATGGGTCAAGGGGTGTTATCATTTTATACATATCAAAAGAAGGTCATGCCTGAAGTTTGCATCCAAGAGAGGATCGACACTGAAGTTAATAGGCGGGTTTCTTAAATTCACGAGTCCTATGAAGCTTTCCTTCGTGCTCTAAAGGAAAGACTAGGTCCTTCAAATGCACAAGCTAGTGCTAAAAACATTATGAACATTCTTATTTCAGGGAAAGTAATCATTATAATTTAAATATAACTAATTTAGTTCATCAATTTTGCATTGGTGCAATCAAGTGGATCATCCCAGCATGTTTCTTCCTCTTCCATGGAGTGTAGTCCTAATGGATAAAACTAAAGGTATGTTAGACTCTTTAATTGGTATAGAATTAGTGGCATCTTCATATTGAATTGGATTAGCATTAGCGTGGTGTGGTTTGGTTGAAATGGTGCACCCTTTGTGAGGGTTTGTGTGATTTGATTTGGGTTGAAATAGTGCCCTGGAAAATACTTGTAGTGTTGTTGAGGATTTGTTTAACTTGGTTTGCGTTGAAGCGGTGCACCCTTTGTGTGAGTTTGTCTGATTTGGTTTGGGTTGAACTGGTGCCCTGGAAAATATTTGCAATGTTTTTGAGGATTTGTTATTTAATTTAGTTGGTGGATTTTTTTGGTTGGATTGTGAAATTGCAATTCATGTAGCATTGTCCATATGCGTACTACATTGGCACCTGCATAATATCGGCGACATTGTACTGTACATGTTGCACCTGCACAGTACATGGTGCACCTACACTGTCCACGATGCGCCTGCCCAGTTCAAGCTGCACTTGCACAGTACATGATGCACCTACACAGTACAGGATGCACCTGCACTGTCCATGCTTCACTTGCATTATGCAAGGTGCACTTGCATTGTCCAGGATGCACCTGCCCAGTTTAGGCTACACTTGCACAGTGCAGGAAGCACTTGCACTATCCAGGTTGCACCTGCACAGTTTAAGTTACAACTGTGCTGCCCAAGCTGTAATTGGGCTATCCAGGGCTGCAAATGTGTTCTCCGAGCTACAACTGTGTGTGTGATATATTCTATCCAGGCCGCAACTATGTTGTCTATGCCACGTAATGCATATCGTGTGTGATATGTTCTCAACATTTGAATCAAGTCATACCAACATCCAAGACCACTAGCATAACTATACTTAAACAAGTGTTTGAGAAATTAGTCCACAAAGAACTAGGAATAGAAAAATGTCATATAAAGCCTTCTATAGCCTTGCTTAGAAGTTGTTGGGCTCTTCACTAAAGTTTTTAAGAATGAGCGTCAAGTCTGGCCTTTGTACTTCACATAAACCATAGATGAAACTAAAGCTTTTTTTCCTTTTAGGATGCACAAACATCAGCCCTTTCCTTTGTACTACTTGATATATATTTAATCATTGTAGATGGATAATAGAAGGTCATGCAACATCCATTGTATCAACACGACTAACGATGCGACAGAAGCTCCTTTGAAGTTTCTTTTTTTTTTGGTTGTAAGCATTTGAATCATGGTGAACAATGTGCCTGGGGTGAAGAAGACATAATCTTGGTGATGGTTTTTTTGGGGGGATGTTATAAGAGCAAGTATGTTTAGGGTAAATTTGAACATATAGTTTAATCATTCTAAATCTTCACAGTTTAGCAAATCTAAACATACCATAGTTGTCATGACTGCACTAGCTTTTATATGAATGAATATTGAGCGTTAATAGTGATTTATTCATTTTCTTGGCCTTTGAAGTAGGCACCCAATTCAAGCAGTAGTGCTCGACAAGCATGAGGGGTGAAGAGAATAAGTTGTTAATCATGAAGGCCTCTTTCTTGCTTTTTCCTTAGAACAATTTAGTTTTCTCAAATTCACATACCTTTTTTATTCAATTTTACATGTTCGGGAATTATGAACAAAGTACTCTTAATAAGAAAATACTATGTGATTGTTCTCCATTTTATATGAAATGGATTTTAACTTCCTAGTTATGTTGTTGATATTGTTTATTTGTGTTGTTATTTAGTAACCATATTTATGTTCAATATCTTATTTCATTATCAATTTTCAAATATTAATTATGTCATAACTTGCATTCATAAAATTTAAATTAATATGGAATTGTATAAAATGTAAGTCAAACATTTATACATTTCTTGTTGCAAAATATAAGTTGCCACAAAAAGATATTTGATTTAGGCACCAAAATAAATTTTGTAGCAAATTATATTTCCACAAAAATCATATTTTTGTAGCAAAATGTATTTTTTGTGGCAATATTTGAATTGCTACAAAGTAACAGCTATTGTAGCAAATTGGTAATTGTGGCAAATGAAATTTGTCCACAAAAAATATATATTTTGTGACATTAAAATTTGCCAGAGCAACATTTTGTAATGCAGTTTCTGTGGCAACCTTATAGTAAAGCTTCAAATTGCCACAAAAGCTTATTCTAGCAATATTTTAGCATATTGTAGCAAAATTAGATGCTAAAAATACTTGATTTTCTATTATTATTATTATTATTATTATTATTATTATTATTATTATTATTA
>JACYFF010010365.1:90119802-90163161 GCA_017589665.1 Selenicereus undatus | reverse complement strand
TATTATTATTATTATTATTATTATTATTATTATTATTATTATTATTATTATTATTATTATTATTATTATTGTTGTTGTTGTTGTTGTTGTTGTTGTTATTGTTATTGTTGTTGTTGTTGTTGTTGTTATTATTATTATTATTATTATTTTACTAATAATGTCAAATTGAATCTATGGGTGTTGACTTTGACCTACATGAAATTATTAAAATTTATCATTCAACACTAACCGAGGAAAACATTTTCAAGTCCTTTTGCATTTGATCCCAAATGACGATATTTATCTTATTATCCAACCAAACTTTTGCTTTTATCTTTCAAAAAGAAAGGGGAAAGATGCAAATGAAGAGCATCATCAAAGACATTATTTAAGAAAATACTGGAACAAATATCTAAAAATCCATCAATGTGCTTGAAAGGACTTTTAGACTCAAACCCATAAAACAATGAGAGCATTTGAATGATGGCATGCTTAATCTCAAAGAGGCCAATGACAGTTGGCATATAGGTTCTAGTAGGTGAATCATAAGTAGCGGGAGTAAAGTAATCTCCAAGTTGCTTAGGGGCTAGGTCTCGATCTTCAAGAATCTTTTTCTTTGATTAATGTTTCTAAGCTCTTATACTATTAAGATAACATTCAATTTCAGTTTTTGAATCTTCAAGGTGTAAGAATAAAAAATGTCAACCATGTATGTAATCCACAAACTATCAGGAGAATAATATGAAATCACCACTTTACAACCACCAAACGCAATAAGATCAAATGAAAAAATGAAAAAAATAAATAAAAGAAAATAAAAGAGAATAAATGAAATAAAAGGAAGGGGGATTGAATGAAACTAAAGTGAAATAACAGGAATAAATAGAAGAAATAAAACAATAGAAACAAAATAGCTATATTGGAAGGAAATTGGCAGAAAATAAATCAAATTGTTAGTTTAGGAGGAAATGGGGAATAGAATAAAATGAAATAAGTACAATAAAAATAATAACAAAAAAAATGATGGGGGTTGAGAAGAAGGGGGAAAATAAAAATAAACAAATAATCAAAAAGAATAAAAGGAAAATAAAATTAAAAATCACTAATAGTTCCTTGGCAACAGCGCTAAAAACTTGATGTGCATTTTATGTTTCATTTTAAAAACTCTTTTTACTTGCAAGTGCATAAGATCAGTTGTAGACTAGTGAGTATAGGGTGTTGATCCCATGAAAAACAACAATGCTTTAAATTTAACTTTTCTATTAAAAAGAACAATTAAATGGAGGAGTTCAACTATCAATGTAAGTTAAAGAAACAAAATAAAAGCAAATGAGTCGAGAAAATAGAGAGAAATCAAACTAGAAAAATATCTCGGACTTTAGATTTCACTAATGACACAAATATTAAATTAGTAACTCAAATGGGGGTTCAATTAGTCTCTTGTTCAACATAAACTACAAGAATTAGGTCATTCTTAAATAAAAAAGATAAATTATAATTATTGTAAGATATAACTTATCTTGTAGTCAACATTAATTATTCATTTTAAACATAACTTATCTAATTCCTAGCGTAAATTATTCAATTTTGACAATTATATTTTTTAAGCATAATTGCATAATATTATATTAGCTGACAAGGTCTAATATATAAATGAGATAGAAAATTAAACCATTGTAATCAACATGAATAATCTCGAAAAATAAGGGCTTAACTTGATTCAGACATTACCAAGAATTGTCTGCCATTTGCTCATGAACAGGTGGCTACTAAAGTCACCTCCAAACCCAAATCCTAGAGATGGCTAGATTAGTATAAGGGAGAGAGTAAAGAGCATATTTGATCTGTGGAATTGTTTACTCTGTGTTGTGTGCTTCATCCCTTGATCTGAACCCCCTTTTATATTAGCATAAAGATGAAACTGAATTTAGTTGAATCAGTTGATTAGTACTCAACTAATCACTATGTAACTATCAAATCAATGGGGTGATTATGGTGTGGTTATGGTGACCGCTACTTTTGGTCAACAGCTCCCAGACTGTCACATAAACCACAAATTCCGTATCTCTCTACTAGCAAATCCCCTTATGCTTCATACTGGAAGTTGAGTGTGCAACCAAAAACGAACTGGTAGTGTAATATTATGTCATCATCTAACCGACATAATACTTCCGTACAGTAACAATACCCCAAATCATTTAAAAACATCACCAACAGCATACGCTATCCCTTTATGGTTATTGATATATCAAATGATTAAACACTAAATATAATCGCTCAAGCTTGATATGGTGATGGGAAATGATTCTTCCGTAGATAATTATTCTTAATCTATCTTAGCATAACTGTTTTCCTAATGTGTTCCACTAGAACGTATACTTCTTAGACCTTGGAAAACACATTAAGGTAGAAACAACAAGTTTTAACTTCATGTCATAACTCTAACTCAAAAAGTATTGCCGATGGGAGTCACACAGCGACAAAGAAAGAGAATTCACTTGTCACTTATTAAATAGGCCGATATTTGGCATACACTGCATGAAAGTGCGCATAGCTCCTACTAAGTTAGGCATGTCAATCTTCTGTGTCATACAAATCATAAATGTGGCTTTTACAAAAAAAAAAAAAAAACAACCTGAGCCACTAGGTTAACATACCTAATGTTAACCTTGGCAATTAAGACTCAACTATCAGGCTTCAATATGAAATCATTGTACTTAATATTCAACTTTTAAGAGTCTCAGGTTATACTCACTAAGGCAACTAGTAGATATTGTAACTTATCATTCGTATACCACAAGTAAAATGATAATTAAACATCAAACACACCCAGTGTTAATATTGTAAAGTCTCATCTTGACCACTACTCAAGCGGCAAGGTGATTGCCTACTTGACTAGGCCAATCAGAAGCCTAGTGACATTTCAATGTGCCTTCTAACGTAATTGCATATATATGAAAATTTTAAAAAGGAACATCAATCTTTATTTCATAAATACTTAGTACAAGAAAAATATGTCCATCGTACACTTAGATAGATCCAAAAGCTAAGTCCTACTGAGACTTAAACTCATCACGTGAGCTTTGAAAGCATCTTTCGAAGTAGGCTTAGTTAAAGGATCTGCTATCATCTTACTTGTAGATATATACTTAATGGTAACTTTTTTCCTTTTTATGGAGTCTCGAACGAAACGGTAGCGCCTCTTTATATGCATAGTTTTCTTATAGAAGTTCAGATCTTTAGCAAACTAAATGGCAGCAGTATTGTTACACATTATTTCTACAGGATCATACTCTAGGCATGAGATTGAGATCTTGGAGAAAACTCCTAAGCCATATTGCCTCTTAAGCAATAAGGCAGCAAGTAACATATACTACTTCCATAATTGAAAGTACTATCCGGTCATATTTCTTACTGCACCGAGATATAGCTCCCCTGTTTAGGGTGAATACTCATCCTAAGGTTAACTTGGACTCATCTAGATCACTACCCCAATTAGTATCCAAGTATCCCCTCAACTTAAGGTCCCCATTCTGATAGTCAAGGACCAGATCACTTGTACCATATAGGTATTGAAGGATTCTCTTAACGGCTTGCTAATGAGCAAGTCCTGGGTTATTTTGGTAACAACTTACCAAACTAACCACAACGAAAATGTGCGGCCATGTACACAACATGGCATACGTTAAGCTTCCTACTGCACAACATAGGGGTCATTGCTCATTGTCTCCTTTTCTTTGTTTATTTTAGGGCATTGGTCAAGATTTAAGGTTAGACCCTTTTCAACTGGAATGTTCACATGCTCAGAATAATGCATCTAAAAACGTTCTAAGATTGTATTAATGTATTCTTCTTGTCTTAAAAAAAAAAAAACATTTCTTAGAACTATTTCGAGTTATTTTCATGTACAAAATATACCTAGCCCCACCCGTGTCCTTCGTCTCAAAGATGGAGGATAACCACTACTTAATAATTTTGATCATCTCTATGTTATTTCTAGTTAATAGCATGTCGTCAACATACAAAGTAAGGAACATAATCCCCTTTGCAGTTTTCTTAACATAAACAAAGTGGTTTTCAAAAACCATGTTTAAGCCAAAAGAAATTATAGCTTAATAAAATTTGAAATACCACGCTCTGAAAGACTAGTTAAGACCACAAACAGATCTTTTAAGACGACAAACTTTATCCTCTTAACCTTTTCATACAAAACTAATAGGTTGACCACGTACATCTCTTCTTCAAGGCTTCTATTAAGCAAAGTTTTCTTTACGTCCACTTGAAACAATTGTGAGACCAAATAGGAAACTAGAGCCTGAAGTAGGCGAATACATCAGCCCCCTTGATTTGGTTAAACCCGTTTGTCACTAAATGGGCCTTAAACTTGCCAATTGATCCATCAGCCCTATGTTTTACCTTGAAAATTCACTTGTATCTAATCAATTTACGTTGGGGAGGAAGATTAACTAGTTCTGAAACCTTACTTCCTGCCATAGAGTCCATTTCATCCCTTATGGCTTTCATCTGTCTTTGTGGTTTGGTGAATCAATAGCCTCCTGAAAAGAGGTTGGTCCATCTATTTCTAAATAATTGCATGGGAATATTTTCTCTTCGATTTGGAAATAACGTCGATGAATTCTTCCACGCTCACTTCTCTAGAGCCTTGGACCTTTATTTATATGGCCCAATGTAGAATTCCTCCCCCGATCTCTAAGACGAGTAGAATCCCCAATGAGTAGAGAATCACTCTCACTATACCTCAGAGAAGTGGGATCCTAAATAAATGGACTAACATCATTTTCAGGAATTGGAGGTAGAGGATGAACCTCATTCTCAATATGATTCTCCCGAGCAACCAAATTCTCATCATCTCTCCCAGACACTAGAAGAGTACTATCCTCGGTGACATGGTGAGTGTGTAAATTCCCCTCCTCACCAAGATATAAAGGATCATCTTGCTATAACTCACACAACTTTAGGTCCTTTTTTATTTTACCAACACTTGGGAAATCATCCTCAAGGAACTCAACATTGTGGGAACCGACTTCTATCACACCACCAACATAATGATGCATGTTGAATTCCATTTGGCCAACTAAAGGTGTGAAATGCTTGTATGTGAGCCCAATGTAGGTTAAAGATCAAAGAAGAACCGAGAGAGAGAGAGAGACATTTCCCAAATAAAGAAGGCTTCTAATAGTAAAGATTTAACACTTCAAATAGATAGCAAGAAGATAATTTATCCCACCCTCTAGCCCTCTAAAGCCTGAGGAACAAGGATAAGATTAAAAGGAAGACTTAAGTCACCACCCTCCTAAAAGAGATAAAGAATTTGAGATTGTGAGGACAACCAAGCTTCAAGCTCTCATCTCATTCATCAAATCTAATTTTTCATAGATGTATTTGGGTCCATAAATACCCAATGAGAGGGGGAATTAGTTGTACATTAGTGGGTAAGTGGTCCAATACGAGGCTTGCAAAATATCATAGGAAAATAAATCAAGAAGCTTAAGATAATTACAATCACTATAAGTTGTATTTTTCAAGATTCATCCTCCATCTTGTAGAGAGCCAGGAGTAAGTTCTACTCCTCCAAATGAGCTGATGCCACTTATCAACTCTTCCCTTGTGTGTGAAGAATCATTCTGAGCTAATTAATCTCTAAAATTACAACCTTAACCTCCTCAATTAAGCCCAAATTCAGAACCATACATTTTCCAGTGTTGGACCAACCTTTGCTTGGTATTTGGCCCATAACTTCCTCAAGACTCAGAGTTTGAGTGCGATTCAAAAGTCTTACAAAGTAGACATTCGGAGTTTTCCATCCATGTATAATTTACAGAAATTGGAGCTCAATTTCCTGGTTAAATTGGAGCTAGAAATGAAGCAGAGCACTCTGCCCAGAAACTAAAAATGAGCTATTAGGGTAGTTTTGGGTGGATTAAGTGGTCAAACTCCCTATTTAAGGCTACTATTGGTCCAAATGCCTTTTCTAACCCTACTTGGACCTTCTTAAGCGCGCCAAGTCAATATTGACCTAGGGGGACCTAGTCCTTGACCTAGGATCAATATTGGGTCAGCTTGGTTTATGACCCTCACTAGTGAGAGTAGGCTCAAGCTCGAGAGTTGGTCCGCATTAGCCCTTCCCCCTTGAAGAGGATCTATCCTCAAACCTTCATCACGTTCCTCATCATCTTCAAGGTAAGGAGTGAGATCCCTAATATTAAAGGTGGCAGATACTTGCATTTCTCCCGGAAGTTCAATCTTGAATGCTTTCTCTCCCACCTTTTCTGCATCCTTATATGGACCGTCTCCTCTAGGCATGAGCTTGTTCTTCATTCTTAAGGGGAACCTTTCCTTCCTCAAATGTAATCATACATCACTCAATTTGAACTCAAGGTGTGCTTGGTTCTTGTTGGGCTTTTGCTTGTATTACTCATTCACCTTTTCAATTTGTGCCCTCACTTGCTCATGTAGCTTCTTTATTTCTTTAGCTCTTGCTTCGTCCTCAAAAATCACCCATGATTCTTATAAAATATGCATAAGATCAATGGAAGTGTGGGGGTTAATACCATAGTACACTTCAAAGGGAGAGTGAGAGGTAGCATAAGAAGGGGCCCTATTGTAGGCGAATTCAACATAAACAAGTTTGACGTCCCAATCCCTCAAACTCTTACTCACCATAACCCCTTAGCAAGGTTGTGAGAGTTCTATTGTCACCTTCGTTTGTCTATCGGTTTGAGGATCATAGGTATTGCTAAAGAGCAACTTCGTCCCCATTAGCCTCCATAGGGATCTCCAAAAGTGAGAGGAATTTGGCATCCCTATCTGACACGACAGTTTTGGAATACCATGAAGCCTCACAATTTTTGAAAAGAAGTGGTTCACAATGTACATAGCATCATCACTCATGTGGCATGCAATAAAGTGAACCATCTTGGAGCATCAATCCACTAATACCTTGACAACAGCTTTTCATTGAGGGGATCTTAGCAGGGCCACTAAGAAGTCCATGCTAATGTCATCCCAAGGCCTTGATGAGACCGAAAAAAAAGTGTAGAGACCTTGATAGAAATGACTCTTAGCCATGTAACAAATGTTGCATCTTAAGATCACATTATGAACATCCCCACCCATCTTGGGCCAATAAAAATGATCCTTGAGTATCTCAAGGGTCTTGTTAATGCGAAAATGATCGGTTAAGGCTCCTCCATGAGCCTCATTGGCAATCAAGTTCCTTAAGGGACTTTTAGGGATGCAAAGCTTGTTTCCTTTAAAGAGGAAACCATCTTATAGAGTGAAAGAACCAAACTTAGAAGGATTCTCCACCACTTCCTTGAAGTCTTTATCCTTATCATATAAAGCCTTGATGGAATGAAATCCAAGAACCTTGGCTTCAAGGACCGAAAGGAGCGAATATCTCCTTGATAAGGCATCAACCACAACATTCTCTTTCCCACTCTTATGCTTACCAGAAAAGGCGAAAGATTGAAGGAACTTAACCCACTTGCATGTCTCGAGTTTAACTTTGGTTGACCATTGATATAGGACAATGCCTTGTGATCCAAATGGAGCACAAAGGGCTTGGGGTTGACGTAATGATTCAAATGTTCCAAAGTCCTAACAATGAAATAGAATTCTGTGTGATAGGTGGAGTAGTTGAGCCTGGAACCATTCAAATTCTGCCTAAAGAAAGCTAAAGGGCGCTTAGTTTGAGTGAGAACCGTACCAATCCTAACGCCACTAGCATCACACTCAACTTCAAATAGAAGATCGAAGTTGGGAAGAGCTAAGATAGGAGTCAAAAAAAGCCTATCCTTGGTGGTTTCAAAGGCCCTTTGGGTGGCCTTTGCCCACTCAAAGCTTCCTTTTTCATGTATTCGGTCAAGGGAGCCATAATGGATCTAAATTCTTTGATGAACTGGCAGTAGAAAGAGCTAAGATAGGAGCCATAATGTATTTGGTAAAGGGAGCCATATTGAGTCAAGGGAGCCATAATAGCCTTAACTTTAGATTCATCAACTTAAATTCCCCCATTGGACACAACATAGCCAAGAAAAATAACCTGAGAAGTGAATAGTTCACACTTCTCAAGTTTGGCATATGACTTTTGTTGTCACAATACTTAGAACACTTGAGAAAGATGCTCCACATAAGACGTTTCATCACAACTATATACCAAAATATCATTAAAATACACCACAACAAAACTTCCCAATGAGTGGTCTCAAGACCTCATTCGTGATCCTCATGAAAGTGTTAGGAGCATTAGATAGACCAAAGGGCATCATAAGCAACTCATATAAGCCATATTCGGTCTTAAAGGAAATTTCCCACTCATTTCTTCTTTCATTCTAATTTGGTGATAGCCACTCTGGAGGTCATTATTGGAAATGACCTTGGACCAATGCAACTCATCAAGCATATCATCCAATCGATGGAATACGAAACCGATACTTAATGGTGAAGTTGTTTATGGCACCAGAATCAACACACAAACACCAAGTGTTGTCCTTCTTACGTACCAAAAGGGCAGGAACTGAACATGAACTCGAACTTTCCCTAATGTACCCACGGTCAAGCAACTCTTAGACTTGTGATTGAAGCTCTTTCCACTCATTAAGATTGCACCTATAGGCTGGCTTGTTTGGTAAAGGAACATCCAGCAAGATATCAATTTGGTGCTTAATTCCTCTCAAAGGAAGGAGCCCCAGGGGTAAGTCATTGGGGAATACATCCTCAAACTCTTTCAAGAGTGATTGACCTAAAAGATGCATAGGTTTCACTCCCTCACTTGTGCTTGATTCTACCATAAGTAAGGAAAATAAAAGCTTCCTTTTACTAATGGCTCTCTCCACCCGTGTTTCACTCTTAAATAAGCTTTTTTCACTTCCCATTCCCGGCTTAGATTTGAGGATTTTAGGTAGAGATAACAATGTCAAAGTAAGATTACAACCCATGTGCTTGAATGCATAAGTATTGGCATGTCCATCATGAATCACATGATTATCAAACAATCATGGTCTAACAAGCAACAAACGACATGCATCCATTTCAAGAACATCAAATAGTACTTCACAACATGAACCAACCGAAAATGCAATAAGTGCTTCATTAAAAACGGTTAGCTCACTTCTTCGTTTGAGCCATTGAAGAGAATAAGAGGTGGAATGCACCATGGAGGGTAATTGAAGCTTGTCAATGAGTGTTGTGGAAGCTACATTGGCGCAACTTCCTTCATCAATGATGAGCTCACACACCTTGTGTAATGTCACGACCCCTCTCCGCTGCTTGGGAAACTTCCCAGGAAGTCACCCATCACAAGATTACTCCCCAATAAGCACGCTTGACTGTGGAGTTCTTAATAGTGTGCTCCCCGTAAAGAAAGGTGCACCTTTGGTGATATAAGTAGTTACTTCGATCCTTTGAAGCCACAATCAGGGTGTTACAATCACCCCCACTTGAAGCGCATAATGTCCTCATTACGCGCCACTAGCCAACTGACTTGCAAGTCCTCTTGACCAGCCATCCACACCCAATATCTTTGCCTCACTAGGTGATTGCCCATGGGCTCTACATCCACTAGCACAGCTTGTGATCGCAAGTCGGCTTTGATACCATCTGTAACACCCCGACCCCTCTTGCGGGTCACGAGCAGTTACCAGGAAGGACTTAAAAGATCGCTGACTAGCCCCACAAACCACCACAATCCTTTCGAGCATGCTTCATCCTCGCTCACACGCTACCGGGGAAACTTACCAGGAGGTCACCCATCCCAAGATTGCTCTCCAGCAAGCACGCTTAACTGTGGAGTTTTTAAGAGTGGGCTCCCTATAAAGAAAAATGTACCTTTAGTGGTATAAGTAGTCACTTTGATCCTTTTAAGCCACACTCGGGCTATTACACCTTGCCTCTGATAGTGCATCGAGTATGGAAAATTTGCTCACTTTGGTTCAGCTCACAAGGAAAATTGGATTCGAAGTGCTCTCCGAGTCACCAGGAGTTTGATCCTCGTCTTCTACTTCCTCTTCACTAGTAGATTTTTAAATAGCTTGAATTTCTGCTACTTCTATAATGGTGAGGGTCCTTCGGTTAGGATTATCCGCTTGGAACTGTTCATAACTATGACATTTGAAACACTTTTTACCTTCCAATCTCTTTGGTGGTTCACTTGCAATCCCTTTACCCTTGTCAATATTTTTGACAAGTGTAGGGGTAGTGATAGCTTTTTTAGGGGTAAAGTAAGCTCGAAGGATGAATAAAGGAAGTGTTTGAAAGGTTTTTCATCCCTTATGTTGCTTCCCAACCTTGATAGCTAGGTGACACACATCAACAAAAGATAAGTATGGTTGTATATCCACCTTGTTAGCAATGCTAGAAGATGATCCTTTAATGAACTTAGCAATCTTGAGTTTGGATTCTTCATCCAAGCCAACCTACATTTAGAGTTGTTCTCGCTAATGTAGTCTTTTACCTTTAGATTCTCTTAGTTAAGAGAGGTGATCTTGAGGTGAAGTTGTTGTTTGTAAAAATGAGGTAGAAATCTCTTATCCATATGCTTCTTCAGCTTGGACAAAGTCTTGATTTTGGATTTGGCTTCTCTAGCCCTACTCTTCTTCAAACGCTCATACTATGAAGAAACAGACCCCTTCATCTTAAGAATGGCTAACATGAAGGCCTTCTCTTCATTGTAATCTTTGAGTTCATAGATCCTTTCAAGGGTTTGAACCGAATCAAGATAGTTCGCCGGGTTAAGATTGCCATCAAATTCCAAAGCCTCAACTTTGAGATCGTGAAGATCATAGCTTCGATGCCTTAGCCTTCTTAGTATTCTTTCCTCATTATCAAAGTCTTCATGGGAGGAAGAGTATTCAATGTCAATAGGGTGGGCATTGTAGCCGCTTTTATAAGGGTTTCGTAGAGTGGATTCCCTTACTTGTGCAACCTCTTGAGTGAGCGTCCTCATTTGCTCCTGAAGCTCTACAAGGGCCCTACCAATCTCATGGGCTTGCTCAAGAGGAATGTTTGAGGAGTGAGAAGGACTTTCCTCACTAGTCATGGTTGATAGAAAGGTGGAAGGAGGATAAAAGGAGGGGGAAAAAAGGGAGGCACAGGCATACTGAAGGAGCACAGGCAAGAAAAATAGTGGAAAAGAAGGGGGCATGGTCATGTTTTGCGGCACCGAGGGACCATGCTAGATCCATAAAACATGATTTTAAAGTACAAGAAAGTGGCATGGTCGGGTTAGGCAGCACGGGGTGGCAGTGCCAAATCTCTGGGTCAAATTCTTAAGTGCAGGATTTTGGCACGGGTTGGCAGTGCCAAATTTTTGGTTTCGTGTTTTTAGCCTTTTTGTAGAGTTTTAGGGATGTGTAGAAGTTGGAGTTTGTGTTTGGGCTATAATCAGTGTTCTTTGTGGACTATATAAGAGATTTGAATAGGACAAACTAAGGACAAAATAGTATAGAAATCGGAAAACTGAGCAATTATAACAAAAGAATGCTTGAAATGAATGTTTACCAAGAGATGTGATAATTGTGCTCTGATACCAAATTTTTCATGGTGAATTCTATTCGGCCAAATAATGGCATGAAATTCTTGTAGGTGACCCCAGTGGAAGTAGAAGATCAAAGAAGAACCAAGAGAGAGAGAGTTCTCAAATAAAGAAGGCTTCTCATAGCAAAGATTCAACACTTGAACTAGATAGCAAGAAGATAATTCACCCCACTCCCTAACCCTCTAAAGCTTTATTATAAAGGATTAGATTAAAGGGAAGACTCACCATCATTCTAAGAGAGATAAAGATTTTGAGATTTTGAGGACAACCAAGCTTCAAGCTCTCGTATCATTCATCAAATATGATTTTTCATGGAGGTATTTGGATCCATAAATACCCAATGAGAGGGGTAATTAGTTGCACATTAGCGAGGAAGTGATCCAATAGGAGGCTTACAAAATATCCTAGGAAAGTAAATTAAGATGCTTAAGATAATTACTATCACTATGAGTTATATTTTACATGACTCATCCTCAATCTTCTAGAGAGCCATGAGTAGGCTCTACTCCTCCAAGTAAGGTGACGCCACTTGTTAACTCTTCCCTTGTGTGTGAAGAATAATTTTAAGCTGATTAATCTCTCAAATTACAGCTTTTACCTCCTCAATTAAGCCCAAATTCATAACCGTGTATTTTTCAGTTCTAGACCGACCTTTGCTTGGTATTTGGGCCATAACTTCCTCAGTACTTGGAGCTTGAGTGTGATTTAAGAGTCTTAGAAAGTGAACATCTAGGGCTTTCCATCCATGTATAATTTATAGAAATTGGAGCTCATTTGCCTGGCCAAATTTGAGGTAGAAATGAAGCAAAGTATTCTGCCTAGAAACTAAAAATGAGCTAATAAGGTGGTTTTTGGAGGATCAAGTGGTCAAACTCCTTATTTAAGGCTATTATATGCCCCAACCACCTTTTCTAACCCTACTTGGACCTTCATGAGGGTCTCAAGTCAATTTTGACACAGGGTCAATATTCGGTCGACTTGGTTTATGACCCTCACTAGTGAAAGTAGGCCCAAGCCCAGCAGTTGCTCTGCATCTCATAACATATCCATTATAATGTTCAGGATACCTTATGAACACCATTTTGGGCCCCTTGGACCACATTTTCCATGTTTGTGGGTTGGGTTTTGTACATAACTATCCAAACACCATGCGCGTAAAAGATCCAAGTAGGGCTTTCTACCATCCTATAACTCGTATGGAGTGGTGGATACATGCTTACTTGGCAGACAGTTAAGTATATAAGCTACTATGAGCAACACATCCCCCAAAAACTTATTGAAAGGATTGCGTGTGCTATCATTGACCTAACCACGTCAAGCAATGTTTGATTCCTATGCTCTGCCATGCCATTTTGTTGTGGAGTGCAAGGAATCATAAGTTGTCTTCGGGTACTCTTGTCCTCACAAACCCTTTTAAACATATGTGAGAGGTATTCATGACCATGATCAGTTTGAAGAGTCTTAACTCTATGTTCCAACTAGGTCTCCACCTTATCTACAAAACGTTTGAAAACATCTAGCACCTCGTAGCAATGAGATACTAGGTACACATACTCATATATTGAATAGTCAACTATAAAAGTGAGGAAATAGATAGCTCATGATGTGATTTAACATTCATAGGCCCATAAGTATGAGAGTGGATAATTTCTAAGTGATTGAATGCCCTAGAAGCCTTACCAAAAGGCTTAGTAGTCGCCTTGCCAACTAGGCATGACTCACATTTAGGCAATTTAGCCTTAGTGAGTCTATTCATTTTATCTTGGCCAAATATGTCCTATTTTGGCATGCCATCCAATTGAATCATAATTAGAATCAAAATGTGAGACAAACACGGAAGATGAATTATTATAATAATTATCTGAATCGCGCACAAGGAAATCAGTTTTCAATGTAGCATGGCCAAACACAATTCCACCATACAAGAGGTAAAAACCATCACGATGAGAATTGAAAAAGAACCCTAATTTGATCAAAGAAACTAAGGACAAAAGACAAATTCGCACCCCAAGTGCGTAGAGAGCATCATGGAGATGCAACGTATTCCCTTCACGCAATCTAACCTTGTATGTCCTAACACCTAGAACATCTTCCTTACTGTCGTTTCCCAGCACGACAGTCTGTGAACCCACCGAGTAGTAGTGAAAGTCCACGTAGCCAGCTCGATCCCAAACTATAAGTTTGCTTGCTCCCATATCTACAATCCAATCAGGAAAAGAATTAGCAACTACTGCATGTGAATAAAGATATAATTCAGGAGAATAAGTGGACAAAGATACTTGGGAGGCTCAGGACAATCCTAAGCGGAGTGACATTTCTTCCCCCAATTATAGGACTTCACTTGTGCTATGTTCTTTTCTCCATTGCCCCTAGCCTTTAGCTTCTTGGCAACACCACCCTTAGGCTTGCCCCTTTAGGGGGTGAGAAAACCTCTTAAATAGTCTACTTCAGTTGTTCTTATTGCCTTTGGGCCTATCTCCCTTAGCAACATAAGGAACATCAGAAGAAATGAACGCTTTTAGGCATTCTTCTTCCGTTTCGAGATGACTTTGGATCTCAACAAAGGTCCTCAAGTGCTCAAAATGGATCACAATGAGCTTCACATTTTACAAAGCTCAGGCTCTTCAAGAAGTGCCCGAATCACATTCCGGACTTGTTCTTCCTCGAAGATCTCATGCCCTGGTGCTTAAGATCCCAAACCATGGAACTCATAGCTTATAAGTGTTCATCCATAGTACGTGTGGTGCAAATCACATACTGCATCCACTTTAGGTGCAGGGTACACAGCCTTGTAGCGGAAGTCTAGCCAAAACGGATCTTAACTTTGTCCCAGATGCCCTTAGTAGTGGGACAGCCCTCAAACTCACTAATAAGATCATCGTGCATGCGATACAGCATTGTAAAGCATGCTCTACGATTCCTATGGGACCAGTCTTGGTAATCTAAAATGTTTTCTTGATGCATAGAAGCAACATAATAGGCTAGTCATCTTTGTCTTTGGCTGATGACAAACACTTACTTATGGTGAAGTGTTCAAGCAAATCCTTTTCATTTAGAAGATACTGAATCTTCTTATGCCATATGTCATAGGTAGTGACATCTAGCTTTTGGTTGGTAGATAACTCACCAAGCATTACATTGTTTGAAGTCATATCTACAAGTGTGAAAGAGGGACGTTTAGCTCATTTTCTATAGCGATTAAATTATTAAAAAATTCCACCATTCATATTATATGATCTGAAATTTCGCTAAGCTCATAATAATCTCCTATAAATGTGATCTAGGAATTTAAATAATTTAATTATATATTTCCATAAATACAAATTCATATGGACCACAAAAGATGTTAAACAAATTAACATTAATGTAAATATTACATAGACGTTTATCAAATTTAAGTAAAACTAATTTACATAATAATTATATATAAATTTAATATATATAAAACAAATTCATATAGTGACAATCCAATTGATTATAACAACATAATAATCTCAAGTTGTTTCATATAAAATGAAGTTATTTAATAACTTACATGTAATATCCTACATTTTCACATTAAACACAATAATGTTGTCACAGCAAATCAAAACTAATTCGAAATTTTAATATTAATGTCATACAACATATTATATGAAATTGTATATTGAATTAAATTATCAAAACTCTTCATTCACTCAATAGCCAACATATAAAAAAACCAAATAAAAGAATAAAAAGTTGTGAGACTATGACACCCCTTGGTTTTGTTTTTTTTTTAAGAAGTCTTACTCCATTTACTTGGAACTATCGACATGCTCACTTCACTCTCTCTCTCTCTCGTCATTCAAGTTCTCATCTTCTTTTTTTTGTGGAAGACCCCTTGGTCTCAGTCTCTGCCTAAGACTCCCTCGACACCACTATCTTTCTCAGCCCTCCCTCTCTACTTCTAGGTAACCACAGCTGCCACCGATGAAAGGTGTTAGTTAGCAGAGGGTTCTGCCACCTAGATCCGCCTAAATGATGAACCCACAACCCTTATTTACTTGTAACTCTCGATACACTCACTTCACTATCTCTTCATTCAAGTTCTCATCTTTCTTTCTCTGGGAGAACCCTTGCTCTCAATCTCTACCAGAGACTCCCTTGACACCACCACCCTTCTCAGCCATCCCCCTTTGCTTCTGGGCAGCCACAACTGCCACCAACGAAAGGCGTTACTTAGCAGACAATTTCGCCACCTCGATCCACCCAACTAATGAACCCATAATCCTCTTCTTCACTCAAATGAAGTCCATAACTTCACCGACTGTCCAATCCATCTAAATCTTCATGCCAGCAAGTAGATAGGCAGTCCAACTGATTTCGTCCACCCACACAATGCACCACTTGGGTGGCGGTGAGTAAAGTATACGCGCGGCTACATTAGTGTTTTTGCAGGGCTTTTTAGTGGGAAGGCATAAATCGACGGTGTCGGGGGTTTTGGGACGAAGAAGACAATCGTGGTTGTCTTCATTAGCAACGCGTGACCTACACATGCCACCCCTCCAAGCGGATCTGATGGGTGTCAGGTACTTCTTTTACCCCCTTTTTTAGCCCATGAGGCGGCTAGTAAACAAATGTCAAGACTAGGCGAATGAGATTCAGTGGGTCAGATCCATCAACACCATTGGCGTCACGAGGGTATCGAGTCCAAATGAGGCCACACAGACACCATTTAAGGAGGAGGGCGACAGGCTTGGGATGAACTAGGGCTAGGTGGTCTCGATTAGAGCATTTTTTTCAATTTAAGGCATACTAAGTTTAGAACATAAAGCATTGGTCTCGGTTTTGCATAATCTCATGTCATACATAATAGTATTAGCTTAATGTGATGGATTCACTAGACTAGTCTTACACAGATTATACTATCACATATATTAGTCTCACTTGAATATCGAGAAAATAATATAATCAAAACCGAGAATTAACATAAATCTTTTCCAGGCTAACAATGTTAGGTGATAATTTGTCCTATCTTACATGCCTCTTTCACCTAACCTTTAGCTCGTATAATAACTTAATCTTTAGCATTTTTACTTGTTTTGTTTATGTTTGTAGGTAATAAGATCAATCGAGAAAAGCTCGCAAAAAGGACCAAAGACGGAACAAGAATAGTTGGAAGAACGCAAAGCAAGCGATGGCGCACGGCATGCCACTGTGCTAGAAAGTTGTCACGGGGTCACCGTGCTACCCTAGCACGGCCATGTGCCACTATCTCCACTCACTCGCTCGCCCGATTTTTCTATTTAAAGCCCTTCGAGCGTTTTGTTGGGGATCTCCCCGGCTCTACTTTCGTGTGTCACTCTAGGCCTTAATTCTAACCACAATTGTTCATTATCGAGGTGTAATCCAATCCTTATTTATACCATCATTATTATCTTACGGTCTTAGTCTTCGATGATTAGCTCTCCCACTTGTCCTATACATGATTGCTTTGGTTTTTTGTTTGCATTTCAATAAAAATAAAAAAGAGAAAAAGGAAAAAAATGAAAATCTGGAATGACAAGTATCCCTTTGAGGCATGCGCTACTGGATGTTACCCTTTGAGGCAATACTGCCACTGGGTGTTACCCTTTGAGGCAATAATGCTACTAGGAGAGCTTGCTTTTTGTGCTAATCAGTCAATAATGTAGTTTGTATCAGTCAAGTAGGATTGAGTTTCATCGCGGTAAGCCTAAGCCCTAGCATGATGATGCACTTGCACATAAGCACCGAGATGGATTCAAAGTTTTGATGTATAATGCAGTATAAAGTTAGTACTTTGATATCATCCATGGGGATAGAGACTCTTGATGTGTACATTATGTCCATATACGGGCTAATATCTTTGTTATAAGGGTAATTTGGTTGGTTAGAACTTGTACAGCTTTCTCTCTTGTATACATTTGTATTTTATTTTTAAACCCAAAAATATTTTTTTGTTTTTCTTTCTCTTTTAATTTCTTCTTTTTGAAGATTTTGGGGGTACATATTCTGCAAACCCGCGTGAGACCTCACTCGTCCACTTGGGGGAACCAAGGGGTTCAAAGGACTTGTTACATACGCTAAATGCAACTGTGCTTCCTATGAAAGTGAGTTAGTTTCCTAGGTTAGATTTACTTTTGTTTTGCTCGAGTATGAGCAGAAGATAGGTGTGAGGGGGGTTTGTTAGGTGATAATTTGTCATATTTTACATGTCTCTTTCACCTTAATTTTAGCTCGTATAATAACTTAATCTTTAGAATTTTTACTTATTTTGTTTACTTTTGTAGGTAATAAGATCAATTGAGTAAATTTCGCAAAAAGGACCAAAGACGGAATAGGAATAGCCGGAAGAATGTGAAGTAAGCAATGACGTAAGGTGTATCGCAATGCTAGGAAGTTGGCACGGGGTGGCCGTGCCACCCCAACACAGAGTGGCTGTGCCATTTGGCATGGCCATGTGCAGCTGTCCCTGCTCACTCGCCCGATTTTTCTATTTAAAGCCCTTCGGGCGTTTTGTTGGGGATCTCCCCGACTCTCCTTTCACAACTTTTTGGGGGTTCTTACTTTAGGTTCAACCAATCAAAACCCCATATGGGGGAATTAGATTAGGAAGATTAGAATTTGTTTTAGTTGTTTGGATTCAAACTTGCAGATTCTCAAATTCATTCAAGCAACATAAGTTTCCTCTTGTCTTTTTCTCTCTATTTTTGTATGTTTTGTTCTTGTTTTGATCATGTTTGATTTTTAGTTTTTGTTGTTAATTCATACTTATTAGTTTGTTAGATTTTGTTGTTGCTTTAATTTCCTTGCCAGTTCATGTTTGTCGTCATGATTGTGTGTCTAGTTGTAATTAGGTTTAATAGTGTTTGTGACGCTTAGTTGTTAGTTTGTGTTAATTTGGATGGTGATTATCTTGTTAATGGCTAATTGATCTTGTTTACGCCTTTACCCACCTATTTTGTGCTTGAATTTAGAGTTTTCTTTCATGCCAATCAAGTGTTCGATGAAATGTTTGAAAGAGCTTTTATCCGTGCTTTAGGGCATTCGACTTATACTGAGCGGAGAAGTTGATTGTCCAGTGTGAGTAGAGAGAATAGTTGGGATTCGAACATGAAAATAGTCTCAGTCGCTAGCTAGGTCAAGGGTTTTCAATATTGCAGTTTAATTAAGCTAATCCCATGAAAATAGGAGGTTAGAACAATTAGACCAGCTCTTGTCCCTTGAGAGAGGGCTTGGGTGGTCTTTAATAATGCAACTGACCACCTCTGAATACTAGCATAACTTGGGAAGGTTAAGGTTTGACGTGATTAGGTTGTTTATCTCAGGTTTAATCATAATCGAAGTCTTTTGTTTGTTTTAGTGGTTTAGTTCTATTTTTTATCCTCCTTTTGTTTTGCCTAACTTGAGACGCTTTAGTTAGTTCTGCTACTTGGAAATACAACTCTCTGTGAACGACACTACAAAAAAAAGTAGCTTTCACCAACAGACATCTAGTGCAAAAAAATAAGATTTGTTGGTAAAAGTGAGTTTTTGTAACAGATACAATTATTTGTTAGTATTAAAGTTTTCAATTTTAGAGGCAGAGCGGGTCCAGATATTTCCAACAAATTAAAAATGGTGCGTTGGTATTGTTGTCATATTGCCAACAATCTAATTTTCTGTTGGTATCGTAATTACATTACCAACATATTCATTTGTAAAATAATTTCTATTGGTATTAAAAAGGATATTATCGTGGGAAAAATTGAATAACTATTTAAAAAATACATATTTGGAAATAAATAAAATAAAATTACATTACCAATATATTTATGCTTTCACATTTGGAAATCGAATAACACCATGAATTTGGGTTTTGAAGGTTGAAGACTATCGCACGTTGAATCTGGCCTAGCCTCGCCCCCCTCCCCTAAGAAAAATAAAACACAGCACTGCAAAAAGGAAAATACCCAAGCAAAACCCATAACCCTCACGCCTAACCCTAGTTCTTCTTCTTCATCAATCGACTGCAGGTTCTTCAAGTTCGTCTTCTTCAAGTTCTTCGATCGAGTCTTCAAAGTTCAAAACCCAAATTTGTGGTGTTCGTGGTGATTCGAGTATGTTCTTGGTGTTCGTGGTGTTCGATCGAGTCTGCAAATTCGTGGAATTCAATTAATCAAGTTCGCCATTGCTATTGGTTTCTTGGTGTTCGTGGAATCAGAATCTACAAATCTCCATTGTTGTTGGTTTGTTGGTGATTGTGGAGTCAGAATCTACAAATCGCCATTGTTGTTGCAGTCGTGGTGTTTGATTCCGAAGGTTCAAAGGTATGTGTCGCTCCTCTGATCCTCTCTTTCAACTTCCTCTAAGTTTCTAAACATTAGATCATGTCGATGCATACAATTTCTAGATGGTTTCGTGCCAAAAAATCAAGGGTTTGGTGCCAAAAAATCGAGGGTTTGGTGCAAGCAATCAGCCAATTTCTTAACGGTCTGATCGAGGTCTGCTGAAGGTATTTTGTTTTTAAAATTCAATTGAATTTGTTGGGTTTGAAACGGAATTAAGGCAGTAGTTGATTAGAATCAAGAGTTTTGTGTGCTTTAGCTAGTGGAGATTATTTGAACTTGTAGAGTTCTTGCTACCTCTCTCTGTCTCTCTTTCAATTAAGTGCATGTGTTCATTTTTAAAATTCAATTGAATTTGTTAGGTTTGAAAGGGAAAGCATCATCTATCATGGGAATGCCACTGGGAGACGTAGAATTGTGCCTTCAAACATTGAGCTCTGCTTTTGGCCCATTTTTGTTGTTTTATCATAAAGGGAGAGTTGTAGAGAGAATGAGGGGGAGATAAATGCATTTGATTATGAGTGACAATGAATGAGCGACTTGAGTGTTTTGTTGGTAAGATCAGGGCGACTGGCCTATTGCATGAGACTGACCCTAGTCCATCTTCTCCTAGACTTGAGGTCAGTCTCTATGATGATTATGAGTCTTCCCTTCCCTTAGAGTCTGATTTGATGGCTAATTCAACTATGACCGTCCTAGGGGAAGTTATTGATCCTTCCTTGACATCCTTACCATTCGTCGGTCCATCCTTGGCTAGCACACTTAGAGACACTACTGAGGGTGTCTTGCACTTACTTTCTTCTTCTCCCCTCTCTTTAGCTCAGTGCACGGGGTCAGGAATGGGCGAGATTTCGCGAAGCGATGCTAGTTCTGTAGATGATGTTTTACTTTCTTGGTCAGGAGGACTTACATTGGCTGAGTCATATCTTGAGGAGGCTCCTTTCGAGGAGTTGAGTGATGACAGTCTGGTAGTTGGTGCCGCACCTAGTATTGATCATATTGACCCAATTTGCACCGAGCCACTTGACTTGACCCTCATTTCATCCCCCTTACTTTCCACCACGGCCTACCACTTGCATGCATTCTATCAGTCCCTATGTGACATTCGAGGGTATAATCCCTCGTCGGACCCTTATTATGCATACCTAGGGGATATGCCTAGGAAAATTGAGTGGGCCACTTTCTTTGATTATTATTTCAATTTTTCTATGGCATTTGATAAGTTTAAGAGGACACTAACTTTGTTTGCTCCATCCTTACTAGTGTTCTCTTATTCGCACCATTTGGAGATGCATGCACAGGCACACGATAAGCTTCTGAGAGCTTTGACTGCATCCAAGCTGAAGACTCGCATCTTGAGAGACAAGGAGTGGTTGATGCTCCTTAAGCCGTCGTGGAATAGTTCGAGTACATTAAGTACCCGACCTGGTATAATCGTTCTCACTCCCCCCCCCCCCTTTTAATTTTTTATTTTCTCTCTTTTTGTTTTTGTTTAGTTGTGGATATTAGGATTGTGTTTTTGTTGGTGATCATCTTGAATTAAAATTTGGGATGCTGTTGAGCCATTGCTGGCTATGATCACCGTTTTTATGTTTTTGTGGATATTTGTGTGTTGTGATTGGTGGTGGTGTTGGATTGGTATATATTTGTGTTTGGTGGTGCGAGTCTTGTATATATTTGTGGTCTTGCTGTTGATTAGGTGAGATTGTGTTTTTGGGAGAGTATCTTAGCTTGTGTATGTGTGTGTTGCTTTAGTGTTTTTGTGTGTGTTTGTTTTGGTTTTTGTATGTCTTGTGGTTTGTGATGACTCTCAACTCCCAATGAGGACATTGTGAGATTTAGGTGTAAGGGCTGAGTCATCTACCCTTTTATTCTTATTTTTGTGAAAATTTTTCATTTTTGTGTAAATTTTTCAATTTTTCTCTTTTTTGTATAATTTTTTCTTTTTTTTATTTAGGGGAGTTTTGTACTATTTTGATCAGCCTTGATCTCCGGTACCTTGGTTATCAGCTCGTATATAAATATAAAGTGCATGATAGATATTCGTCCCAAGTTTGTCATTTTAGGCCTCAGTTCTAACCCCAACAGTCCATTGTAAGTTTGCAATCCAGTCCTGATTTATGTATTATCATTATTTTACATTCTTAGTCTTCCTTGATCGGCTCTCCCACTTGTCTACTGCACAGTTACCCTTGTATGTGTTTGCACCCATTTTACAAAAACAAAAACAAACAAACTCTTGCGCTAGTGGGTGTATCCCTTTGAGGCGTGACAAGAGTTTGGAATGACAAAGAAGAAGAAAAAGAAAAAAAAGGGGGGGGGAAGAAAAGAGTTTGTAATGACAAGTACCCATTTGAGGCATGCGCTACTGGGTGCTACCCTTTTAAGGCAATACTGCTACTGGGGAAGCTTGTTTTTCATGTTAGCAAATCAATAAGGTAGCTTGTGTCAGTTAAGTGGGATTCAGTCTGATTTTTTGTAAGCCAAAGTCTTAGGGTGATGATATACTTGCACACCAGGCACCAGGATGGATTCAATGTTGTCATGCGTTGTGGGGTGAAAAGTTGATGTCTAGATGCCATTCTTTGGGATGATGTGTCCTGAAATGCATATATTGCTTGTGTATAGACTGATACTTGAGTTAGTAGGGGGTTTTGGTTGATCCGACTGTGTACAGTTTACCCCGATGTATATATATTGAGTTTTGTTATTTTTATTTTTCGATTTTTGTTTCTCTTTTCCTTGTTTTTCCTTTTTGAGATTCTGTGGGTATATCTTCTGCAAACCCTCACGAGAGCTTACCCGTCCACTTAGGGGAACTAATGGGTTCAAAGGGCTTATTGCATACGCTAAATGGAACCGTGATTCCTACGAAAGTGAGTTAGCTATTTAGTTTAGTTATTATTTTCGTTTTGCTCGAGGACAAGCAAAAGGTAGCTGTGGGGGTATTTGTTGCACCGATATTTGACGTTATTTTACCTCTTAGTTGACCCACTTTTCTCATGGTTTTCATGCCGAATCTCAAGGAGAAAGGGTCAAATTTGCCTCTTTCGGTTCATAACGTACTTATTTGGTTGGTTTACTTGTTTTCTAGGAGTTTTTCCAAAGAGGCGAGAAACTCACCAACTTTAATAAGGAATGAGGCATTTCGGATGCATTTCGAGGTGGAATAGAGGTCCAAGAAGCCCTGGGAACCAAGAGAGAAGCAGTGGAGAGAGTTTCTGCCAAACCAGAAAATTGGCATGGGGGCCCCATGCCAGGTGACACGACCATGCATTGTGGCATGGGCACCCCATGCCAAGTGGCACGACCGTGCCATCCCCCAGTTTTCGCGATAAAAGTTGATTTTCGACCAGTTTTGCAAAGGAGTGGCACGGTGGGACCATGCCACATGACATGGTCGTGCCCCCCGCGGCCTGTCGTCCAGTTTCGCGATTTTCTATTTAAGCCCTCTTCGGGCGTTTTTGCGGGGGTCGCTTGAGGTTGGCTTGAGGCTTATCTCTAGCGATTTTTAGGCCACGTTTTAGGTTAATTTATCAAATAAAACCTCAATAGGAAGATTAGTTTAGGATTGAAGATTGTAATCTTGGATTCAACCTTTGGATTTCAAGTTCCTTATATCAATTCAAGACTAAGTTTTCTTCCCCTTTCTTTATTTATTTCATTGTTGTTCTTGTTTATGTTTTGTTGGTTTAATTCTTGTATTTGTTTTGTTTAGTTTATATGTTTAGTTTTCATTGTTTATTTATGTTATTTAGTCATTTAGATTGGTTTTATTTCATCCTCTTTGTTTTCTTGTTCAAGTTTATGTTCTTGTTTGTTAGTTTAGATTTTGATGTGTTTATGATGTTTAGTTGGTAGATTGTTTTGGCTTGGATTGTGATTAGCCTCTTGATGGCTAATTAGTGTTGTATTCGCCTTAACCGTACCTAATCTATGCTTAGAACTTAGAGTTTTCCTTCACGCCTGCCGAGTGTTCAATGCAATGCTTGAAAGAGCTTTCATCGATATTTTTGGGCAATTGACTTATGCTGAGAGGTGAGGTCAATTTGGTAGTGTGGGAAAAGCAACAGTCGAGTTCGGGACATGAAAATAGTATCCGATTTGAGCTAGGTCTGGGGTTGCTAATTTTGTGATCTAATTGGGCTAACCCCATGAAAATAGGTGGTTAGGCTAATTAGACTAGCTCATGACCCTTGAGAGGGGGATTGGTGGTCTTTGATGGTGCAACCGACCATTTCTCGTTCATGATGTAGTTTGGTTAGGTTAGGACTCATCTCAATTAGTTGGCTCGTCCATTGGTCAAATCATAACTCCAAGTCGCTTTTTCTATGCTTGTTACCGTAGTCTAATTTACCCTCTTTTCCTTTGATTTTGCCTAGCTCGAGACGCTTTAGTTATCCCTGATAGTTGAAAACACAACTCTCTGTGGACGACACCCCAAGTACTCAATGATACACCTTGCACTTGGGGTTTATAAATATTAAAACTCTGCTTTTTCCTCAATAGTTAGAAAATCAAGTGTGATTTCGATGTTCCACGTGTGGGAAATGCGAGTACAAAATAGGTGAGCAACTTATTAAGATGATAGACGAAGAAAAAGCCCATCAGTTTTTGATGCGGCTGAATGATGAAGTTTATAGGAATATCCGAGGACAAATTCTTGCTATGGAGCCCCTACCTTCACTTCATAAGATGTTCAACATTATGCATAAAGAGGCGAGCCACGAGTATATGATGATCATTAGAGACGACAGACTCGACTCCGTGGCAGCCTTTGCGATGAGTAGCGGCCATAGCAGAACCGGAATAGCTACACGAGAGAAAGGGGCCTATAGACACTGCGAAAAATACGGGCAAGAGGAGGCAGGCTGTTTCGAGCTAATCGGGTACCCACTCGATTGGAGTTCATGTAGACGAGGTCGAGGGCATGGAAACAGAGGCAGTCGAGGTGGACGACTTGGCGGATATCGTGGCAGAGGCGAAGGTCAAGAAGGCACCCATCCCATGGTAGCGAGTCCATCATCGACGACCGAGGCTAGCACCGTGAACCAACCCCTGATACCTGGCTTTACATTTGAGCAGGTTCAACGACTTATGAGCCTTATCGAACCATCTAATCCCGAAAACAAAAAGCTTACAGGTAACAGTTTTTGGATGCTTGATAGTGAAGCTTCGGCTCATATGACCGGTGATCTGAACCTACTCTCAAAGGCCCAAGCCACAATGCCAATAATGATTGATTTGCCCAATGGCACTCAAACCATCTCTAGTAAACAAGGAGTGGTGAATTTACATGATGGGACAAAATTAAATAATGTGTTATTGTCGCCCACACTCAGTTGTAATCTTGTGTCAATTTCTAACATTACGAAAGACTTAAATTGTAGTGTGACATTTTTTACAATCCTTGTGTTTTACATGACCGTATTTTGAGGACACCAATTGGAGCGGGTAAGCAAGGAGACGGGTTTTACTACTAGTGGAGTATCGTTTAGGGGTCAAAGTAATGGAGTTCGATCAGGGGATTTGTGGCACAGGAGAATGGGACACCCATCCAAAGAAGTCATGCAATTTTTTGCTGAACAATCAAATCTTCTAGCTTACGTTAATGGAAATAAAGATGTATGCGATGCTTGTTTTCAAGCTAAGCAAACTAGGCAGCAATTTTCAATTAGTTAAAGTATAGCTCATGAATTATTTGAAATTGTGCATTGTGATATATGGGGATCGTATCTTGTGCCTTCCTCATTTGGAGCTCACTATTTTCTGACTTTAGTTGATGATCTAAGTCATGGAGTCTGGTTGTATTTAATGAAAGAGAAAAGTAAGGCGGAACTCCTCTTAAGAAGTTTTATCACTATGGTCCAAACCCAATTTAACAAGCAAGTGAAGGTAGTAAGAACAGACAATGGGAAAGAATTTAAGCCGGCGCTTATGAACGACTTCTATCGAAAGAAGGGGATCACACATCAAACTAGTTGTGTGAATATTCCTTAGCAGAATGGACATGTAGAGCGTAAGCATTAGCATATACTAGATGTAGCTCGGGCCCTTCGATTCTAAGCCTCCCTTCCTTTGGAGTTTTGGCGGGAATGCGCACTTACATTAGCATATTTAATAAATCGAACCCCCAGTAAATTGTTAGGAGGAAAAACACCTTATGAGATTATTTATCAAAGAAAGCCCATCTATGATCACATAAAGGTTTCTGGTAGTTTGTGTTATGCTAAAAATAAAGTAACAGGAGGTGATAAGTTTGCATCACAAAGCAGGCCTTGCATATTTATAGGTTACCTGTATGGCATGAAAGCTTGGAAGTTGTATGATCTAGAAACATAAAAAAATTTTGAGAGCCGAGATGTTGTATTCCCTGAAGAATTTTTTTTCCTTTTAAAGAGGAGCAGTTGATGATAGGAACGATGCCAGAAAATCAAGTTGAAGGAAATCTGGGCTCATCACCACAAGCTGAGTATGCGGAGGCTCCAACTCCAATGGACCCATCCTCAGCAGATCTACTCCTTGTTTCCTCTGGGCTTGACGTAAGGGGGAGCCATCAAACTATGCTGCCCACAGACCAGACTGCAGAAGACATCAACAACTCAACCCATGGACAGTCCACGACCCAACCCAAAGTAGTCCAACCAGAATTGTCTGACTCAATAACTACTGTGGCAACAGACTTGGGTCAGGAGCCCAATTTGCCTCCTTTCACTTCACACCCATCACACTAGACAGTGAGCCCAGGCAAGGACATCAAATCTGCAAACCTTCGACTCACTTGGATCAACTACTCGGTCCAAGAACACCGTCTCTCCTGCTCCAACTCCTCCAACGACATCCTCAGGTACACGTTACCCCCCTAAAATACTATGTCACTTAGACAAAGTTTTCATCTACTCATCAACATGTTTTAGCGGCTATCACTAAAGTCGCCGAACCGAGATTTTATCATGAAACTATTCAAAATAAAAATTGGCGACACACCATGGTCGAAGAAATAGAGGCCTTGGAAAAAAAATGATACTTGGACAATCGAAAGTTTTCCACTTGGCAAGAAACTCATTAGCTGCAAATGGGTCTATCGGGTAAAATATAAATCTGATGGTACTGAAACATATAAAGCACGCTTAGTTATCCGAGGTGATCATTAAATTGAAGGTTTTGACTATAACGAGACTTTTGCACTTGTTGCAAAGATGACTAGTGTACGTTGCTTCTTAGCGATGGCCATCGCAAAAGGCTGGGAATTGCATCAACTGGACGTCAATAATGCCTTTCTGCATGGCAATCTCAATGAAGAAGTATACATGACGCTTCCTCTAGGGTTTAAAGGAAGTGGTGAGGACAAAGTTTGCCGCCTCAAGAAGTCTCTTTATGGATTGCGACAGGCACCTCGGCAGTGGTTCGCCAAGCTGTCTTCCAAATTGTGTGATTATGGATTTGTGCGCTCCTATGCCAATTACTCTCTATTCACCTATCGCAAAGGTGACACCTTTATAGGTGTCTTACTCTATGTAAATGATATTGTGCTTGCAGAAAATAATAATACAGCTTGTACACAATTTAAAGACTATCTAAACATGCTTTAGTATTAAAGATTTGGGCCCATTAAAATACTTTTTGGGCATTGAGGTGGCCAGAGGTCCACAGGGGTCATTCCTCGGTCAAAGAAAATACACCTTGGAAATTAGTGATGAGTGGGGCGTGTTGGGAGCTAAGCCTGTTGAGTTTCCCATGGAACAAAACCATCGCCTCGCACTAGCCCAAGGAAAATTTCTTGCTGATTCCACTCAATACCGACGGCTCATTGGACGTCTAATTTATCTTACCATCACCGGGCCCGATCTCACTTATGCTGTACACATCGTCTCGCAATTCATGCATGCACCACGCGAAGAGCATATGACTGCTACGCGACGGGTATTATAGTATCTGAAGGGTACTGCAGGTCAAGGGATTTTACTTCGATTCGATAGCAATCTTCAGCTGATTGGTTTCTGTGACTCTGACTGGGGGGCATGTCCTATCTCATGACAATCACTTTCGGGCTATTTTATTATGCTAGGAGAATCACCAATTTCTTGGCGTAGCAAGAAACAACCAACTGTATCTCGATCTTCAGCTAAAGCAAAATACCGCTCCATGGCACTTACTACTAGTGAACTGGTCTGGTTAAGCTCCTTTCTAGCATCTTTGGGTATCTTCTCCTCTCTTATGCGACTTTACTGTGATAGTCCAACGGCATTGCATATTGCTCGTAACATTGTGTTCCACGAGAGAACAAAGCATATTGAAATTGAATAACACTTTGTTCGGGAGAAACTTGAAGCTAGCATACTTGCCTTGGCCCATGTTGGGACCAAACACCAACCTGTGGATATTTTTACTAAAGCTCTCAACGAAAGCCAGTTTCAATTCTTGAAGGGAAAGTTGGGCATTCTAGACTTGCGTGCTCCAAGTTGAGGGGGAGTATCGAGATATCATCAGTTGTTATCACATTAGAAATCTACTTTATCTATAATTAAGCTTGCATATCTGTTATAAAATTAGGACACTTGGAAACTTGGAAGCTAAGTTTAGGGTTAGCCGTGAACCCCTTCCCTCTCATGCATGTATATATACTTCTGAACATTCGTTCAATGAAGATGAACGGGGAATAGAAGGATCAAAAGAGATCCATTTTTTATCAAACCATTGAACGTCATTCAATTTTATTCGCTATAAAACATCTGAGCCATGCTCGACTTCTGAGCAAGCCGAATTGGCTCGGTGTCATCCACGGGACAAGCTTTTAGCTTGAGCAATCTAATCTCATCCCTTAAAAAGTGGGGATTGATGATTTGGCTAGAGATCATGTGACTTATTTTAGGTGAGGGTCAAAACAACCTATGTGGGTCCTTTTAACCCATATCGACGGGTCCATCAATTTTGTCTTGCATTTTTGTTCGAAAAAAAAAAATCTTAATTTTTCATTGCTTTATGTGTAGAGAATTTACGGATATAACTTCCATCAATTTTTCCTTCTATATTTGACCGCCTTTTGTTGTGCATATTTAGATAGTCTCGTATGAAATAGTGAGTTTTAATAATAATAACACATTTTCCTTCTCCTCCCCTCCCATCCTTTTCTTAATTCACACAATATTAATTAATCTCCATGCCCCTTAGGATGTTTTCGGCAATAGAGATTGTAGTACAAGTTAGTGATTCATAGTGAGCAAATTGTTATGCATTACTATTTTAAGCATTCAATCAAGTAGTGGACATTGATTACAGGTTTACGTAATGTTTTCAAAAAGTTATAGAAAGTAGCTTTTGAGAACCATTATCTAATGGTCGTAGTCTAATTCTAATTTTCTACTTTTTATTTGTTAGAAACTTTGATTCATTCTATCCTTTTAAGTCATTATACATAAATTTACTACTGGAATAACTAACTTTGCCATACACATCTATTTTAAATCAATAGTTAAACAGCTAACCACTAAACACTAGTAAATAACAACTAGGGGTGACCAAAAGAAACCAAAACCGAAAAACCAAATTGAAAAACCAAAAAATCATACAGAAAAACCGATTAACCGGTTTGATTTTTCTAAAAATTTGGTTTAGTTAACCTAAACGAAAAAAATTTGCGGTTTCGGTTTCGGTTTCGGTTTGGCCATTAGAGATTCAGTTAGCCGCACGTTAACCGAAACTAAAACTTACACCTTTATTTAAAAAAAATCAAATTTTATATTAGTCAATTGTAGATTTTATAATTATTAATGATAAGACTAAACATACAATAATGCGAAAATTAATATTTAGTGTCTTAAATTAATTAAAAAAGGAGTGAAAATTGAAAATTAACAATTTAAATTAACTGTTAACAGTAACCGAACCGAAAATCCGGTTCACCGAACTGAGAATCCGGTTAACTGAGTTTTTCGGTTCGGTTACGGTTCACATTTTTTCCGAACTGAAAAATTCGGTTAACCGAAAGTTTCGGTTCAATTTTTAGTTCACAATTTTTGCGAACTGACTTTCCGGTTCGGTTAACTAATTTTGATCACCCCTAGCAACAACTAATCATTAATGAAGCGGCCAACAGTTAGTAAAACAACTAATCACTACTAAAATAGCCAATTTTAGTGAATACAATCTTAAATTCAAACAAAGTGAAGATATATCTCCTTCCCTTCGATCCCTATCTTCCCCTCCATCCCCTTCATTAACCTTCCCTCCCCTAACTCCCCTTTTTATATGCAAACATAGAACAAGTACCGGTGACATTTCAAATCCTAAGGAAGGAATCCCATATTTATGCCCACACTTTTATTTTGCTTCATAGTTCTTTGTCAAGGTCTTTGATTTAAGTTTTAGCACTTAATTAGAGCATTAGCAACCAATGCCACGCGAGGCACATGTGGAGCCTGCAAGGCACATGGTGTGTCAGAAGCCTGCTGGCAGTGAGAGGGAAACACAGGGGACACGCGGGGTACCTTGCCCAAGCGTTCCTCCCCTCATTCCTCCCTTTTTTGTCCTTTTGTGATTTTTTAAATATACTTTTTATTTTTATTTTTTTTAATAAATATATCATTTTTAAATGATTAAAAAAATAAATTGTGTGTTATAAGGTGAGTCCCTGAGGAATATTTTTATTGGATGATTAAAATTGAATTTCATAGGTTGAAGAAGTGATGGAATGCAAGTTCCAAAATTGTGAAAATTTTGCTGACATGGCATGCTAAAGTACTCTGGCTGAGAATGCTCATAAAATTCTTTTAACTTGCATTGATTTTTAATATTTGCTGCTCTATTCACCCCCTCTCTAGGATGATATATCTCACATTTGGAACCTTACAATGTGCTTTTAGTTTTTAGTTAGATATCTTTATTTTCCATGGCACATGCAAATCATAGAACACACTTGAAATGAAATTCTCTAAAAAAAGGAGTGTAAGCTGCCAATATAGATTGAAGTAATAGAATTCATGGGTCGTTTTTAATGGCAATATTGATAGGTACTATATTAATGGTTTACTGTAAGTCTACGAGCCATGTAGATATCAGGATGGCCGAAAACTTCGAGTGACTTTGCACGAGCATTACTCTCTCTACATGCGTGTATAATTAGAGTTTAAAATGCAACCGCAGATAGAGAGAAATAGAAACCTCATAAAACACATCATTCCATATTCCACAAGGGTCATAAGCAAATGAGACGCTTTTATTGCTATTATTATTGCGTTGAAATTGACGAAATTTGGAGTTTAACTTACAAGACTGAGCCATGGCGATATAGCAGTAACTAGAAAAGCTTCAAAATCCGAATAAATATGAAATCCAAAGGTTCAATTGAGTGGCCATTTGGCGTGAATATGCATGAAAATAACGTGTCGGAATTATCCTGATGTTGATCATGTCATTGTCCATCTAGACGATGAACAACAGATCCATAAGAATTTAGTATTTTTCAAAGGAAATTGCAACTCCATCAGCTGGCTCCGGGTGTGGAAGATACTTGATTTTCGTATTTTGATTAAGCAGTTCCCACCTGTAAAAGATCGAAACATTAGAATGTAGACAGTAATGCATGTATCTCTTCTATTTTAATGAGCAGTCAGCCTTAAAATTTAGTGGGAGCCTTACTAACGCACCATTGCGGCCGGCGTATGTGTTACCTCCCCATCCCCCTTTTGGCAGCCCTCTGGCAAACTAGTGCCTTGGGTTCGGATGTTTTCAGGTCGATGGAAGTTCATTTTCGTTAACTATGTTTTCATTGAACAAAATTGTCTTGCAAAGGAAAATAACATGTTGGAACAGTTTGGCTTAGATTTGAGGCCATTCGAATCAATGTTTAAATTGCATAAGTTCAGACCATCATCTTTGATTTGCCAGATCTACCTGGACATCATGAAGTGGGTCCATTATGCTTAATCAAAAATATATAAAATATAGGTAGAGAATAGCTTACTTATATCCAATTGACAAATAATGGAGGAAAATGGCAAGATTAAATCGCGTAAACATGTTTCCAGCACAGCTTCTTGCACCTCCTCCAAATGGAAGGAATGTTCCAAACCTTGGACGTTCCTACAAAGCAAGGTTTCATTAAATTGGTATTTTGAACCAAAAACAAAGGGTAGTCAATTCTTTTGGGGAAATTTCCTTGTTCAAAAGCAGTTGTGGACATTAAAGTATTGATCGCTACCCCACTTGATTAATAGTAAAATCGTTAATAACCTCGCATTTCTTAAAACAATTTTCGCCCTTCTGGTCAAATAAAATGATGGATAAAGTGCTTGGTTCATAGTAATTTTAACTAGAATTGATGAATGGCACTTACTCTCATATTGAAAGGGTTTAGATCTTATTACTTGTTTCCAAATGGAAGTGTTAAAAAATAAAATAAAATAAAATAAATTTGGGTATATCTCGGTGATGTGTGTAAATGACTTTCATTGAATATCAAATCTTGCAAGCAAAGTAAGAATCCATCAAGTAGACAAATAGATATCGAAAGAAAGCTTACATCCCATCTGTCTGGATTGAAGCTCAAGGGATCCTCGAAGTTTTCTGAATTTGTGTGAAGGTACCTCAGCCATAATATGACTTGCCAACCTTTGGGTATTACGTAACCTGCCGAGTAATTATATTAGTAACGAAAGGTATTAAGCCAGTGCAATCATTGTATATTGATTGCTTTCGTTAGAATTTATTTTTTTTTTACAAGCATTGGCCACCTACTGGGCCCCCTATCTCAGGGGCATCCCAGTGGGCCAATAGGCTCAGGAGAAGAGGGAAGCTGCACAGGCTGCAAGCCCTGATCATCCATTTCATTCCACAACGAAACATGGCAAATGAACCCCCTCCCCCCAAGGATCGAACTAGGTGGGAGGATGGCTATAATGCAGCAGCGCCAATCGGGCTAATGCCCCGTCGGCGATTGCTTTTGTCAGATGAAACACTCACATATACCACAAAGTAAAAACTAAAGCATATTTGGAATCAGGTTTTTAAGTTTTATATGATGTAAAAAATTTACTCTTTGTAGATCAACTATTAGCTTAATTCTCATTAACAACGATCATACAACCAAAAAGAAAAATGCTCCACTTTTATATATAATTTTAAAACCTAATCGAAGTTTAGTTGAGAGGGGGAAACTAACAAATAACATATCCCATAAAAAATGGCAGGATTATGACTAAATGAATTTTTTACCTTCATACTCCACGTCATCAATAGCTTTTCTGAAAACAAATCCTGAAATGTTTCCCTTTCTAATTGTTTCTTCCACAACCTGTAAGAGGTTTTGATTAGGAATAGAATATAACACAAATCAAAGTGATTAATTACGAACCGTCTACTAATGTGGATGTATAAATTCATAAAATAGGGTTGAAAAAATTATGAAACTGACAAATGGCATACCTTGTTTGTATACTTCAATTTCATGATGTCTGCATATGTGATGTGTTCCCCACCCTTTTGTTTGCTCAATTCCATGTTCTCCTCCTACATTTTGCATTTTCATGTTGAGACCATATAAAAAAGTAAAACATAATTTAATCTTAGTACTCTAACAATGGTATCCACAACGTTGATATTAAGTGCGAGTTTACGGCATGTCTACCGACGTCGTCCTTGCAACACAATGCCCTTGTACATCTATCACATCATGAATTATAACATAATTTCTGGAGTACCTAACTAGGTGACCCGAAGGACATTATCCTTCTTTTTTTCGATCTCTAAGCACCCCAACAATTTTTTGCCAATCATCACACCTTGAAAAGATGTGACACATCGCCATGTGTCTCGCCTCCTAAGGCTATGGTATATTGCTTACAAATGTTGCAAGAAGGGTTTGTTAATTTAATTCATGTTGCTTAGATATACATTCTATTGATGCGATCTAGGGATCTTGGTTTGTAGGCTGAGACTGAGGTTTTAAGTATAAAAGATCTAAAGTAAGATTATTTCCTCTCTCATATTGTAATTGTAGTTTTTTTTTCCTTCATGGTAAAAAAAAAAGAAAAAAAAACCTATTGCTTTAGAAAATGTCATAAGTATAAGTTACGTACCCGAAGTTTTTGATAAGCGTCGGGTGACTTAGCTAGAAAATAGAGAGCCCATCCCACTGTATCAGTGATCGAAGTATAACCTATGTGAATGCTGCTCAAAAGATTCTGTAGCACCTCTTCATCTTCCAAGTATTTCCCTTCTTTGTCTTTCGTTTGCATCAATCTACCCATAAGATCATTGCTTTTTGCTTCTGCTGAGTTGGCATCTGCCTTCCGCTTCTCCAACTCCTCCCTCAATATCTTGATTACCTTCTTTCGACACTAAAGGTTGAGATATGCCGTAAGCACGCATGATCATCATAGATATGTGATATGTGAGTCACTTGCTTTTGTTGATATAGAAAAGGTGGAAAAAAGCACATACCTTGATGGCATAGTGGTAAGCAGTTCCTGGAACGTTCCATGGTTGTGCCCTAAATCCTTGAATTATACCAACGAAGGCCTCATCTAGAGCATTGATCTTATGAGGATCAAGCTCAAGATGAGCAAAGTACTTTCCTATGTATTCAAGTGTTACCTGTAAGGGTGAAACTCATACTTTTAGTCATCAATTTGCAAAATAACAACATTTTAGTGGCATTTAAGAATAAAAGACATAAAAAGGTAATTAACTGACAATTGGAGATATTGACAAATGTCTTGGGACGCATACATATTACCTTTCTCAGTTCATCCTTGGCGATGAACTTGCCCTTCTTGGACCATGAGTCAAGGGCAGCAACTATACTAGGTTGAACTTGTTCAACAGTCCTAGTAAGAGAATCCCGGTGGTTTAATGCATTCACGAGGAAGTTCTTGAGTAAAGTGTGGCGTTCTCCTTGAAGTGTTATGACGGAATTAGATCCCAAAGCTTCAATGGTGGGCCATTCTTGCTTGAATCTGTCACTTGAGTGGAGAACAAATTTGCAAACGGAAGGAGAGTAAACTACAATGCTCGGAGATCCAAATAGATGGGTTCTATAGAAGCCCACACCATCGCCATACCTGTGATTTCGTGGTAGATAATCAGTTCAAATTTGTCAAAACCATCCAACAGTAAGATTCCATCGAGGTACTAAGTTAGTGATAAACCTGTTGGACTAATTAATTCGTCCCCCCCCCCCGCCAAAAGTACATCTGGTTAATTCAATGGTACAACGTTACAATAACTTTGTAGTTAGATCTATTTTACTTGAAAGTTAAACTTTCTATTTATATTTGGATCTATATGATTCATTTTCTTTCTTATTGAATATTCATTTGATTAGACCTGGCAAATGGGTCATTCGGTTCGGGTACGGGTCGGGTCATGTTCGGATCGGGCCATGTTCGGGTTAAGTGACATTTCGGGTCATTTCGGTTTGGGTCGGGTATGGTTCGGGTCGGGTCGATTTCGGGTCAACCAATTTTTGGTGAAACGCGCTAGTCATGCCAAAACAAGCAACTTTGTTGAAAATTTCGGGTCGCGTATGGTTCGGGTCGGGTCAATTTGAGTTTCGGGTCCACTTTCGGGTGAGCATATTTCGGATGTCGAGTCGGGTATGGGTTCGGGTCATTCGGTTCGGGTTTCGTGTTTCAGGTCAGTTTTGTCAGGTCTACGTTTGATATTTCGTTAATCGATCAAACCATTATTTTTATAACATTTAAAACAACGTTAAAATCCTCTTATACGATACAAGATGTTACTTACAATAACGATGAAGACGGCGGCAACACTACTGTAGATTAATTTGCAAAAACAATTGATAAAGAGATTGATAAAGAACATACTTGCGTCTCTTGGCATTGATAAAATCATCAGGTTGGCGGAGTATTTTAAAGTACCACATAAAAGTAACGATTTCACCGAAGAAAGGAAATCCTAACTTTCCGGATGGCATTTTATAGTTTACTTTTGAACATCTCCTTATAACCGGAGCGACATGCCAAATGTCATTCCACCTCCATAGTAGCCACCATACTACTGGAAAAATCATCAATCCTATCACATTACAAAAGTAATTAGTGACCCACATTTCCATGTTCACTACTCACTCTAATTATTCTCTGACGGTGTGATCGACCTCACAAATTGGTGCTGAATTCACGCTGTGCACTGTGCTGCATTATGTGTCTATGTATGCATATATATATATATACAGTCCGCAACGTAGATGCATGAGTGTGGCCGCCTAAAATTAAATAAGGATTACTCAGCTCGTGATCCTACAAAATCAAGAAATGAATAAATAAATAAATAAAGTAGAATTTGTATTTAAACCTTGAAGCCAACTCACAATTACTAAACAGTACATGCCCATTTGATATCTCCTTGAAAAGCAAGAGGGCCAAACCCATTAACAGGATTTGTTAGTTTGTCAAAACCTGAATTAAAATCAAAACAAGAGAAACCGATTAATTGATATATAATAGATTAGCTGAAACCGAAAATAATAATTTTTTTGCAAACGATTTATGAAAAAAAATTAAAAATTATTTGTAGCGTACCAGTGGCTCGTTGAGTGCTTCTCGCCACTTATCAGTGGACATGCATAAATAAGATTAGCAATGAACATAGACAAAAAATAAAAAATATCCCAACTTCTAACTTTTATACTCTCAGATTTCTAGTGGACAGTGGCAGTACTAGAAGTAACAAAATATCAAAAACAAATGAAAAATCAGCCCTTGCCCTTAGTCGATCATGTAAATTTGCTGGGATATAGAATAGAACCAAAAAACAATAGGGGCAAAAACAGCTATATATTTTTAAAAATTAATAAAAAATAAAAACATATATCAGTCCAATTTGGTTAACAATTGGTTTAAAATCTCGAATCGGAACTATATTTAAAAATTTATGAATTTTTTTATTTGATTAATTGAATTTTTAAACTAATTCGATTAATTAACCTGATATGTAGTTTGAGATATTTTGAACACCCCTACTGAATATATAGCTAAGAAGGCAAACTAATACTCCAGTAATTTTTCATTCCAAAAAAAAACACTCCAGTAATATTGTGGATTTGTTTGTAAGGGGTTTATGGTCATTTTATTCGACTATTAGATTGAATGATGTTTCCCCCCCCCCCCCCCCAACCAAAAAAAAATCAATCATACCGAGCGAGGAAGTCGCAATGGGACATCGTGTCCTTTTTGTACACGCCATTAGTTTTTTTATTTTTGAATGGGTCATGTGATAGTTTCTTTTATAGCCATTCCGAATCAATACATAGAGCAAGGTTCGCATTATGTCACGACAAAATTAATGGTTTAGATGGTGGATTGTTGTTGAGGTATGTAGAACATAATTGTTTTGAGAGTGGAAATTTATTCAAATTTAATTGCTAGCGAATAGTTATTTAAATGTGTTATTGAAAACAAAGTGCTTGATAAATTTAGTTGTTGAGTTTGGTTATTAATATAAAATGTCAAAAAAATGTATGTTTTATTTTCAAAGATAAAATTTTCAAAGGTCATTTTGACCAAAAAATATAAAATGCGACTTTTGAATGTATTAACTTGTCAAAAAAACTAGTTGAAACACTAAATGTTACCTAAAATATTAGTCCAAGTATATATTATGTTATCGAGTACTAAAAATTGACAGATTAGTATCTTAATTTGATCAAAACGTTAGACACTACTTCAAAAACTATTGTTTAACACATGCTATATTATAGAGTTCTTGAGAACTCTACATTGTATTTTTGTAATAGTATTTTTACTTTTATCTAGATAGGTAAATTATATAGATGTCTTTGCTGAGAATAATTTTAATCCTTTTTTTTATCATTTTGTCTCAATTGATGGAGTTTATGGGACACATCGTCAAATGACACAATTTCATAAAGTACTACTATTTCACATCAAAATTTACCTCACGTTAATGGCATCTCTCCATTTTATTCAATTAAATGAATCCCACCAAATTAAGTGAATCCGATACAACTCAAAAACAAATGAAAAGAGAAAGAATATGACAAAAAAAAGATTTTTAAAAAATAAAAGGTGAAGCACTTGAGACAGAAAGCAAGAGAGAGTAAGGACAGGCGAGAAAAAGAGAGAGGAAGCCTAGTTGAGTTCGAGAATTGGTGAGCCTCCCCTCTTCGGTGAAAGGGTCCCAGCAGTAGGTGAGCAGCGAGCTGAGGATGTGAGATTTTGGGAAATTTTGAATCCCTTGCCTCGGCCATGCTTGACAGGTTCCCAGTTACCAGTCAAACAATTCCAATTGCGGTTCTTAGACCTTAGTATTAAGAAATCGATTTATTTATTGCACATATTGTACATTTTTTTATTAATGAATTCCTTTTTTCCATCGACTGGGTCCTGACTGCATTTCCTAAATGAAATTCGGAATTGGTTATGACAAAAGAATGTCCTAGTCTAAGGTGTACGCCCAAATTCTTTTATTCATTTTTTATATAATAAATTGTTGTAATGAAATTATCCATTGAAGCTACACCAAAAAAAGAAAAACGTAATTTATATTTGTTATGCTTGTTTTCAAATGTAAAATTGCAATGTGTTGCTTCATTTATTACTTTCACAATAAACGTTGGTTTTATTGTGTCATGTTGTTCAAGGACCATCTCAACCAAAAGTTTAAACTGATGGTTAAAGGCTCAGGATTTGTATTTATACTCTGACACGCCCCCTTACGCGAATACCCTTTGGCTTGAAGTGTGGATACTGCAAATGTTCCCCCTACCTTGCACAATGAATCAATATGGTGGCTACTGAGATTCAAACTCGAGACATCTCATTCACAAAGACTCTGATACTATGTTCAAGAACTATCTCAACCAAAAAATTAAACTGATGGTCAAAGGCTTAGGAATTGAATTTATACTCTAACAATGTTAATACAATAAATATAATTTGCTACCTTACTTTTTAGTAGGTGGTAGTTGTAAAGTGAGGCTTTATAGTTTATAAGCCATGTGTTAGGCTTGTTGTGAACTTGTTCTATAATTAATTTTTTCTTTTGGAATTAAATAACTGGCAAATAGGAGAAATTTTAAAAGTGTATGTGCATGCAGGTACTTAAATTGGTACTGAAACTGATTATTTGGTTCCGATTCCCAAACTTTTGTGACGGGAATTGACAATTTTGGGTAATTTTCGAAAGTGAAACTAATTTGATAGGCTCTGATTCCCAATTCTAGAGGCAAATACCTAGAATCACTCATCCCTAATCTCACCAATGATCTCATGGTGGTGAGATTTGAATGGAGATCCAAGGTTACGAGTGCTCTTAAAGAATCTATGGTAACACGTGTACATCTTTTGTCCTTTCTCACTAGTTGTTGATAAATATTGGTCAATTTCCTCTCCTCATCCATCGAAGCTTCAGTCTTCCCCATGCTTTAAGTTCAATTTTCTTTTCAAGCTGAGTTTACGCGTGCTTTGATTCAATAAAGAGTCTTTTCTTTAAAATGTCCATTGAAGCAAGACTTCAATCATCTCTCATGAAGCTGAAATTTAAAGAATGTGCTCCAAGATGCACAATAAAACCAACTGATTCTTCGTTTCTTAAATTTTTTGCACTATCTTATCCTTACTTAATTTGATCATTCGCGACCAAAATTGGTGAATAATATTACACATAATTATTATAATTCTTATATAAATTACTAGTTGTAGTAGTGACTATATTTAATTATTTACCATGCAAATAAGTACAGCAGGATGGTTGATAAAGACAATGACGGGTTAATGGGCCTATCCACCAATAACATGCGCTAGATGATCCGCATATGACACAAAATGAATGGAAAGTTCTGAAAAGACAAAATGGAGGTCGCTCTGCCCACACCCTGACATGGTTAACAACCAATAATAATCATAACGTGGTTCAAAAAAAATAACAATAATATTTTTTGGGGGGTCTTCAGGCCTTTGGCTGTCTTAACGAAATTGATCTATTATTAATCCGTAAGAGATAGAATTCTCTCATCATAACTTTTCTCCACAGAAATTTGAATTCAAGTCTTATTTAAGAAAAACAAGTATCCAATCATCTGAATCAATCTGTTTTGGTAAAAAAATAATAATACTTGTGACAAAAAGCAAATAAATTAATAATCATGTTATGGATGGTTCCAAAGGCAGTCATGCCGTTTCAAATTGTGTATCGATGGTCTCTAGTTGGGATCTATTGCTTTAGTGGCTTCTTTAATTTTATCTTGTCCCTCTCTCCCACAAAGTCATACCCACACACAATCCATAATGTAAATTGCACCTATAAAAATTGATCCGAGTTGAATATCTGAATTTATTCGATTCAGAAAAAATCGGGAACTATTATGAACTTTTCATCCGAATTTCAAATCTGGATACAACATTTTTATATTTCTATTGTCCGAATCCAGTTTTGACTCAACTTAAATCCATCCGACTTGTCCAACCCGAAAAATCGCATATTGACTATTAATTTCTTGTCCAAAATTTAACATAGATTTGTTTGCCCGACTGGAATTCGACTAGAATATGAAATTCTTTGTCAATGATAGTAAAGGAAAACAAAACATTTCATTTACCCTCCTTTAGATTTTGGTAAATGACTCTTGCATTGACCTTTCTGTATTAGTAGTGTACATTCCGTGCTTCGCACAAGCATGTGTAATACTTCATTTGAGATTTTGATTATTAAATAATTATTTTTGATTTACATCAATGTTTGAGATGTCATTATAGATTATGAATTATATATGTATTGTAATGGTTTATAATTTTTTATACAGTTATTTTGTGGTTGTACATTTTGAACACCTTGTTAAAGCTTGAATGTTTTGAATTGTATATTACTTATGAATTTGTTATTGTATATACTTGTACGCCTTGAGTTAAATAATTTAGTTATATTTTCATTGTCCACTTTTTGTTTATAAAAATTTTCTTGTGAATAATTTGTTTATATAGAAGATATTATTGTTATTATTCTTATTTTATTTAGTATTATTGTTGTTGCTGTTGTTGCTGTTGTTGTTATCTATTTAGTAAGACATATAGGTATTTAAAATCTTATAGCTCAATGTTAAGAATTTGTAACATTACGGTAGTTAGCAACATTCGAATGTATTAAAGTTAATAATACACCTCATTAAAACATTTTAAACGTTCATGTATTAGCTAGAAAGAAACTAGTCTCACCTCATCAGCAAAGGTATTAGTCAATGCACGCAAAATGTTTTTTTTAGAGTTCAAGAATGAATAAAGAATGAAATTAAAAAGGAGGCAGGGAACAATATCTAAATCTTGAAACTAGTAGCGCATATTGGGTGTTTTGTGGACCATATGAATATTTATTTTAATTCTAATAATACTATTCCATAAATGATAGTACAATTTCTCTGATTATGTAGTAGTATTGAATTTTAGCTATTTGAACTATGCGTCTATTAAATTTTGGAGTGCATAAATATAATAATATAATTTAATATAATAATAATTAATTAATTGTGGCTCATGATCAATTGGCACACTCAAAATAATTAATTAATTTAAAAATATTTTCTTTTATTTATTCAAACAATAATATATGTCATAACTTAAATTTTTTTCACTTTACATCATGAAAAGGTTAGGAATCGCAATCAAATAGTAATTATGCCATAACATTTACTATTTTAGTTAGTTATAGACTAGAGACTAGACTGTTAGCCACCCAATAAATCATCAAACCAAAATTGAAATGTATTGTAGTTTAATTTGATATTAATGATATGTCATTATACAATATATTAAACTTTGATGTATTGGTTAGATAGGGATAAATTAGACGTTAGGAATTTGTAGTAGCACTTTAGTTAGGCAGCATCATTTGAGTTAGGAACATTAAAATGAAACTTTAATTTATATTAATGCTACATTATTATAATATATTAAGCTTTGATATATTTGTTAGATAAAGATAAATCAAATGTTAGGAATTTGCAGCATCACTTTAGTTAGACAACATCACTGGAGTTAGGAACAGTAAAATATATTTAAATGCACCATTAAATTTGCGGATGTATTTCAAAAGTCATTGTATACTAAATCTTTTTAGCATTTTATGGCTTCATAAGATCATTTTGAACAAGCATCAGTTTAGTTCGAAATATTAATATGAAAATTTTATTATATATTAATGACACATGATTAAAATATATTAAATTTTGATGTATTTGTTAGATAGAGAAAAAATATCTGTTGAAAATTTGTAGCATCACTTTAGTTAGGAAGCATCACTTTAGGAACATTGAAATATATTAAAATTTAATTAAAATTTGTGGATGTATTTCAAAGGTCATAGTATACTTAACTTTAATTAAAATTTATGAAGTCATTTCAAAGGTCGTAGTACACTTAATTTTTTTGGAATTCCGTGGCTTTAGAAGATTATCTTGACATTAACATATTGTCATTTAGAGCACTAAGTATAAACCCCAAAGAAAAAAAGAAAAAAAAAAGAAACTGCTTGACCAATTATATTATGGCAAATGTCACTCGTAAAGCAACGCATTCAGTTTCATATTATACTAGGGTTATACCCTTGCAATGCAAGGACACAACTAAAACATTTTTTAAATATATTAATAACATAATAGATAGTTTCTTTTCGAATAGTAAAAATAAATTGATGTGTCAGATTATTTAATTATCAAAAGTTGAGTGTTTTGCTAGATTCTTTTTTTGTTGTAACAACATCTTCGTCATTGTTAATTTGAACTCAAATTTTTATTTTATTTGTTCAATATTTCATTGTTAAATGATTATATTTTTTGAGAAGAAATTTTATTACTAAATAGTAATGACTATATGACATTGGGTCACTTTAATGTATAAAATTGATATTGCATTACAAAATAGTTATTTTTTTTGAGTTACCATTGTTTATTTTTCTTTTTTCATTAAATTATTTTAATTTTCTTTTATATATGTACCATAATTATTTATTTACTACTGCTTAAGAATTGTCTAATATATGAGACGTCTTTTATTTTGTGGGCAAGTTTTAGTAGATAAGTGGACCAACTTTTTTTATTTATCTTAACTTAATAAAAAAATATATTATCTTCTTACTAATGACTACATAAGATATGTGAAAACTGCATACAAGAATTATGGCCAATTATTGTTTTAAGTTCAATTAAATATAAATAACCATTAAAAATGTGTCAATTTTAAAAGTAGTAATAATTTCACAACAATGTAATTATTATTTTTTTAGATTATTATTATTTATTTTATTTTTTTCCTTTTAAATCACTTAAAATTCCTTTCGTTTTCATAATATAATTATTTATTTTCCATTTTCTTATCAAAATTCTCTAATATCTATAACATCTATTTTTATTAATGCAATGAATATTTTATTATAGTATGACAATAAATATATAAGATATGCAAAAAGTCATTTTTTAAAATAAATATAGCATTGCATTAGTTAAACCATAAATGGATATTTATGTAGCTACTTAATTCTATGTAG
>JACYFF010010365.1:90100754-90114802 GCA_017589665.1 Selenicereus undatus | reverse complement strand
ATGTGTGTGTGTGTGTGTGTGTGTGTGTGTGTGTGTGTATATATATATATATATATGCGCCAATCATAAGTCAATATATCATAACTCACTAAAAGAGATATTATAGATCAGTAAAATTTTCAGGTTCTCACTGAATATATATCATTTCTTACCAAAACAATATGGACATAATTCACTAAAAAGTCAAAGTATGAGTTCTTAGAGTTTTCAAGTATGTCATTCTTGTATATTTAAAAAATATTATATTAGAAATAACCAAAAGATATATCATGGTGTATTAGAAAATATTGATTGACATATAAACAAAATCATCTTAAACATTATAAGGTATTGCTCACTAAACATATACCATAGCTTATCAAAAGTTATAAAGCAGATCAGAAAATATTATATATCAAAATGTGACGAAGAATGTCCCAAAAAGGGACTAAAGGTCCTAAAGCACGACCTAGGGGTCAGTCACTACACTTTAGTACCCAAAAGGGGCTAAGGGTCCTAAAGCACAGCCCAGGGGTCGGTCGCTACATCTTTAACTCCCCAAAGCGGCTAAAAGTCCTACATCACAACCTAGGGGCCAATCATTACACCTTTAGCCCTGTGGGATGGCCATAAGGAAACCCAATCCTTATCACTTGTTGTTTCCCTTAGCGGCTAGAGGCCAATAGAGCACCAAGCAATTGTAAAACAAACACGAAGGTAAGTGCACAAATAGAGACAAGAGAAATAACAAGTGAAGAAGTAAACGCCAAAAGATTTCATTAGACATGAGCAAAGGGTACAAATACCAATGTAGGATTAGCAAGCTAAAAATGAAAAATAGAAACAAGCAAAGAAATCCTGGCCTCATCACCTTCACCATTAGGAGTCACGGCCTCACCCTCAAGGGGAGTGGTCTCTTCATCACCCAGACCGTCTTCATCAGGTATGGGCAGCATTAAATCCACCAGTTCAAGGTTCCGACCCTCGGCCCAAGCTTGACAGCGGTCCCCGATGTACTTAACGTATGCCTCGAAATAGCCTTCCTGTTGGAAATTGTTAGGGTCCAAGGCCACCAAGAATTCCTGAAATAATTCTGTGCAGTCCTCATGCCCGCGCTAATAGCCCTACTGCTCGGCCTTGGTCGCCCTCTCATTTCCCGCAATGGTCTAGACCTTTATCTTGGCAAAGGCCTCTTCCAGCTATGCTACTGCTCGGTCTTATTGCCCTCCCAGGCCTCCTTTTCCTTTTTTAGCTTTTCCCAGCAGTGCTTGTACTTGTCCATTAACTCCTCCGACTTGTGGTGCTCCGTCTGGAGATCGCCAATCTACCCCCCAAAGAAGGGCAATAGAGCTCTGGAGGTCACAAATTTTCTTCTCTAGACCATGACAGGCGGCGTCGATGTCATAGCCTTCACCCCCCGGGCAATGACCTTGCAAACTACGTGACATGATTAGCTAGGGAGAGGAAAAACAACAAAGAAAAAGGGAATTGAGAGAGATGTGATCTCACCTCAGCAATGGCCATCTGCCCATCGGAGACCTTAGTTGGCTCTGCAGAACCGGAAGGGGCGAGTCCCACGACTTGGCAAGGCACTCCAGCAGGGCTGGCTTAGCTGGAGGACCAGCCTCCAAGAAGTCCACGACATGAGCTTCCATATTCACGGTGGCTTCCCCTACTGGATGCTGGGCGGCCTGCTGGCTCTCACAAGAGCCCTCCTGAGAGGGAGACCGTATTGCTTCTTTAGAAGCTACCCGCTCTTTAGGCGTCCTTCACAAGGACGGTACCGTGGCCCTCAAGCACTTAGGAGAAGACGGGTTGACCCTCATAGGGGGTAGGGGCCGAAGTCAAAGCCACTTCTTGCCTTTCCTCCGCGCAAAGAAGGATCAGTGATGCCGTCGGAGGTGTTATTAACCTCTCAAGTCAATACTTGTACTTATGAAAACTGAAGAGAAAAGGGGATGAGCGACAGAATGATTTATTAAGACAAAACTTCCTAGCTTGAGCATCGACATGATAGCGTTGTTCCTCCTCGTGGTATCTTTTGTTCTCAACTTCTATCTCCTCTGTAGTGGCTCGCCCATTCTCGAAGGGGGAGAGCATCTTTTGAGCTTACTCTGCATTAGGCAAAAGGAAGTCAGGTTAGAACAAAGGGAAGAATAGCACAAAGAGAAGACGTGAAATACCCTTGGAGTAATTCTTTAGTATAAGGAGGTCGACCGCCGCAAGGAAGAAGTTGTTCTCAAAATATGACAATTTAGGAAGTGAATTCAGGGACTCCCTGTCACTGGACTTAACCCATCGGTGCTCGGGTTTCTTTCCTATATCTACTATCTAGGACATGAAAAATGGAAGCAGCCTCAAGCAGACATCTTCTCGCACGTAGTACTGAAAATAACATGTCGTCTTTATTTCCTCTGCGGTGGGCACCACTTGTGCGAGTGCTAGCTCGTACTTATTCAAAATCTCCAGGATGACCAGGTGGAGTGGAAACCTTAGGCCATTGGAAAAATCCACTCAATAGATCGCTATACATACATGGGGCGACTTATTTACCAGGGCAGCGGGATCAAGGATGATGAACTTGTGCCCAGCGGGAAGAAGATACTTCTCTTCTAATGTTGGTCGCTTAAGGATGCGCATGACCTTGGGGTTGGGGAAATGGGTGCTCGGCCCATCCTAAAGGACCGAGCGCGTAGGAGCCCCTGGGAAAACTGTCCCTTTGGCCACAATCCCTTGGACCGATTCCTTCTTAGTGCAGCCTCTCTTAGCGGTGGAGACCTACGAACGGGAGCAGGACGAGCATTGTGGAAGAGCTAGTGCTAGTGGTGCACACCTCAATATTCAATCTACAAGAGTCGAGGTAGAGGACAAGTTACCTTTCGAATACCCTTCGACCGTGAGCTGCTGAGGAGTCTTCAAACGAGCTATCATTTTTGTCCTTGTAGCCTGTGTTCCTGGACATTAGCTATACGAGAAACAGCTGTGTCAATTCCCAAGGGTAAATGACATCCTCCTCAATACTAAGGATGCTAGGAGTAGAGAAATACTCGTAACTAGATAATGAAGGAGTGTCGGGCTCATATACCGGCACAACGTAGGGAGTTTTCTTTGGTTCCCTAAACTAGTTCTTTGGGGGAACGCATGCCACCACCCAACCATCAATTTGACTGGGAGGTTTGGAAACTGAGAGTGACGGCCCTCCATCTAGGGACCAGTCAGCCTCTCTGGGACAATCCTACTTGATGAACATGAAGATGACATGATACAATCAACTAATATAAGACAAATACAACCTTCAAAGGGGTGCACAAAGGTGCATCCCTGCGACAGCTGAAGAGAAGAAAAGCAAAGGTTGAAGACAAGGTTGAAGATGAGGTTAAAGATTTACACAACCCCTTTGAAGATACGAAGGAGGGGTTTGAAGGTGCTACTGGGAAGTTGGAGGCAAATGGAGAGGAAGGCAGAGTCTCTTTCTCTAGAAAACTTGTTTATATCTCTAAGTAAGTTTGAGTGCGTGATTAAATGACCTTCCCCGAAGAATCTAACTCTGTTTGTGTAGAGGAGAGTGGGAAGACGAAATAGAGATACGCCCCCAGGCATTTGCAAGGCTAGAACGCCATTTAGTCCATGACATGTGGTGCCCAAACACTCAGGATCTCCTAGTACTCCTTTGGCCCCCAAAGGGCTAAAGGTCCTATAATGTGGCCTAGGGGTTGTTCACTGCATCATTGGTCCCCAAGGAGCTAAGGGTCCTACAGCACGGCCTAGGGGTCGTTCACTATGCCTTTGGCCCCCAAGGGGCTAAGGGTCCTATAGCATGGCCTAGGGGCCATGCGCCACACCTTTGGCCCCCAAGGGGCTAAGGGTCTTACAGCACGGCCTAAGGGTCGTTTGCTATACCTTTAATCTCCCAAAGGGCTAAGGATCCTATAGCACGGCTTAAAGGTTATTCGCTATATCTTTGGCCCTAAGGGGCTAAAGGCCCTCAAGCACGACTTAGGGGCCGGTCGCTATGCCTATAGTTCTCAAGAGGCCAAGGTCGCTCACTCTCAGTCCCCTTAAGGGCCTAAGGAATCTGAGGTATGGCCTAGGGGCCTAGCGTTATAACCTTAGCAAGTAGGGAAGGGCCCAAGGATCTAACAACATGACCTCCTGCGCCTTTGACCCTCAAGAAGCTAAGGGTCCACAGCTCGACCTCTCAGCTGATCATTAAAACAAACAGCCTAAGGAGTTGGTTATTCCTAGCTTGACCTTATACCATAAAGAATGTGAAAAGATTGACAAAAAACCAAGTCCTTGCAACTCTTCATTACCATTAGCGGTAATTACAAGACAACCTTATAGAAGGAAAGAACAAAACAAAGAGGCGAGCTACAACAAAACCTAAGACTACTCATCATCATCAGAAGGAGGCGGGGCATCGTTTGACCACGAGCTTTCCTCTCAAACACCTGCAAGCTTATGCCTCACTTTTTGGTCGGCCAGTTTAGGGCGGTGAGCCCGCAAGAGGTTGTGCCTGTTAAGCTATAGCCAAGCTTCAAAAATAAACCACCAAAGACCCACGAGGGCTAATTTCAAGTTCTCAGCCAAGGCCCTGCTCAAGATGCCCAATTCCAAAGCCTCATTAACCACGATAGCATAGAAGACGGCCTGGACCATTTTGGGAATACGAAAGTCGCACGCGGCTTCCTCTGCGTTAGAAAGGATGAAGTCTGGACATAGAACGTGGTAATTCTCTAGAAGTGGCCAAGGAAGGTGCGCGACCCCCTTAAGTGCCAATTGAAAGTTTCCCTGACATGGTCGGCCATCTCCTTGGTACTAAGGAAGTTAGGGAACACCATAATAGGAAATCTCTTATAAGAACAAAACTGGCACACAGAGGATGAAACACATCTCTTAACAACGTCATTTTATATGGATTCCCTAGGCCACAATACAACCTTAGGAATCGGGTCACCTCGGAAAACCCACCGGCGCAGAAGCTAACGCCTAAGTGTCGACCCGGGATTAGGGGCTCTGACTGCGAACCGTTTCCCAAGGTCTATAAATAGTCTTTTGGGCATGGATTTACTCCACATTCTGCCGGACTACCCGTCCGGTTCAACGTGCAAGCAAAATCTGAGGGGCTAAATGATTCGAAAATATGAAATCCTACGTAGGCCCCGCATGTACGACTGTGGACCAGGCCAAGCCAGGTGCACCTGGTTCGTGTGGGATCCTTAAGTCCCCATTTGGAAGCCCAATGAAGCAAACAGTCCAGCGGCCCATTAGGGAAGCATCCAACGCAAAATTACTATTTTCCCCCTTACTATAGGAACTATAGACAACGGGTACCTACCTACCTCGAAAAAATGGGGAATCACTTTCTGGCACATTCTCTTATTCATCATAAATTCTCTTTTTTCTACTTTGTCTTTTACTGGGAACTCCTACTGACTTGAGCGTCGGAGAGGCATTCCTCATGTCTCAACTCGGGGGTGCCCTTTTTGCCCGCTCGACGTTCGAGGAGAAGAGCATCAAGCTTTCCACTTGTGCCATCACCTAAGTCTGCTTTCATCCCACATCATTCTCAGTAACATAAGAAAATCCTGAAACAATCACCAAATATATTTCATAACTCACTAAATATCTATTATAACTCAATAAATATCATCGCTCACACACAAAAAAAAGTATTGTACAAGTGAATGGAACTTTTCAAGTATGTCATTCCTGTACATTTAAAGAATCTTACGTTCCAGTGAGAAAAAGACATATCATAACATGCACGTTAGAAGATGAATCTAAAGTATTACTCACTCATATCATAGCTCATTTAAAGACGTAATACAAATGTCATAACTCACTAAAAGATATAGCGTAGATCAATGACATATAAACTTTTCAAGTATTCGCTCACTAAATATTATTATATCTTGCGAAAACATAATAGAAATCACTCACTAAAAAGTCAAAGTATAGGTCACCAAGCTTTTTGGATATGTCATTGTTGTACATTTAAAGAATATTAAATATGAGAAAAGACATATCATAGCACAATAAAAGATGAATAAAAATATTGCTCACTAAACATATAGCATAGTTGACCAAAGGTTATGTTACAGCTCACTTAAAAATATCATACCTTGAATAGGAACAAGAACGTGTAATTGTGTATTATTTTGTTTGTTCACTCATTTTGATTAGGAATAGTTAGCATTGCTTATTAAATCATATTGATCACCAAATATATTTCATAACTCACTAGATATTTATTACAACTCACTAAATAAATATCCTGTTTAGCTCACTAGAAAAAAAATAACACTAGTGACTGAAACTTTTCAAGTATGTCATTATTGAACATTTAAAGAATCTTATGTATTAGTTAATCAAAAGATATATGACAGCATATGCGTCAAGAAATTAATAGTAAACGTTGCTCACTAAGCATATATCATAGCTGACCAAAAATTATAGTAAAGCTCACAAAGAAATCATAACTTAAAATATAAACAAGAATGTGTATGTGCTCACTAAAACTGTGTATTATATTGTTTGCTTACTCTTTTTTTATTGAACAATTAGTACCGCTCACTAAATCATATTAATTGCTAAATATGCCTCATTAGTCACTAAAGAGCTATCACCACTCAATAAATAAATAGTATAAATAACTATAATATAATGTAGTGAGCTTCGGATGTACTATAGCATTTTTTTTACAATAGTACATTTTAGTGAACTATATCTATCAACACTCACAAAATAATTAGTATAGACTATAGATAACTAGAATATAATTTAGTGAGATTTGGATATATAATAACATTTTGTTTTTTATACAATAGCATATTTTAGTGAGTTATATAGTATTCCCTTGAGAGGAGGGTTATGTAGATAGTATTTTTACTAAGCGCAATCCAGGTATATAAGATGCATTGGTTTAGGTTTTTATGCTCATTGAAAATATTTGTTAGCTTACTAAAAATGTGTCTTAGCTCACTAAAATATTTTAGTTAGTTGTATAGTATTTTTAGTGAGTGAAACTAGATGTATAATAATATATTGCAGTGAGCTATACAGTGTTTCTAGTGAGCTGAAATCCAGTTGTACAATTGGTTCTGAACAACCAGTTATATGATATAACAACTACTTAACGTGGACATGAGCGATAACAACTTAAGCAGCTTGAGCAACAACTCAAGCTTTCTTATATATTCCTTAACCCCTAAGTGGAATTGGGGGAATTTTTCAAAATGCCCTTAAGAACTTATGATGAGTTTATCCTAAGGGATTTGGTGTGGTTGAGGAGCAGAAAGAATATAAGCTATCTTAAGAAATTCTTTCATGATTTTATCCTTTGTCTAGTATGAATCAATATTAAGATGCTTGGTTCTATAATGAAATACATGATTTACTACAAAATGTAAGACTGTTTTATTTTCACAAAAACTATGATAGATAACTATGGTTGAATGCATGTAGTAGTATATACATACGAATGCAAGTCGCTTAAATACAAATTGCTATGCAGCTTTGGTGCAAAGGGGATTCCTAGGTTGAGTTTGACAAGACCCCAAGGGTCAGGATACTTTAGCTGTGGTAAGCGGAGAGATGTTAGGTTGGCTGAAATCTAAGCTGCAAAATGGAGGTGAGATTAGACCAAGTAAGGTCGATGCAAGGTTAACTAGATTAGGTTAGATGTGATTAAGTTAAACAAGCGACAAATCATTAATACACAGACTAAGTCCACAACTAAGAAAGTTGACTATGTTATGAAAAGTTGGTGCAAAGACTTAGTATGGTTGGCCAACTGAAATGGTGAAGAAGAGTAGACAAGTTGGATTGAGATGGCAATGAGAATGGGTGGTCCAAGTTAGGGAAAGATTTTCCCTCATAGATGGTCACCTCTCGGTTGAGGAAGCTCATTTCTATAGTGTGTCATGCTTATGTTCTTAAAGGTACAGAAAGGGTGATCGCGAGAAGCTTGAGGAAGGTTCAATTTTAGAAAAGTAGTATGGTTTTATGCCATGAACATCGATAATATGGACAATCCATCTCCTCAGAAAGCTCATGGTATTGTACATGGATAAGAAAAAGGATCTCCACATGGTTTTCATAGACCTAGAGAAAGCCTATACTAAAGTACCTCATGAAGTATTAAGGAGGTGCTTGGAGGATAACGGAGTATTAGTTACATATATCCAAGTTTGTTATTAAGGATATGCATGGGAGATTAAAGATGACTGTTCGAAGGTCAGCAAGTGACACTAATGACTCTCCAATGAATATTGGACTTCATCAAGGATCAACACATTTTTTTAATTTTTTTTACTATTGTTATCGATGAACTCACTAATGAGATCCAAGATGCGGTACCATGGTGTGTGCTATTCGCGGATGATATTATCCTTATTGATGAGAGTAAGGATGAAGCTAATAATATGTTGGAGTGATGGAGGCATACACTAGAGTATAGGGGTTTTAAATTAAGTAGATTGAAAACCAAATATTTGAGGTGTGGCTTTAGTGGAAGGGAAGAGAGTAGTGGACAAGTGACTATCGATAGGATAGCAATATCAAGGTTGGAAAAGTTTAAATATTTGAGTCTGTTCCTTCAAGAGAAAGGGGATTTGGAGTAATACATCAGGGTGTTGTGTAATAAGAGGATTTATGTGGCATTAAAAGGCAAAGTTTACCGTATGATAGTTAGACTAGTATGGTTTGTATGGCTCTGAGTGCTGGCTAATAAAAAGGACCCAAGTATAGAGATTGATGGCAGCAGATATGAGGATGATTCAGTGGATGTGCGACCATACAGGATTGGATGGGATAAGAAATGAGGTGATTAGAAAAAAAGTTAGAGTGAAACCAATAGAAGATAAGTTGAAAGAAACTAGACTTAGATCGATTAATGATGTGAAGAGGAGGAGTGTGGAAGCACCTGTGAGAAGATGTGATATGATTTACCTCCTGGCATGTAGAAAAGGTAGATGACGACATGAAAAAAATTGGGGCGAGAAGATTAGACACAATTTGAAATTTTTGTTGTTAACAGAGGACATGGCTCAGTATAAGAATTTGTGGAGGTCTAGAATTAAGTCTTTGGTCCGTTAAGTAGCTACCTTCTTGGAACTCCTTTGTCTTCTAAATGGTAGGAAATATGTGGTGTGACGATGGCTTTTATGCTATCTTGAATTTGTTGTATTTTATATGCTAGTAATACCCTCACCGCGACTACATTATTATTGCCCCAACTTGGATTGTTTAAGTTATAGGTTACTCTAACCATATTAGTACTATGTGGCTGCTTGCTACTTAAGATTCATACAAATCTTACCCCTCCTATGTTGTTCATTATAATTAATGTTATTTAAAATAATTAAGTCTTGTTTTTGTTACCTTTGCTTATCAAATGATTATCAACCTCAAAAGTTTCTCATAAACTTTTTAGGTGGGCTTATTTGAATCATTCTCTCTATGGATAGTCATGTCCATAGAGGTAATAATACCTACATCTAGATTTCCCTAAACCCTACAAAAATGGCATCAATGCTTGGAGTTGTTTTTTCATAGGGACCCAAATTCTAATTTTATTGCATGCTCAAAATCAGATGTCTGATCCGAAGGTTCTTTATAAGAGAAGGCATGAATATAGGGTGAAAAGTCGAAAGATTCCTGGTGGCTTCACAAGGTAGAAATATAGGCTAACATGTTCATTTTTGATGGTGAAAAGATGTGAATGGGTAGCCAAAAGGGTTATGAAGTGGAAGGTCAGCTAATGACATATAAGTCTTGTGAGGAAAGGCTTAGCCAATAGTAATTCATGAATCCTTAGAAATCCAAGCCACTGTGTTTCATTTTTTTGGGTTTCTTTTTCTTTTTGTATGGGAATTATGCTTGGATGTATGTTTGAGGTCGTAATAGGGGTAAATATATTGATTTTGTTTCCTCATTCGATTAGTGATATGAACGAAGATGCTACCTATTTTCATTTTCTTCTTTTATTCCCTAATCATTATGAATCACGATTCAGTTTTATGTGGAATAGCTTTTACGGGCAAACCAAAGAAAGGTTACTTATATATTCTAATGGGGATCATACAAAATTTAGTTCCAAATGGACATGTGGCTTTTTAGGGTAAGGCTACAACTTAATTAGTTAATCAAACCACGGTCAAATGATATTAGAGGCTCAAAATTAAACTATATATAAACCCAGATGTATGTGAAGATAGTTGCCCAATTTATAACGAGTTTGAATTCAAACCAGTTTTTTTTCCTTTTCTCTTTTTGGGCCTTTAACAGCTTTTAGCAGACAATTTAGATATCTTGGTCTCTATTGAGGTAGCTCATGTAATGTGCATTCAAGTAATGGGGTCAAAACTCGAGCATGTTTGCACCACTACTAGGTATGAACATTAGTAATTGTCACTTTTGCTTATAGTGTTTTCCTTTTTAAATATAGATTTGCTTTCTTAGGTGACTTTGTAAAGATCTCTTAGTTGTTTGCATGAATCTTAGGCTTTTGATTTTCTATTTATACAATATCATTGACTCATTGATATTAACTTTTCCATTATGACTTAGCAAAATTAAAATATCTTTCTTGGATGAGTAGCTTATCAGTTCCTACTTTAGAAAGATCAACTTTTGAATAGTTATCACGGTCTTCTTTCTTGAATGCCAGGGATGATATTTTCAATGCTTCAAAAGTAAGAGCTCAAACCTACTTCGTTTGGTACTGACTTAATTTCAGTGGGGTTGTCACGTCATAACATTGTAATTATTTCAAACGATAGATGTAAGATAAATTTTCACGTGACATAGGCTACTTCTTATTTGTATTCTTTTCGTTTAGCCTTAGTGCTCCTTTTTTGGGTTGGGGGGGGGGGGGGGTTGAGGGGGCACGAATTCAGGTCCCCCATGTATTGTCGATTTAATTTTCTTCTCAGGTTTTTTTTTTGGACTTTTCATTTTGTAACATGGATTTATCATAGGATAGGAATATTTAAGGGTATACAAGGAAAAAATTTACTTGACCTGATAACCCGTCTTGAACCTGCCCAAAAAAGTTAGTTAGAGGTTTAGGACATGATTCAAGTTCAAGCGTAACCCTTTTCACTTGTTTAGGTTAGTCTAATTTTAAAATGTATATTTTTAGTGCAAAAAATCTATCTACCGAATATATGTGGTAGGTTTTTGTATTTTGTAACTATTAAAACCTCACTTTTAGAGAGCGAGATATACATGTTTCTAGTCCCATTACATTTTTTATGTTCCTGTCTTTCTTCCCTCTACATCACCCTATTATGTTTTCACAACATCATATCTTTGTTAAGATATGCGATCGCTAATGCTATCTAGTCTTTTTCCCATGGCAAACTATTCTTTTATTATTAAATCAAATCACTACGCCATTGTGTGAAGTAGTATATGTGTCGAGCAAAAACGAAGTCATACCTACTTGACCATCTCCTCCAGGACAGAAGATACTCACTTCATCAAGTACACATTGTCGGAATCTTGGTTATATGTTCATACATTTTTTTTCTTTTCTTTTTTCTTCATTTTGATTTTGAGAAAATATGATCTAAAAAATCAACATACACAGGGTCAACACCTGAAAATGGTTTAAACATTAAATTTCAGACTTTTGGAACTAGATTCTTTACTAAAAAAAATAATTTATATTGACACTTACAATACTAGTAGAAGAAAAAACATAAAAAAATGATTCTAATTTGTTGGGTTTGACCCAAACCTAAAATGTTAGAGTCACAGTTTAACACTTTAAAACTCAAGCCTGTAATATGACTAACCCGTATTTAACTAGGTCACTTGAATTGACATGTCTTTTTGTAGGAAAGGGGGGAATAAAGAGTCTATGCACAAATATATGGACAGAAAATAAGAGAATGGAATTTAATTGATGAACTAGCCTTTAAATTCATGGTACGCGTGATTTATTGTAAAAATTTACTTGAAATATTTTTAAAAATATTACAATTAGCCTTATAATTTAAATTTTTAGAAATAACAATATTAACATATCTACAATTTATTTCCTTTTTTGTTCATTAGAATAGTTAAAAAGATACTATTCATTAGGATGACTTTAATTCACATATTGTTTAAATTTTTACTTTTAAATAATAAATACTTAACAAGACACATGTCACGACTATAGCGTTCGAACTCACACACGCACAGAGAGAGAGAGAGAGAGAGAGAGAGAGAGAGAGAGAGAGAGAGATAGATAGATACATACATACATACATGCATATGTATATATATATATATATGTGTGTGTGCATATATATACATATACATATACATATACATACATACATATATATATATATATATATATATATATATATATATATATGTATGTATGTATGTATGTATGTATGTATGTATGTAAGATACAGCACTTGGAGTAAATGGAGAAAAGGAATAAAGTATACTTGGGATCTATCGCTTTGGTGGATTCTTTAATTTTGTCCCCCCTCCCTCACACAGTCTCTTACACACACACATAAACATACACACATACAAAACCTAATGTAAATAAGTACTCATAAAAATTTGTCTGATCCAAAAACAATCGATTACAGTTATGAATTTGGCATTCGAATATTAAATCTAGAAACAAAATTTTTAATATTTCCATTGTTCAAACTAGGTTTTTGTCAAAATTTATCATTACGTGAATTGTTCGACCTAAATAAATGAACATCAGTCATCAATTTCTTGCACAATTTTGACATTGTCAAATTTGTCCAACCTTAATTCGACCCTACCCTGAAATATTTTGTTAATGATAGCAAAGAAAAACTAAAGAATTGCATTGATTTACTCTCCGCTAGATTTTTGTAAAGTTTTTCAATCTACTTTATCTTTGCCTAAAATATTAAAAACTCCTAAGATTGTAAAAATACCCTTCATAGATAAGGTCTTTTGCACTTAGTACCCTTCATATTTTGGGCATTATGTTTTCAATCTTGTCATTTTCAACTTAATTCTCATCATCATTAAATTCTTACTAGTGTATTATTTAAATGATACTTTAATCAATCAAAAGTTTGCCAAAAAAAATATATGGGATGACCAGTTTGCTCTCATTTAACGTATATGTTTGAGCACATGCTTGGCGTGATGAAATAATGGGATTAGTTAACTCTTTTGCTCACTCTCTCGTTAAAGCACTCCTCTCATTAAAAAAAATTTCCCTCTCATGGTCGCTTTCTTTCTCTACCATTTGAAAAACCCCAAAACTAAACAAAATCCGGGTGTGATTCTAAATCTTCAAAGGTAAGAACTTCGGAGAATCAACCTATTAGAAGTTTGGCTGTAATGATTGCTGGGATAATTTGAAGAGTTGTTAATAATACGTAGAAGGCGAGGCGTAGAAGGAAGATCAACGTTCATAGGTCAAAACAAAAAGGACAAGTTTTTTGTCCTTTAACTCGTCGAATGTCGATGTTGATGATGGAAGCTACAATTAAGGGAATAAGACACAACGTGGGAAAGAAAACACGAGAAGAGAAGCAATTCAGGTAATTAAAGGTTGATGTGCTTGCGACATCATCAACTCATCCAAAACTGATCGAACATTAAATATTCATCAATGATTATAGGAGGTGAAAATTAAGCAGAAAATGACAGTGTTGAAAATGTTAATCTCCAAAATATAAAGGGAGCCAACTGCAAAAAACCTTCATATACGTGAAAATTAAATTAAAATTAATATACTGAAAAAAAATCATATAAAATGAAGGGAAAAGTAAGCAAAAATGATAAAAAAAAAAAAGAAACATCCAGCTCATGTAGCCAAACAAAGATTCTAAAATTTCATTTATAAATAAAATTTACTTTGTTATCTGTGTTTGGGAATATACTTATATTAGTACAAACATATATAAGTATCTACATCAATATAAACATATATAAGTATCCACACACACACATACACATTACACATATACATACACACATATACATATACGTATACATATATACATATACACACACAAATATACATACACACACCCGCGCGGGCGGGCGCCCCCCCCCCCCCACAC
>JACYFF010010365.1:90046785-90065754 GCA_017589665.1 Selenicereus undatus | reverse complement strand
TGTGTGTGTGTGTGTGTGTGTGTGTGTGTGTGTGTGTGTGTGTGTATGTATGTGTGTTTGTATGTATGTATATGTATATATGTATATATATCTATGCAGTAAGGTTAGGATTAGGAGGTTGGTACTTTATTCTTGTGCTTAGCTTTGCATATGTCAGAGTGCAACACATCGTTAGTGTCTTGCCCACACTTTCTCCTTTCCTCTTGGCCTCCTTTCCCTTATGCCTGGCCTCGACATACTATGCAGCAACCTAACTTGCGCATGCTACTTTATATTGCAAATGGTGTCTTTCTTAGCTCCAGCGAGCCCATGTCAGCACCATTCATCCGACGGGTAGCCTTAGGTTGACAGCGAATGAGATTTGAGGGGCTTCCAAATTGTGTTGAAGGTAAAGCGTGCTCCCGGATGATTCTAGCATTCACATTCACCCCAAGTTTGTTTGGAGTTCACTGCTACGACCATACTAATTCAACATGTTTAATTGTAAAGTTACCCAAACCAGATGCAACAGTTGACTAGTTTAATTGAAGCAATTTATTAAAATATTTTCAACGACGTGCCATTAAAATTATAGATGTAGATTATTTCAAATATATTACAATAAATTACTTTGAGTGTACGGTGTAGTTGTAACTAGCAACCGGTAAGTACGGGTCGGATTCCATAGGGAGTTGTGTTTCCAATCACTAGAGTCAACTCAAGCATATCAATCAAGGCAAGACAGAGGATGAAGGGAAGAAGAACTAAACTATAGAAGTGAGCTAACAAAAAGGGACTTGGTTGTGATTAAACCTAAGACAAACCAACTAATCAAGTTAAACTCTCACCATCCCAAGTTATGCTAGTATTCAAACAAGATGGGTAAAGACCTAAATAAGATCAACTAGCCATCAAGAGGCTAATAACAATTTAAGCCAGCACAATCTAACCACGAAACATCATAAAAACACAATAAATCCTCATTAGAATGAAACTGACAAGCATAGACACAAACATGAACTAGAGAGGAAATTGAAGCAAGAACATAATCTAACAAACTAATTTATCACAAATTGACAATAAAAAGTAAACATTTAACTAAACAAAATCAACCACAACATCTAATCGAACATAATCAAACAAGAACAAGAATATGAAATAGAAAAAGAAAGGGAAGAGAAAACTTAGGCTCAGTTGCTTGAATGAGGATCCAATCTACAAGCTTGAATAAAAAACCTCCTCTAGTCTAACCCAATTACCCTAATTTATTCCCCCATAATGGGGTTTGGGAGTGGGAAGAAGAGGCCTAAATCGAGCAACCTAAAAACCTAGAAAAACCTCCTCCAAACAGAAGCTCGGCAACGCCTTTTATGGCGAAAATTAGCAAGAGCATGGCCATGCAAGAGAGCATGGGTAACCGTGTGCCACTCGGTCTGGCCGTGCACTTACCCACAAGCAAACATGCACAGCTTCTGCCTGCAGGGTTGACACTGCAGTCCTGTTGCACGGTCATGCCTCCTTGTACGTCCAATTGTGCACTCGTCTTCATCTCCATCGTTGATCTGGGTTACTCTTTTCGAAGCTCCATTTTTCTCCATTAATGGAGCTTGTTGCTACTCCTCCTTCTTGTCATAATTTTAGTTTTGATTGCTAATTGAATTTGTATGTTGTTTCCTATTTTGGGTGCTTGTCTATGGTTGAGTTCGATCTCCTTTCCCCCTTTTTCATCATTCTGTTATGTTTTGTTCTACTTCTTCTTATTTTGCTCAAATTGTTCTACTTTAAGATGGTCTTGGTTGAGTTCGCGCTTCCCTTGATTTCATTCAGTCTAACCTCCGTTCCTTCTTCCCTTTTTCTCTGTTTTCTAGTCGGTGCATCATGGTACCACCATCAGTGGCGGCTAATTAGTTGGATTATGAAGTTGGGGGTGGATTTGAAGTTGGGGTGGGTATAGTTCTCATGTTGTTGTTGTTGTTGTTGTTGTTGGTCTTCTTCTTCTTCTTCTTCTTCTTCTTCTTCTTCTTCTTCTGCTTTGAGAATTTTTAGGTTCACAAACCCAGGCTTCATCTAACTTAGTATGTTATGGGCTGATTTTTCTTCTGTGCATTGCCATAATTGGGAGGGGGAAGGGAGGAGGCGAGTGGAAGAGGCAAAATAGCTTAGCTTTTTGGTTTGGCTAATTCATAAGCTTCTATTGATCTCATTTAGTTGCCAAAATGGTCTTATTAGCCTAATTGTATTTGAGTAGATCTATATTTATGAGTTGTTGTGGTATTGATTACTTTGCCCAATTGTTTCTTTTCTTTTAGCTATAAAATTTATTGTTATAGAACTTTTGGGCTGTGATTTTACACTAGAGGTATGTAACTAGAGAACTATTCTTATTAATTTAATTTAAATAATCATTAGCTTTAGTGTTTTTCATTTAATCAATAATTCTAGTTTCTGTATTTCTTTTAGTGACCTTAATTTCATCAAAAGTCCCCATTGAGATGACCCTCATGTATTACAACGAAAGTTGTACACTTGCGACTATAATTTTACTTTTGAAAATCTCGTACGATAAAACAATATCAGAAAAGGTTTACAAAGGAATGGTTGACTCATTACTTTATCTAACAACAATTACACTAGATATTATGTTCAGGGCATGCCGTTGTGCCATATTCTAGAGTGCTCCTAGAGAGTCACATCTAATCATTGTCATAAGGATCTTTTGATGTCTTACAGGAAACAAGGACATTAGTTTATGGTATTCTAGAGATGTTAATGTCATTGGATATTCAGATATAGATTATGACGCTACAACATTCATCAAAAAAGCATATCTGGATATTGTCAATTCCTTGGACACTCCTTCGTCTTATGGCATTCAAAAAAACAAATCTCAGTAGCTTTATCAACTGCTGAAGATGAATATAGAGCAGCAGAAGCATGTTGTGCTCAAATACCCAAGATCACACAACAACTATGAGACATTGGCTTTGAGTTTCAAAAGGCTCATATTTGATGTGACAATATGAGCGCAATAAATACTACAAACAATCCAATTCATGACTCAAGAACCAAACACATTGAAGTCTGGTACCACTTCGTACCAGATCATGTTAACAAAACGTGATATCATTTAACAATTTGTTCCCTCACATTTGCAATTAGTTGATATTTCACCAAGCCACTTGGTGAGGATCAGTTCAATTTTATTTGAAGTGAACTTGGCATGTTGAAAATAGATGCATGAATTGAGGCGGAGGATCCCTCAAAGTCCAATGTGATAAAAGTGTTGCAGGAAACAACCAATGTCATTGGAGCAGACATTGTGACAACATCTTAAAGTCCATAACGAATGCATGCTCATGGACTTTGGATTTATGTAATACATATCAATTATGGCAAGTTGCGCTTATACTACTAAAAATTGGTCTTATTCTAACGGAAAATAGGTCAATTGGAATATCTGACGGAATTCCGACGGATTCTGACAAATTCGCTGCAATTCCAGCGGATTTTCCAACGCACTTTTTTCCGATGGAATTCCAACGGGTTTTCGATAGATTTCCGACATAATTTCCGTCGGAAAATATTTTAAAATATTTAAAAAAAAAATTTTGACCCCGACTTGAATGGAAGGAAAATTCAATTTTTTTTGAATATTCTGACAGAAAAATCCGTCGGAATTTCTGTTATAAATTTCATTCCATGCTTTATTTCTATGTGCTCATTTTTAAAATAAAGAGAGATAGAGAGAGCGAGAGAGCACCGCCGCTTGCTATCGCCCCACAACCGCTTGCTGCCTTTCGGCCGCCGTCACCTCCTCCTGCTGTCATTCGTCGTTGACTTTTTGAGAAGGTTTTCTCGTGTGTAATTTGTACAAATTTATAGTGAATTAAGTATATATGTTGAATTTAATAATTTGTATAATTAATTTTCATATAACTATGTAAATTTAATTGTTTCTATAGTTAGTTTGTTACGTTGATATTAGTTTGGTAGGATGATAATTTGTTCTCAATTTTGTAGTTTATTGTTAAAGAATATAATATTTTATTAATTAAGCATAATTAATGCTACAATTAATTTACTGTCAATGATAAGAATTTATAGTGTATTAGAAACATTGGAAAATATTTTTGTAGTTGGGTGCTGTATTTTTAATTTTTTTAAAATAAAATTTAAAAATCCAACGGAATCGACAGGTTTCGACAGAATCCAATGGGTTCCGACGGAGTTTCCGACGAAGTTCATATATTTTTTATATTTGTTAAATAAAATATAAAACTGCAGACGGAATCTTGACGTATTCCGACGAATTCCGACCGAATTTCCAACAAATTTCGACGGAACCTGCAAAAAAATAACTTTTTTTTGAAAATTTTTTCTGAGTTTTTTGGCATTTGACAGATGAATCCGTCGCCGTCTTAATACTGTCGGAATTCTGTTGGTATGAGGTCCGACGGACTTGTGATTTCCGTCGGAATGCATTCCCGACCGGCCTTATTTCTACGGATGGTATTGGCTGGAATATCTGTTGGAATTTTGTTTTTCCGACGAAAATTGTTGCTTTTTCCGTCGGAAAATCCATTGAGAAAAATTGAGTTTTTAGTATTGTTGGGGATTGAAATCAATTAAATTCCTCAATAGCTACGAAATTTTGAAAATCGTGGTTTTTCAAAATCTTTTTGAACTCAAATTTTTGGCACCTTCCCAACCTCTCGTAGGCAGTTTCTCTCTTGTTTGTGGAACACAATGATATCTTCTCTCAAACAGTCACAAAAGTTTCAAATCTATAAAAGGGAAAGCTAAAGCATATTGCAAGACATAAGAAAGAATTACATCTTGAATTGAAAAGAGCCCTAGTGAAAATCATTCTTGTGTAATTGTTTTGCATGAATATTTAAACCGGAATTGTAATAAGTAAGTTAGGGAACTTACTTGGGTAGCTAGGTATTGAGATGTCAATACTTGGTGAATGTATTAGCTAAGGATTCTACATCAAGTGAGATTGCAACACTAGACAGATTGTAAAGTCAAAGGCAATGGTGTGTACTTCTTAAGTGAGCAAGAAGTGGAGGTATTTGAATCCTAAAGGAAGAAGTGCTTTAGGTGGTGGGACCCCTGTTCGGAAGGGTGAATATCATAAAAATATCCCGTGTTTTGTCCCATTTTATTTATGCACTTTTAATTTTGTTTATTATTGACATTGGTGACTAACCTTCAAGGTTGTCATCTCTGACATTGGCAAGTGCAGGTTCAAATTACGTTGAATTTTGTATAGAGTTTTGAATTTTAAGTTATCAACTTATTTAACCCTTCTAAGGTGATCCAACATTGGCTTTTAGGGCCTTCAATCATAATCACTCAAATAATATGTGCATGTGGGTAAATTCAATTACTTTTTTTAATTAATTTATCATACATTAATTTGCACTTAATTAGTATATCTATGAATTATTTTAATTACTCACAAGAATATGACATAGGTTTTAATATAATTGGATTACCTACACTACTGCACAGAGGTCATGTGATAGTTTTTTTAATGGGTGATCTGATATCCCCCGGGGCAATCCACCTAAATCAAGTCGCAGGGCTGTTTGGCAGACATGTGGTCACCTCAAATAATCCATTGACAAATTAATAATTATGATTCTTTCCGGCATGGAGAATCGTAAACGGCCGGAAATTTGTAATGGGAGATTATTTTGTTTTTAATGGGTCATGTGATATTTTTCTATGAGTCACGTTACTGTTGCATGGAATTTTTCTTTATTTTATCGGTTGTATGTATGCATACGATCTAAATAATAGTCTTTGACAGGTCGCCTTGCTATCATGCATTGATCGTGTCATTTATTGTTTTGTCAGTCATTGAGATCTACAATAACCGACACTTTAGTGCAAAGATATGAACAATGAACAAAGTGGTCAAAAGTGCAAGAGCAAACAAACTAAAAAAAATCAAGTGGTCAAAAGTTTTTGAAAATAATAATTTAGTATTTTCCGATCCTATGTGATAAATATATTGTTTTTTTTATAAGGAGCTTTGAAAATTATGTGTTCATTAACATCAAAAACTGGATACTTTTATAATTAATTATTTTTAATGATTTTTTAAGAAATTATGCTGACATTAATGGATTTGGATATATTTTAACGGCTACAATCAAACTATTATACCATAAGCCAACATTTAGTTGATGTTGTCATCGATACCATATAGTGTGCTTAGAAGTTTTAAAAGTTAAAAAATAGATAGTTAAATTTATAAAGGTATCTCATATGTTCAAAAATAATTTGTACAAGGTTTTTTTAAAGAATGTGGACTAACTAACGACTTCACTAATATCTCAACATAGTAAATTTATCATTTTTACTAAATTTTTGACAACATTATTACATCATTATCAAAATTTAGTTGATGTGTCGTTGATACCATACATTAAGCTTAAAACTTCTTAAAAATAAAAAAAAGACAGTTAAACTATAAAAGATACCTCATTTTGGGCTGAAAAGCAATTTCTACATGGTTTTTCCTAAAAAGAGGGCTCACTAGTGGCTTCAGTAAAACCTCAACATAGTAAAATTATCATTTTTACTAAGTTGTGCACAAAGTTATTCAATGACCATAACTCAAAATGGTGAAGTATCAAATGCTCAAAAAGTCTTTTTCTTTAGTGGATTATTTACATTACTTCCCCCCCCCCCCCCCCAAAAAAAAAATCTCTCTCATACACACTGGCACACACCCAAAACACGCACACTAAGGAAAGGCTAAGCTTTCAGTTGAATTAAGTTACACAAGCTACGACTAATCTTCCAACAACTTCTTGACGTGCACGTAAGCAATAAAAACCTAAGGGCATCCTTTAGCTCACTAATGTAATGTTTGATTGGATTTAATGCAATAACAATATAATGCAATCAACTTTGTGTTGTAATTATGATTACTTAGTTTGTAGTAATCATAATTATAAGATAATTCTTTTATTGTAATATTTTCGTACAACCAAACAAGGTGATGAAAACACAATTACAAAGTTGATTGCATTACAAAGTTAATCACATCTAATCAAATATTACATAAATGTTAGTTATGTAGCTTACTAAAAAAGTACTCCAACTCGCGACAAGTATTTATTATTTATTAGCTCACTAAAATATACAAAATATTTTTTGGTGTAAGTGATTTTGGTCATTATAATTGCATCCCAACTCATCCATTAATTACATGTCAAATGCTAACTAAATAACAACCAAAAGGTTTAATAAAAAAAATGCAAAATATTATATGCATTAGTGTATTATTTTACATATTAGTGAGTAGTACTGCATATATTAGTGGCCATTATCATGTGCATTTATGAGTTTTATTATATGTATTAGTGCACATTGTTCTATATGTTACTAAATATAATATTTTTTTCTAATTTTATGGTACTACAACAACAACAATAAAAAAATATTAGAATTTCTTATTTTATTTGCTTATGAACATAATTTTTTATATGTCAGTGGGCATTATTATGTATATAAATAAGCATGTATAATATTTTTAACATTGTTTGATTGTGAAAAAGGTTATAGTGAAATATAATTTTGTACACCACTCATGATTTAGAAAATCTTTATCTATTTGGACGTCATTTTCTAAAAAAATTTACCCTTTTTTAGGCTTGAATTTTATCCCTGAAGTTCTACTTTTTAATCTGCCGACGCACTTAAGTAGGATGATTGGTGGAATTGAGACTATGTGATGCCATCAACTGGTAGATGTGCCCCCTTTTTCTGGTGGAATTGAGAATGTAATATGCCTTCAGCATGTCCCCCCCCCCACCCCCCCCCCCGCCCCCCCCCCCCCCCCCCCCCCGAGCCGAGTTATTCTATGTACCAAAAGCATAAATTTTATGGTTCCTGATTATATAATTAATTAACTTCAAGTTGAGAGCCTATGATGCTTAATTCTTTTTTTTTTTTGTTTTCTTGGGTGCTTGATCAATTATATATATCCGTCATCCATCGGAGCTGTATGCCAAGCCAATTCCAACCTCCATTACCGAGCTTTATATCCTTGGCCAATACTCTTTTTCACTCCCACCAGGAGTACGACAAATGGAGTCACTAACTTGGCCTGGTTATATACCAGTGGCCCTGGTGACAATAACCGTAATACTGTTGCTTAACCACCTTAAAAACCGCAATCATAAACTTAACCTACCTCCCGGCCCAAAACCATGGCCCATCATTGGAAACTTTGATCTTATTGGGACACTCCCTCATCGTTCCCTCCACAAGCTCTCGAAGAAATATGGGCCCATCATGATGCTCCGATATGGTTCAGTCCCTGTGGTAGTTAGCTCATCTGTTGAGATGGCAAGGCTCTTCCTCCAAACCCATGATTTTGCCTTTTGCGGTAGGCCTAAACTTGCAGCTGGGAAGTACACCACCCAAAACTACAGCAACATGGGATGGTCCCAATATGACCCATACTTGCGTCAAGCACGAAAATTGTGCTTCATGCAGCTTTTCAGTGCGAAAAGGCTAGCATCATATGAGTACATTAGAATTGAGGAGTTGAATTTCCTGTTAAAAAGGATATTTCAACACAAAGGAAGTGAGAAGCCCGTATTATTAAACAGTTACCTAACAAATTTGAACCTAAATGTTATAAGTAGGATCTTGCTAGGGAGGAAGTATGTAAATGAGGGAGATCAGAGCTCGATTTTGAAATTTAATGAATTCAGAGACATACTTGATGAATTCTTTTTTCTAAATGGGGTGCTAAACCTAGGTGATTGGATCCCCTACCTAAAGTTCTTTGATGTACAAGGTTATGAGAAGAGGATGAAGGCTTTGGCTAAGAATTTTGATCGGCTTTTGGAGCATGTGTTGGTTGAACACAGAGCGAGAAGAAAGGCAGAGGGAGAAAATTGGTTGCCCAGAGATACAGTAGATGTGTTACTAGAACTTGAAGATGATCCCAGCCTTGAAGTCATGCTTGGGACCAACGAAATAAAGGGATTGACCCAGGTATGGTCACATCTTTTTCTTCTGCATTCGATATTTTTTTTTTGCGCTCTTTAATTTTGAGTCCTCTTGGTCAAAGTTTCGCATGAATACGTTAGGAGGAGAAAGAGCATTGTGTGTGCACTTTAAAGGCTTAGCCGACACTGACATTAAACATTTGCGATGTAAGAATTTACCTAAAAATGTTCTTTTATTTGTATCTATAAAGCTTAGCCCAAAAAAAAAACCTTAAAAGAAAATTAATTAATTATTATATAACAATGAAATCGTAGTTACCCTTAAATCTAACCGAACGACTTGCCTGTTCAATTTTGATTTAAATTACTCTAATTTCTTTTTGTTTTTGTAACATCGTATTTGTTTAAGTACTATGTTTTTAAAAAATTCTATAAGGTGAGACATGTGTGCGTATGTTTTTTTGGGTGTGGTTTTTTGGCATAGTATAGTAGTCATATAGATAATCCAATTTGGTGAACTTAGTTTAATGTTGTGATCCTACTAGTTATTGCATAATATATGTACATAGTCACTTCTTTTGATTGAATGTAACATTAAATTACCGTTAACTTACTTTAGTGTATCGTTCATTAGATTTTTTCTAGTTTATGAACAGTTGAGTTTTTTTTTTGCCAATTCTCTCTACGTGGTAATAATATACTCTTCATTTTTAATTATTAACTCACATTATTTTTTAATGTAATCTAGTATGTACACACATGTGTGCTACTTCAGCGATAACAAACTAATTGGTTGTGTAATTTTTACAAAATTATATTTAGGATCTAATAGTTGGAGGAACAGAAACTTCAGCAACAACAGTTGAGTGGGCAATGGCAGAGCTTCTAAGGCAACCTGAAATTATTGCTAAAGCAGCGAAAGAGCTTGATGTGATGATTGGGCGGGACAGATGGGTCCGAGATGATGACATAAAGAACTTACCCTACTTTCGTGCCATCGTCAAGGAGACGATGAGGTTGCGCCCTGCGGCACCCACACTTTTACCGCATTATGCAAGGGAAGATGTGAAACTTTATGGATACAATATCCCCAAAGGCACTGTAGTGTTTGTGAATGTTTTTAGCTCACAGAGAGACCCTAACATCTATGAGAGACCTGAGGAATTTTGGCCAGAGCGGTTTATTGGGCGAGATATAGATCTTAAAGGGCACGATTTTGAGCTATTGCCTTTTGGCTCTGGTAGAAGAATGTGCCCAGGTTATAGCCTTGGGCTCAAGATTGTTGAGTCAACTTTGGCTAATCTCATACATGGGTTTGTATGGAAATTGCCCGCCAATATGAAACCGGAGGACTTGAACATGGAAGAAACTTATCGCCTTTCAAACCCTAAGAAGATACCTCTTGCTGCTTGTGCGGAGCCTCGACTTGCTTCCCAATTATATGAATTCAATCATGCTTGATGATATGAGTTGGGCTGACAATCTTGTTATGGTTTTTCCTCTTACACACAATTGTGCTTCCAGTATTGAATTCTATGCTTTAATTTCAATTGTTTGCTTGCTTTGATTATCTTTAATTGTTGGGAAAAGGAGACTCAATGCAGTGAAAGTGGATTCTTTTTCCTGTTGGTATAATTTAAGATGGGCAATAAGAATAATGAAAACATAGTAAATGGAGACACTTTAACTTTTTACTTGGAAACCCTTCCAAGACAGAAGGAAAAAAATCATGAGACCATAGGTCTGAAAAGTATTTCCACCATTTGAAATAGTCGGATTATAAATTATCTTATCTAATAACTTAGAAGGTACACTCAATATCTCACCCTCTTGGAATGAAATACAAAAACACTTTTACCTAATTTTGGTGGATTTCCCTCACCTAGTTTTGGTGATATACACTCACTCACTAGTGTTTAATTTTACTCGTCAGTGTCTCTATTTTTTTTTTTTGTGTGTAGATAATAACAACTTAGCTGAGACTTCCAACTTATAGAAAATCAAGAGCTACTTGTAGGGCTGTTCATTATTCAGTCCGGGACCGGACCGACCCGAAATTCGGTCCGGAATGGACTGGACCGAGGCCATTCGGTCTGGTCCTTGGTCCTGCAAATTTTCATTTACGGTCGTCGGTCCGGTCCCTGATCCAGACCGAAGGATTGGTGGACCGGACTGGTGGATCGGTTCAATATTAAAGGTGAGCCGTGAGCCGGTGAGGTTTAGATCTAGGTTTTAGGTTTCCCGTTTGCCCTTTGCCCCTTTCTGCACCCTTCTTCAGTTCTTTGTTCTTCTTCACTTCTTCTCTCGTTATCTGACTCTTCGCAAATCGCCACCACCCCCACCAACTACCCTTCTTTGCAATCGCCAGTCGCCACCACCAGTTCCCCTTCTTCCCTTTAGCCTTCAATCCTTCATCTTCATCGCCACTCACCACTCGGGCATCAAACAGTCGAACTCTTGCCTGTAGCGACTGTACAGATCTTTATCGCCCTTCACTTTCCAGATCTGGAGCGACTCTCTCTCTAGTCTCGCACGGCCAGTCTTCGGCTCGATGACTCTTGCCTGCAACAACTCTGGTCTCGACCGACGACTACCCACGCAGCAGTCAAACGCCCAAGCCCCAAAGTCTCAGCAACTCCAGTCTTGCAGAGTATTCTCACTCTCCTTCACTTCTGCAAATTGAGTTATTTGGTCTTTCTATGGGATGTTTATATTTTCTTAGTATTTGAGTTGTTATGGGATGTTTTTGGCTCTACATATCCATCAATCTTTGGGATTTTAGTGCATAATGTTGTAATGCATGGTGCTTTATTGAAATTAGCACCGGGGTGGGGGGGGGGCAGATTGCAATCAGGCAGTAAGGGAAGTAGAAACGGTGATGTATTGGTATGATTTATGAAAGTCAATCAACCAAGACTTTTCAATATTAGGTCCTAGGAAATTTTGCTCTTCATTTCAATCAGAATGGGATTTGGTCCAAATCTGGTCCGGTCTCGGTCCGGTCCGGATTTTTTCCAGTCTGGTTCAGTCTGGACCGAATTTGGATCGGTCCGGTCCTCGATCCCTAGCTTGGCTCAATTCGGTCTTCGGTCTAGACCAATCCGATCAGATTCGGTCCGATCTGAGACCAATGAACACCCCTAACTACTTGTTTCCTTGATTGAGCCCTCAACTTGCAAATTGGTAGTGTTTGCTTTCTACAAAATTAACCACAAAATCTTGCCCAACTAGTAACTTTTCTTTAATCAACTGAGCAAAGTTATTAATATGGTGGCAATTGACTTTGGCAGTGTTGGCCGCACTCAAGGTCACGACTATTAAATGCATTTGAAGAAAAAACACTCACCGCCTTATTGCTCCACTAATACAAATCGGCTAGCATCTGACAAGCTCACCTTTCCACATTTTTTTTGTTATTAACGTGTGGGTCCCATTAATTATGGCAGGAACCCGACAGATCTCCGCCTTCTTGACTTAATTGGGGGCACCACACCAACACCAGTGCAATAGTTTTCGAACTTCTTAGTCGATGTCATCTTGGTTACTATGTTTGACCAATTTTTATTGGTAGGGGGTACAAAATCGATTAATCAGATTTTAAATTAATCGAAAATTAGTTGGCCGATTTTTTCAGTTCAAAAAAATTTTGAATTGCAATCGAACAAAACTTTAGGTTAACCTGTTTTCGGTTAACCGAAATTTTCGATTCGACGAAGACCCGAATCTTAATCGAAACGAAATAGCTGATTAACCGACTTTTTAATTTGGTTAACGGTTAACCGTTCACAAATAATAAAAAATATATACTGTCTTACCTAAATTTCCTAATTTTTATGTTAAATTTTTTTTAGAAAAAAATTAAACTTTGGTCACAATTTATAAATAATTAAAAAAGTGTGCTTTTTTACATAAATTTTTTGTTTTTGTGTATAATTTTTTTAAAAACAAAACTATTTTCGGTTCGGTTAACCGCTGACTAACTGAATTTTCAATGAATCCTAATCGAATAAAGTTTTTTGAAAAATTTGTCCAATTAGCTGGTTTTTCGGCTTCGTTTTCAATTACAGGGTTTTTTGCGCACTCTTATTCATTGGTATGGACTTTTAGAAGTTGTAGCAGTTTATCTTACCACGATTTTCGAATCAAGTAATAGCTAACATCTATATATTTTGAATTGGCGTGAAATGTGGAGTTCTTGGTCAAATGTGTAGCACATTGGCTATCCCATCGCAACACGTATTTTTCTTGCATGTGACCAAATTTGAGTAAGAAGTTTTTTATCCACAAAATCTCCTTACCTGCTTTAGTAGTTGCAATATATTTGACCTTGGTGGCTGACAAACCCACACATTTTCGGAACTTAGACTGCCATGATACAGCTCCCCTTGCAAAAGTAGTCAGGTCCCTCTAAAATAGGTTTTTCCTTTGCCAAAGCACAAGCATTTTGTTGATGTCCCCCTAACTTATTATAGTATCCTTTTTATCGCTGACCAATCCCATTTTCTTGTATTCATTCATAATCGTCTTATGACACCTAAAACGTAAGCAATATCAGGCCTTGTACATATCACGACGCACGTGAGACTGCTAACAACAGATGAATATGTGACATTTTGCATCTTTGTCTGTTCTTTTTCACTTGTAGCACTTTGCTTTGTGCTTAGCTTGAAATGGGCAACAACTAGGCATACTAACAGACTTGGGTTATGCATGTTGAATCTTTTTAGCAACTTTTCGATTTGTCTCTCTTGAGATAGCCATAATAATCTCTTAGATCGATCTCGGGTTATTTTCATCCGAAGGATTTTCTTCGCCGATCCCAAGTCATTCATGGCAAATGACTTGCTCGATGTTTTCTTAAAGGCATCAATTTTCTTCAAGTCATGCCCAACCATTAGCATGTCATCGACATAGAGTAGCAAAATGATAAAATCACTACTGTCATATTTCTTGGCAAAGATACAATGATATGTGAGCGTCTTCTTGAAATTATGCTCAGCCATGAATGAATCAAACTTCTTGTACCATTGTCTTGCCACTTGTTTAAGAATGTGCAAACTCTTTTTAGATTACTAATAGCCTAAACCACTGCATACCTAAGACATATTTAACCATCTTAAATATTGAACCTCCCACTACACAGGAAACAATCCTCATACAATAAGTAAAAGTAACACTTACTTCACACAGAGCTTAGTGTCTAAGATTAGTTTGCAATTCTAGCAACCTGAAACAATGAACATGGAGGAAGAATCCAAACCACACCCAATTGCATGCCTCCAACATAGATGTTAGACCAATAGGAAGAAACTGCAGCTCAACTCTGATGTTTCACACACCCAATGTTGCTACTAACAAACCTGAAATTCAACCAAACTAATCAAACTCTGCAGGAATTAACTTAGAATTCTAACTCAAAATTAAAGAGAAGGCTTTTAATTTCAACTCAAACCCATATTTTCACTCAATTAAAAGTCAATCCTAGTACAATTATATAAACTCCAAATTTCTAACAATTAAATCAGGAAACAAGACAAGACAGTTACATGTCTTACTACGAGGCATATATCATCACTTTTTTGTTTTTCTTTTTTTTGAGGGAGAGGAGGGTGGGAGCAAAGTTATTCTATGCACCAACAACATCAACAATATATTTTAGAATTTATGAATATTTAATTAATTAACTTCAAGTTGAGCCTCCTTAATGCTTAAATTTTTTCAGGAAGCTTGATCGATTATGTATACCCCTCCTCCTTGGAATTGTGTTCCAAGCCTGTTGGAGTATAAAAGTAGGTGTTATCCGACATTGATAAAATTAAAGGGCTTGAACATGTATATAAAGCTTGTGGGTTACTCCACCCATTGCCAATTGATTTTTTTGTTAGAACCTCATTTAAACTTATAAGCATGATTCTTTGTTAATTGCCCAATTGATATTATAAAATTTAACTTGGTATCAGAGCACTTCTAAGCGAGGGGTCTCAGGTTCGAATATCAGCAATCCCCATATTGATTTATTACGCAAGTTAAGGAGAGCCTTTGCAGCATCCATGCTTCAAGGCCAAAGGGCATTCACGTGAGGGGACGTGTTAGAGTATAAACCTATTCCTGGACCTTTAACCATCAACTTAAGCTTTTCGTTGAGTTGGCCCTTCAACCATAAGCTCTCAGGTAGTACGTATCATGAAAAAAGCACTATAGAGAAGATCGGAGAAAACATATGGAATACACAGTCGGTACTCCTAGAACAGAGTGGATGGCATGAAGGCTCGGTGTAGAGCAATGTGCAGAATATGTGGAGTAGAGTATGAGTGTGCTCTTGGTGGTAGCTTGACACCTTGGTTAAGACTTCCACTCAAGGGGGAGCTTGTGTGTTGATATGGTTCGGAAGAGACTAATGTGTAAGGGGGAGATTATTAGGAATATCACACATGAGTGGAGTCCAACACCGGGAATTTGAAGAGAAGAACCATGGTATATAAGACAAGTGGGCTACTCCTCTTATTGCCCATTCGTTTTAGGATAGAACCTCATTTGGGCTTGTTGCTATGGGCCTTGGCAGAAGTAGACTCCCTCCTTGGATCTCCCCAACAGTGGTATCAAAGCAGGTTGCTCGATATTGATTTGCCACCGTCCCTATTTGATTAAAATTATGTGCACGTATTGGACCTTGTTAGTAGCCCACACGTGAGAGGGCGTGTTGGAATATGAAAGTGGGCGTTGTCCTACATTGATAAAATTGAAGAGTTTGAGCATGTATATAAAACTTATGAGTTACTCCACCTATTGTCAATTGGTTTTGGGTTGGAACCTCATTTGAGTTTGTTGGAATATCAAGCAAGAGCAACAACAACACACAGCAGCAAGAAGTTAGTTTCTTGATTTGGTAGGAATTTGTTGTGTTGATGTCTGTATGTTAGTTAGGATATTTTTCCTTCTCTCTTACAGTCTATGTATAAATAAGAATGATCATACAATGTACAATAGAGACTTGAGATTCAATTCAAGAAAGCAGTAATATCTTCAATCTTTCTTTATTCTTCTCTTTCTGGTTCCTGTCTACTAACATCAATGGAGGTCAATAGCCGAGGCCTGATTCTATCCTGATTTGGAGCTTTTCACATGGTATCAGAGCATCAACAAGTTTGTTTCTCTTTCTCTCAATATCTGGATTCAATCGGCGATCATATTAGCAGTGTCTTCTGTTAGCACTTGATTCTTGCGTATTTCATTGACTGATTTATCATATATTTTTTTTTGTTCAAGACGAAAGTATCGATTCTTATTTCTTTGATCATGGCTGCTATTTCTCAAAATGAACAAAATCGTGTTAGTCTGAACAACTAAACTTTAGATCCTAGACATGCGTTGTACTTGCATCATTCAGATAATCCAATTTGTTCTTTATCAAGTGAATTGTTGACTGGGAATAATTATGCTCAATGGAAAAGGGCATGTGAGGTCGCATTGAGTGCTAAGAACAAAATGTCAATTGTTACTCGGGAGTATGAAAAACCAAATAGCAATTCTTCTATTCTCCCTCTTTGGGAACGATGCAACAATATGGTTATATCCTGGTTGTTGCATTCTGTGAATAAAGACATTGCATCAAGCATAATATACACACCAACTGCTGCACAGATTTGGAAAGATCCATCTCAGAGGTTTAGCTTTGGTCAAGGGACCAAGATTTATCAATTGCAAAAAGAAATGAGCAATTTGTCACAGGGCAATCTTTCAGTTTCTGCTTACTTTACAAAATGCAAGCAGTTATGGGATGAATATGTAGTGTTGGTTACTCCATGTTCTTGTACTTCACAAGGCTCAGCAATGGAGCTTATTGAACGACAACAATTAATGTAGTTCTTGATGGGTTTGAATGACATGTATCAAGTAGTAAGAAGCAATATTCTGATGTTGAAGCCTCTTCCTTTAGTTACTTAGGCTAGTAGCATAATACTTCAAGAAGAACAGCAGAGAGAGTTAAGAAGCCATACTACTAATCACAATGAGATTGTTGCTGCCTTCTTATCACAAAATAAACAGCAGACTCTTCCATATAATAAACCTCATGCTTCTTATCATTCACAACCTTTTCCACAACAACTTGGATACTTAGTCATCATCCTTTCAAGGTGGTCAAGGTGGTCTTGCGCCAAGAAGAAACACTATGACATGCAACTATTGCAGAAAGGTTGGCCACACCATTGATAAGTGTTTCAAGTTACAAAGGCTCAGAGGTCAGTCTAACAGAGGAAAAAGACTAGCAACAAGTGTACAACAAGTTGATGTTACAATGGCTTCAAATGACTCTTCAACAGACATTGCAGGCCAACATACTCTGTCCTCAGAACAATATGCTCAACTTCTGGCCTTATTAAGCAAGCAAAACCTGACAGTTACACCAAATTTAGAGGATAATCATGCTACTTATTTGGCTGGTAAGTCTTTTTGCATATTCACTACTCAGTCAAAAATGAGTGGGATTATAGATAGTGGAGCTACAGACCATATTACACCACACATTCATTTGCTCAATTCATATGTTCCTGTTTTAATGGCATGTTACATAACAATGCCAAATAGAAGGAGGGTGGAGGTTAAACACATTGGAACAGTGCTGTTATCTGGGAATATTATTTTGAGAAATGTCCTCCATGTACCTGAATTTCATTTTAATCTTCTTTCAGCCAGCAAGCTAGCTAAGCATCTATCTTCTTATATAATCTTCACACCAAATACATGCTATGTTCAGGACCTTTTGAAGAGCAAGCAACTGGTTCTTGGTAGAGAAAAAGGTGGTATGTACTTGGTGGACTCTACTGCAATGGTCAAGACTTCTCGGGAACATGTTTTAGCCACTAGCTGTTTGTCTATCTCAGAACCGTGGCACTGTAGACTGGGACATCCTTCAGTTCATCATATGGGAAACATTCAAAAGCTACCTTGCAAGGCAGCAGTTACAATTTGTAGTGTTTGTCCATTAGCAAAACAACATAGGTCCTCATTCCCTGTGAGCACTACTAAAGCTAATAAAGTGTTTGAGCTTTTGCATGTTGACATTTGGGGTCCATATAGGACATCTACTTATGAGGGTTTCAAGCTATTTCTTTCAATTGTTAATGATTTTTCAAGGGCTACATGGGTTTTTCTATTGTCACATAAGAGGAATGCTTTCTCTATGTTGGAATCATTCATTACTTATATCCATGTTCAATTCCATGCTCAAGTAAAAGTGATACGATCTGATAATGGCCTAGAATTTGGAGATACCCTTGCAAAATCTTTCTATAAGGACAAAGGGATCATACGTCAGACTTCATGTGTAGATACTCCTCAAAATACAATCTCACCAAATCAACAGCAAAACCACAAATATATAAAAGACTCATACCACCAGACACTACTATATACCAATCCAACAACACCACCAATCACAAAACACAAATATCCACAAAAACACAAAAATGGTGATCATAGCCATCAGTGACTCAACAACATCCCAAACTTCAACTCAAAATGATCACCAACAAAAACACAACTTAATATCCACAACTAAGCACAACCTAATATCCACAACTCAGCAAAAAGAAAAAGAAAGAAAATAAAAAGAAGGGAGAAGAGTTAGAACGATTATACCAGGTCAAGTACTAAATGTACCCAAACTATGCCATAAGGGCGCTAGGAGCATCAGCCACTCCTTGTCTCTCAACATGTGAGTCGTCAACTCGGAAGCGGTCAACGCCCTCAGAAGCTTATTGTGCACTGCTGCATGCATCTCAGAATGGTGTGAATAAGAGAACACTAGTAAAGATGGAAAAAACAAAATTAGTGCCCTCTTAAACTCATCAAATGCCATAGAAAAATCAAAATCATGATCAAAGAAAGTACTCCATATGATTTTCATAGGCATGTCCTCTAGGTATGCGTAATACGGATCAAATAAGGGGTGCAACCCCGCAAGTATCACCGAGGGACTCATGAAATGCATGGCAAAGAGAGGGGTTTG